>CM053033.1:75794950-76304950 GCA_028564925.1 Lithobates sylvaticus | reverse complement strand
GATCTATGTGTTGCATGATCTATGGTGCATTGCTTTGAGATGACATTTACTACAGTATTAGGCAATGCACCAGCGCTGTAATGCACCACATTGCACGTGCCTTTCAATTTTATCATGCCTTAGGGCTTGTTCTTTGACCAGATCAATGTATTTCTGTGGCGGGTAGGGTCAGATGTTTCTGATTACAAATCATTGACAAGCTGAATTTGTCCATGGCTGTCTGCAGCTCAAGAAGTGATTACTGTATTTATCGGCATATAACACGCGTCAGCGTATAACACACACCCCAAGTTTAGGAGGGAATTTTAAGGAAAAAAACTTACATTTAAATGCCCATCAATGCAGTCTTATCTGTGTCTATCTGCAGCCTTGTCATTGCAGCTTTGTCAGTGTAATTTGCAGCCTTGTCAGTGTCAGCTTGCCGTTTAAAAATGGCGCCACCGGGATACAGAGCAGATGTCCTGTGTATCTCGGCGGCGCTCGGTAGCTCTCGGCCGTTCTCGGCGGCTTTCAGCTATTTTTGGCGTTCTCGACCACCGAGAGAAAGTCGCCGAGAGCCGCCGAGAGTGTCCGAAACCGCCGAGACGCTCACAATTGGCGGGGGATCGGCGTATAACGCGCACCCACGATTTCCCTTTGATTTTAAGGGGAAAAAATATAAATACGGTACATGCAGTTGGGGACAGATGAGTGGCTCTGTACACAAAGAGTTTGTTTCCAGGGCCACTCATGTACTCTAACTGCAGGTAATCGCTCCGTGGGTGATTACCTGCAAGCAGCAGTGGAGCCTCTCGGTCTGTCATTGATTTGTACAAACAATCAGTGCGGCTTGCTATAGCCGGTACCATTGATCATTGTATTCTGATGATGGGGAAGCCTCCCTGCTGTCAGAATACAATACCACAGTTGAAGTGATTTTTCCCCATCAACATTGACTGTGTGGATAGGGGATATGGATCATTTTTTTAAATTCAACCCCTGATTGAATGGGAAAAACATCAATGTATGGGCTGCCTAAGCCATTAAAATCTGACTAACTGTTGTGGATTAATGTGCACTGCTGTTCTTTGTGTTGTTATTAAATAAAGATGATGAGCTACAATACAAGCAGAAAAATCTTCTTTAAGTACTTGTAATGTCTGCACGAGTCGCTGGGATAGTGATTCACTGACTGCATATTACTGCTTGAAGGTAATCCAGTTTTAATAAAGTATCTGAGAGATATAGAACAATGGATAATATGTGAGTATTCCGATTCTGTCTTTGTTACATAATCTGGTCTCTGTTATTGTCTCCTGCATAACCTGTTTTGGGATAGATTTTATTGTCAATCAATGGTACAGACATTCTTATCCTTTAGTAATGCAATTGTTGTTATCTTGTGCTGTTGCTTCATAGGGAGTGACACTGTAGAGGAGGGGGTAAACACTGCAGCCTTTACACTTTTTCCAGGAATGTCAAAACTAATTCAGTTTTGGTCTGATGAAAAAGTAGTAAACCTTTGCTAAAATCTGCAGTACAGTACAGTAAGCACCAAATAGAGTATATTTATGTTGTGCAAAAAAAATAATTTGATCCAAATGTTGCAAACCGCATAACAATTACATTGTTACTGGAGATTCTAGTGTAAAGTGCTATTGCGTTTTATGTATGCTGCATATAGAGTTGTAGATAAAACCAGATGAAGTTTTGACAGAATGCATTCTTGCAATGGACTTTCCCAAGCCCTCTCTGTTTATGCTGCTATTTCGCTTCACCTAAAATAGATATTGCCACTGGATTCTCTGCTGACTTCCTATATTTCACGGGGACCCTGTAGCAAAATCCTATGGTTTTAATACATGTCCACTTTGAAATTTTGGGTGTCCATACTCCCTATGTCCCTGCTCAGTTTTAGATGTTCCAGGTCCTCCTGGTACATCCTCCATAATATAAAATAAATAAGAATATCAAGCTGTGCCTCTTACCAATCCTCCTAACCCAGAGTGCTAACCAGTTTCCGTATTAGACTAACAATATCAGACCACAGGTAGGGTAAATGAGGCTGAATTCTGTAAGACACCTTGAACCAATGACTAGAAATTAGGCAGATTGTCACCCTACTCTGCTGGAAGATTTACACTAGGCAACCCAGAGTGGGTAAATCCAAGAAATACACCAGGGGTGCCCCAACCTTTTCAAGAGGGCCACTTATGTGACTTGGTAACCGGTCATGGGCCACAATGAGTGGAACGGTCGGATGACAGGTCTGTGTGCACTCCCCATATGCAGAGCAGACAGGGACACAGCCCGCTCTACCCTATGGGCCCTCCAATCCTATCCACCCAGATGGCCTGTGGGCTAGCTGCACTTTGTCATGGAATTCTATTATATTTTGCAGGTGCGGTGCACTTTCTGAAAGTGCACCAAACCTGCAGGTAATAGCAGAAGTCTATGACTGGGGATCAGATTTGAAAAGCAGCCCAGTGTAGCTAGTGTACCAGTGTAGAGAATGGATATGTCCATTGCTGTTTAATTTTAAATAAAAACTTTCTCAGGATACCTGCAGGTATGACTGGATGCTGCTGTCCCCCAGGCGGGTATGGCTGGCTGCTGTCCCCCAGGCGGGTATGGCTGGCTGCTGTCCCCCAGGCGGGTATGGCTGGCTGCTGTCCCCTAGGCGGGTATGGCTGGCTGCTGTCCCCTAGGCGGGTATGGCTGGCTGCTGTCCCCTAGGCGGGTATGGCTGGCTGCTGTCCCCTAGGCGGGTATGGCTGGCTGCTGTCCCCTAGGCGGGTATGGCTGGCTGCTTTCCCCCAGACGGTTATGGCTGGCTGCTTTCCCCCAGACGGTTATGGCTGGCTGCTTTCCCCCAGACGGTTATGGCTGGCTGCTTTCCCCCAGACGGGTATGTCTGGCTGCTGTCCCCCAGACGGGTATGTCTGGCTGCGGTCCCCCAGGCGGGTATGGCTGGCGGCTGCTGCGGTCCCCCAGGCGGGTATGGCTGGCGGCTGCTGCTGTCCCCCAGGCGGGTATGGCTGGCGGCTGCTGCTGTCCCCCAGGCGGGTATGGCTGGCGGCTGCTGCTGTCCCCCAGGCGTGTATGGCTGGCGGCTGCTGCTGTCCCCCAGGCGGGTATGGCTGGCGGCTTCTGCTGTCCCCCAGGCGGGTATGGCTGGCGGCTGCTGCTGTCCCCCAGGCGGGTATGGCTGGCGGCTGCTGCTTTCCCCCAGGCGGGTATGGCTGGCGGCTGCTGCTGCCCCCCAGGCGGGTATGGCTGGCGGCTGCTGCTGCCCCCCAGGCGGGTATGGCTGGCGGCTGCTGCTGTCCCAGGCGGAATGCATTTGGCATTGGCTCTGCTCTAATCTAAACAATGGATTTCATAGGAGGATACCACAGAGCAAGCCACTGCTGTCCAAAAAACACATTGCTGCACGTTTATAGTTTGCACAAGAGCACCTGGATGTTCCACAGCAGTACTGGCAAAATATTCTGTGGACAGATGAAACCAAAGTTGAGTTGTTTGGAAGAAACACACCAACATCATAACCTCATCCCAACTGTGAAGTACGGTGGTGGGGGCATCATGGTTTGGGGCTGCTTTGCTGCATCAGGCCTGGACGGATTGCTATCATCGACGGAAAAATTAATTTCCAAATTTATCAAGACATTTTGCAGGAGAATTTAAGGCCATCTGTCCACCAGCTGAAGCTCAACAGAAGATGAGTGTTGCAACAGGACAATGACCCAAAGCATAGAAGTAAATCAACAGAATGGCAAAATTTAAAAAGAAAAGAATTGCGCTAAGTGTGTAAATAATAAAATAAATGAATTAACAAAATAAACCGTTAATGATGTCCTGCAGCTGAACACTATAACCCCGATATAGGGCACAATGATGGATATGTAAAAATAAAGTGTAGCGCTGGATAGTAAATAGGAAGTAAACAACTCCTAATAAATGTGAATGACAAAAATGTACATTATGGTGCAAATTAAAAGTAAATGACATCATAAACCCAAATTTTGTGAATTGAATAAGTGGGTGACCACATGTGAAAAACGTCCTTAATTTTTAAAGGAAAGTTCATAAATAAACGTCCAAACAATCATGTGTGAAAACTGTTCATGTGTAGATAAATCCAAAATGTCAGAAAACTTTTTCACTTCTCGTGCTGCCCGTCACCATAGGGTGAAGCAAAAGGGAGGCTTACCAGAAAAGCCAGCGACCGCCCTTATTCAGGGGTGTCAAACTAGTCTTAGTGGAACAGCCTTGGTGCTGTTAGGTCTCACAAGCTTCCTCTCCGATGTTCAATCGACATCAGCAATTCACTTGTATGGTAGACTGTAACCAGGCACTCGATTTCCACAGAGTGGGTTTGGACATCCAATGGATAGAGCGCGGGAAAAAACAAAAGGAAACTCCGATAGTGTAGACGTTCCTTATAAAAATGTA
The DNA here is from genome assembly GCA_028564925.1 of Lithobates sylvaticus. Lineage (NCBI taxonomy): Eukaryota > Metazoa > Chordata > Amphibia > Anura > Ranidae > Lithobates > Lithobates sylvaticus. Next base: position 76,300,516 of record CM053033.1, on the reverse strand, counting down.
TTTAAATAAAAGGGATCCTGATGCATAGAAATAGCCTTGCAAGATGAAAAAGAACAATTTTCGTGTGTCTGCAGGAGAAAAACAATCACGCATGCGCAGTACGTGTGTGCGCGCCATCCCTACGACCGTTTCGTCACAACTGACGTCATCAGGGGTACGCACACACACATGCGCCTTAAGTAGTTCATAGCGACAGCTAAGGAGCTCTGCTATTGGTTCCCCTTATCGACACCTGGAGCAAACACAATACAAAATTCCAGCCGAATACTACTGATCAGCATAATGACATGACTCATCACCAACGCCCACAAGACAGTCTTAATACCGCTCCACCAGAACCGAAACCAGGGAAGGGAGCCATCTTGTGGTCATTTAACATTACTGCCATACAAGAAATACATAAGGCTGAGATACATTAAATAAAAAATATATATATATATTTGTTATTTTCTCAATACAACTTTTGCAAGAAATAATGCACCACAGGACTCTAGCTAGAAAATAATGTTCAACAACATTCAAAAACTAGCCATATTCATTAGTTATAAAACATATATTTAACATAAAAAACGGCACATTGCTAACATCCACAAGGTGCTCTTAGTGGTGCCCCAGCAAAACTAACATTGAAAAACAGAGCCATCTTGTGGTTATTTGGCAATATTGCCGTATAAAGAATTTGAGCCCAACAATCAACTCTATCCATTGGTCAAAAATGTAATCAAAACACATTTCACCAAATGAGTAGGAAGTTATTTCCAGTTGATTACCAAAACACATATGAATTATATGAACTCAAATTGTATTATTTCGGACATGACAGCATTATCCATACTGCTACATATCTTTCAAATTAATTTTTTTTATTTAAAATTATTAAAATTTATTTCAAAACTGTTTTTTAACCAGTTTTTTTTAATTAATTCAAGTGGCCAGTGGGTAATGGAGAGAGCATATAGCAATAATGGAAAAACGTGGAGGGGACATCAACAATAGTTAATAAAACAGTTGATGTCCCACTCCACGTTTAAACAATTGGGGACATGGGTACCAAGCTTGTAGATCCAGTTGGTTTTGGACCAAGATATCACCCTTTTGCCATTACCTCCCCGCCAGTGAGGAATATACTTCTCAAGGGCAATGAAGGTGGTGCCCTTCAAATCACAGTCATGTTTGAGATAATAATGCTTGGAAACATTGTTTGTCAAAGCCCCTTCTTATATTTGCTATATGCTCCCAAAGTCGGATGTGTAACATCCGAATCGTTCGTTCCACATACTCCAAACCACAGGGACACCTCAAGAGTTACACCACATATTTAGTGGTGCAGGTTATAAAAGATTTAATCGGGTATGTAGCACCTGTCCCTGTTGATGTAAACTCCGTAAGCCTTCTTTCCCGTAAGGCATTCACCCGGCAGACTTTGCACTTTCTGCAGGGAAAAAAACCTTTTAGATCCCCAAAGAAAGTTGGACGTGCTGGAGGATTTGGCACATTGGGAGCAATAGAGTGTCTGAGATTAGAGGAACCTCTAAACAATACATGTGGGTTGTCTGATAGTAAAGGTCCTAAAATACGGTCATTTTTTATCACAGGCCAATGCCTTTTTATTATGCGTTTAACGGCCCAATGTTGACTGGAGTAGTTTGTAAGAAAGGCAAGACCAAAATCCTCACGTTTCTCAACCTGTGGAGGTTTGTCCCTCAGAAGGTCTTGGCGATCTCTTTGCCCCACTTCGGAAATTAGAGAGTCGAGTATCGCATTATCATAACCCTCACTTAAAAACCTAGACTTCAGGACCAGGTCCTCTCTGTGGAACTCCTCAACATTAGTACAATTACGCTTTAGACGTAAAAGTTGTCCCTTAGGGACCGCCGACAGCCAGGAACTGTGATGGCAGGAGTCAAGAGGGATATACCTGTTTCTATCAGTGGATTTAAAGAAGGTGGAAGTAACAATCCTTCCATCAACAATAGTGATATTTAAATCCAGAAAATGTTTTTGGGTGGGACTGGTTTCATAGCTGAGTGTGAAGCCTCTATCATTGCTGTTTAGGAAAGACAGGCAACCACAGGTTCAGCAGGCTGTTCAACTAAGCCTAGTTTGACTCCCCTGAATCAGGGCGGTCGCTGGCTTTCTGGTAAACCTCCCTTTTGCTTCACTTTATGGTGACGGGCAGCACGAGCGGTGAAAAAGTTTTCTGACATTTTGGATGCATCTGCACATGAACAGTTTTCACACATGATTGGACGTTTATTTATGAACTTTCCTTTGAACATTAAGGACGTTTGTCACATGTGGTCACCCACTTATTCAATTCACAATATTTGGGTTTATGATGTCATTTACTTTTAATTAGCACCATAATGTAAATTTTTGTCATTCACATTTATTAGGAATTGTTTACCTCCTATTTACTATCCAGCACTACACTTTCTTTTTACAAATCAACAGAATGGCTTAAACAGAAGAAAAAATGCCTTCTGGAGTGGCCCAGTCAGAGTCCTGACCTCAACCCGATTGAGATGCTGTGGTATAACCTCAAGAAAGCGATTCACACCAGACATCCCAAGAATATTGCTAAACTGAAACAGTTCTGTAAAGAGGAATGGTCCAGAATTACTCCTGACCGTTGTGCACGTCTGATCTGCAACTACAGGAAATGTTTGGTTGAAGTTATTGCTGCCAAAAGAGGTTCAACCAGTTATTAAATCCAAGGGTTCACATACTTTTTCCACCTGCACTGTGAATGTTTACATGGTGTGTTCAATAAAAACAAGGTAACATTTAATTCTTTGTGTGTTATTAGTTTAAGCAGACTTTGATTGTCTATTGTTGTGACTTAGATAAAGATCAGATCACATTTTATGACCAATTTTGTGCAGAAATCCATATCATTCAAAAAGGGTTCACATACTTTTTTTACAACTGTACATTAAGACCAAAAACATTGTGTGTGTAACAGACCCACATCACAATATAATAATTAGCTGAAGAAGAGATTATCACCTCATGTAGCAAATAAGGTTTGCACTATTGTCTAAAATGGACCAAAAAAGGCCATTTGACAACCTATTATACAAATAAGAAACACAGACCACAGTAATTCAAATTAAATAGTAGTTTATGATAAAATTATGATTCTTGATCAGCTACATTTTGGTGCCAAGCCATTGCCCCTCTACCCACAAAATATTTAAGATATTTTTGGCGGAAATCGCAGGCATTTTGTGAGGGCAACCCAGCACAGGCAGGTTCCATAGCCATCATGTTTCCTACCGATGGACGAGCTGCAGCCTCTTCAGCTGGGCCTGACACTGTGGGGTCAACATCAGCTGGCAGTGAGGAAAGGTAGCTGCTAGCATTCCTCTGTAAAAATTGTGGAGGTTGCAACACCACAAAACAACAGTTTATTTTATATTGGGCCAGGTTGATGGGGGTTAAAAAGAGCCTGAAGCGACTTGACAGGATGCCAAATGCATTTTAAATAACCCTTCTGGCACGAGAGAGCCCGTAGTTGAAGATTCTCTTCTCTGGGGTGAGGTCCCTCATAGTAAAGGGCTTCATAACATGTTCCCCCCAGAGCAAATGCATCATCTGCCACAAAAACAAAATTGAGGCCCTCAACATTGTCCTGAGCAGGTGGCAAATTTAAGGTGCTATTCTGAAGCCGATGGTAAAACTTAGTCTGCATGATGACACCTTCATCCGAGTTGCGGCCGTTCTTCCCAACATCCAAAAAAAGAAACTTTGCAGAAACAGCTAGCAGCACTATGCTGCAAAAGCCTTTGTAATTTTAGTAATATGAGCCCGAGTTGGGTGGTGGGACAATCCTCACGTTTCCCATCAACAGCACCACCACAGTTGGGAAAATCCCACTGATGATGAAACTGGCCTGCAACATCCTGCCATTGGAGTCAAAAAAGAAGAAATTACTACTTCTGCACATAACATTGCAAGCAGATTTGACAAAAACATTCGTGGCCAACATAAGTAAAAAATTTTAATGAGTATTTAAAGACAAAAGTGTAAGGTCAACTTATCAGATTCATCACCCCCTCTGGTGGCCCATTAGAAAAATTTTATGGTGGGGGGGGGGGGGGGGGGAGGTAATGGGTAGATGTTTTGTACAGGTAACTGTCTCCACTTCCATGAGAGCTGAATGCATAAATAATGTGTGATACTTTGGCCAGCCCCTCCTTACTTACACTATTGGCAGCCCAGTGGACTGGTAAGAAGTGTCATAATCTAAAAATATGGATACACACTGTCCAAATTGAAGCACATTTTGCCATTCATAAATTACCTATCAAGATAATGAGACAAAAACGTACTACGTTACAATTTGAAAGTAATGAGGCAGGCCCTTGCACTACATGCTTTGGTGAATTCATCCAGAAATATGACCACAAAGGAGGTATAGTGTGTATGGGTTTTGCAAAGTCAGCAGAGTATTGGTATCGGTTGACTTAGCATCTGGGGGGGAGGGTTCAAAATGAGTTTGTGCCCCCAAAAAATGGCCTCCTGCACTCTGCCTGATTTTGAGGACAACAATAACATTTGGACGCATTTTAGGGGGTGTTTAGGGTAAGCACAAAAATGTAGCTGACAGAATACATTAAGTTACTAGGCTAGGTGTGCATGGTCCCAGGATAGCATGCTGGGGAGGTTAGTGAAGGAAAATATGCATGAAGGACAAAAAAGGAGCATTTAAAAGCTTACAGCATGCATGAGGACATTCACATCATATTACAATAATGGTAATTATGGAATCAAGAATATAATACAATACATTAGCAAACAAATACATAGTTGAAAATTCAGGTCCTGGAGACTTCTCCCCATCGCCAATTACTGCAAGGTGGCTATGAGCATTTGCTTGGGAGTAATGGCAAGCCAAATGGCATTTATCGGCTCATAGTACGTCTAGTACGTCACTAAATTCGGGATTGGTGGCCGACAATTGTGTGCTGTTTGTATGCAAGACAAGTTTGGGGCCAACGCCCTTTGGACAAAAGTCTGCAGTTTTGTCAGCAGAAAATCTGATCGTGTGTACGAGGCTTTAGGAGCTAGTCCATTCTTTACGGGCCTAAAGGCCAACTTCAAGTACTTAGAAAAACAATGGCACCCTTTCAGTTGAGCCCCCTGGGCTGCAAGGGTTAAATGCTTGTTATATTTAAGACTGCACAGTGCAGGCTATATCACTTATACCCTGCTCAAGCATTAGCATCATCACTTAAAATACAGGGCTGCTAAACTTGTATTTTACATTAAGGAGGCTGCAGTGTGACCGAAGCCCGTCGTAGCTTACAGAGCAGGCTACAAGGGAATGGTTGCAGCTCTGGAGGGACCCTGCTGGATCCCGGTGATCCAGGTATTTACTCCCTCTCTGTGTACCCATGTACATAAAGAGCATTTAAACCTTGCAATGTGGAGGGCCTTTCTGTGAATTTTTTACAATTCCTGTAGTTGGGCTTTAAAGTATAATTCCTGGCTAATCATAACTAATCTTAAAACTGCCCCTCCCCCTCCTAACACTTATTCTAATTAACCTGTGGTGGAAAGATGTATATACTTACCATTTTTAGGCTGCTCAGTCTGGGCACATGATAGACTCACTTGTCTAATCCCGCGCCATCTACAGGGGAGATAAGGGAACACTGACCAATGGATGAGCCATAGTGAGCCTATAGGTTACATCGCAGCACAGGTATTACCAGCTATTGTCAAGTGCGCTCTCTAGTTCCCTGCAGCTGCTGGGGGGAGATCATGTGACCGGACCAGAGAGAGGCCTGAAAAAAGGTAACTATATGCATCCTTCTTCCACAGGTTAATTAGTATAGTTGTTAGGTGGGAGGTTGGGACAGTTTTTAAGATTATTTTAAATTAGCCCAGAATTCTACTATAAAAAGCCTTCTACCACTGTAAAGAAGAATAGAGGGGAGATCAGCTTGCCACGTGGACTGATGGAGGTACATTTCTAGCCAAATGTGCTCCACCTCAATAACAACCTGGAAATCCAGGTGGTCTCTGACTTCTCTATTTATATTTACTGATACAGAGCTGCAAATCTCTTATTCTAATGTGAGAATCTGGTTGTTTGTGTAGCACTCAACATGTAAAATTAACCCCAAGTACCAGCCTTTCATTTAAGTTATAACAAATAACTTCAAAAGCTGCTTTTAACTACTTTAAATCTGAAGCTTTCAGTAAAATAATACCTGGTGAATTGGGCTGAAATTGCACCAAACCACACTTTAAAAGTAGAACCTGCACTACTTTTTGAAGCACATGGCAACTACATCACATGCGTCCCGATCCCACCCTGTTGTGTGGCATAGCGAATGAATATTCGCTATTTTCACAATAAGGTTCCTCCCTGCCAATGAGCAGGCAGGTCAGTGAGACCTGTCTCCCAATTGGCCAAAGCATTAGGCAATCCTATTGGAGGCCAAAATGCTTTAGGAAAAAGACAAGACTCGACGGAGGAAGCCTGAGGAGCCACTGATTCCCACCGAGGAGAGCCCCGTCAGTCCAGGAGAAGAGCAGAGCCCCGTCACTTGAGCGGTAAGTGCCGCCGGACCAGCCTGGGGGGGGGGGGTTAGTGAAGTGACAGCCGAGTCTGGCTGCATTTGATGGGGCACAAGTGGCTGCGTATGATGGGGCACAAGTGGCTGCGTATGATGGGGCACAAGTGGCTGCGTATGATGGGGCACAAGTGGCTGCGTTTGATGAGCACAGTGAGGCTGCAATTTATGGGGGGGTTTCAGTATTTTTCAGTTTGTTTGCGCCCCTCAACAATTTTGAGCACCAGCTCAAAAAAAAATGATTTCTACCGTCGGCTACAAAATGGCACCTTACGTTTGCCACCTCCTGAGGAGAATGTGGAGGGCCTCAACTTTGTATTTGTTGCAGATGAGGCTTTTGCTCTGGGGGAATATCTTATGAGGCCCTTTTCCATGAGGAACCTGACCCCAAAGCAAAGGATCTACAACTATAGGCTGTCTCGTGCCCGAAGAGTTGTAGAGAATGCTTTTGGAATACTGTCAAGTCGGTTCAGGCTTTTTCTAACAGCAATTCATTTGGCTGAATACAATCTGAATCATGTTGTCTTGTGCTGCTGCATCCTCCACAATTATTTAAGGAGCAATGCAAGCAGCTACCTTGCCTCACTTCCAACTGAGGTTGACTTTTCTGGGGTCAGCCCAGCTGAATCTCCTGTGAATGACAGCTCTGGAAAGGGGCCGTGCTGGGTTGCCCTTCCAAACTGCCCGAGATGTCCGGCAAAAGTATCTGGAGTACTTTGTGGGTAGATGGGCAGTGGCTTTGCAGCAAAATGTTGCTCATGTGGAATAAAACTTTTATTTGATACTAAACTCCTATTTCATTTGAATTACTGTTTGTGTTTCTTATCTGTCTCCTAAGTTCTCAAATGGCCTTAATTTTGGTCATTTTCTTCAATAGTGCAAACGTAACTTATTTGCTCTATGAGATGACAAGCTCTTCTTCAGCTAACTATTATGTTGTGCTACATTATTATTATATTGTTATGTTATTGTTGTTAATGTATGTAATGCATTAATGATAAAAATATTCTGCCTTTTCAACTCCTTTAATTGCTTGGAATCCCTAAAATTGCCTGAGTTTGCCACATTTTAAAGCACATTGTCACTGTAACTACACCAACACCAACAAATACACTGGTATTGAGCACTGAAATAAGAAGCCACATATTGTTTAGTATAAAACATTTTACTCCAAGCGCATTCACATGTGCATTCTAAAAGTTTTTTGAACAAACCAACATCTTGCATAACATGTATGTTTGCCATTATTTAGCCTTTTTTGGCTAACAGGCATGTTTAAAAACATAAGCTACACATCCCCGACTCATGAATTTACAAAGTTCGACTTTGCTAAAGTGAAGGCGATATGAGACATTAGTATGCCAAAACTGTGTTGATGTTGCCTTCCTCAGATGGGGTGATCTCACTCCTCTAAAATCCAAAATTTGAAGCTACGTACACGTAGAGGCATAACTGTTAAATGTCCCTTATGATCCCCTGCCTAAAATGTGTGTGTTTCCCTACATCTAGTTTGCTAAAACACCAAAACACAATGGGGCTGATTTACCAAGATGAATGCGCTGCGCCGGTTCATACCACAATTAGTGCGCCAGATAAATTATTACTTGAGCATATGAACCGGCGCACACATAAGCGCAACATATAATATACTGGCGCACCGCGAATAGTGCACGCCGTTATCATTAACAGTCCATTCACACACAGGCAACACGACTTCCAGCGCGACTTACAACACGGCTTGGGGCAACTTTACAACACGACTTCCAGCGCGACTTATAACACGAATTGTGGCAGCTTACAACACGACTTTAAGTCACCCCCAGGCCAGGCGACTTTAATAAAAAAAAAATGGCATGGGCCCTTCAGGTCTGGTATGGATATTAAGGGGAACCCCGCGCCAAAAGAAATGGCGTGGGGGTCCCCCTCAAAATCCATACCAGGCCCTTCAGGTCTGGCATGGATTTTAAGGGGAACCCCGCGCCAAAAAAAATGTAAAAAATGGCGCGGGGTCCCCCTCAATCGATTCCAGACCCTTATCCAAGCATGCAACCTGGCAGGCCACAGAAAAAGAGGGGGGATAAGAGAGCGCCCCCCCTCCTTAACCATACCAGGCCACATACCCTCAACATTGGGAGGATGCTTTGGGGTCCCCCCAAAGCACCTTGTCCCCATGTTGATGAGGACAAGGGCCTCATCCCCACAACCCTGGCCGTTGGTTGTGGGAGTCTGCGGTCGGGGGGCTTTTCGGAATCTGGAAGCCCCCTTTAACAAGGGGATCCCCAGATCCCGGCCTCCCCCCTCCTGTGTGAAATGGTAAGGAGGTACAAAAGTTTCCCCAAACCATTTCACCAAAAAAGGTGACAAAAGAGTTAAAAATGACAGGAGACGGTCTTTGACAATTCTTTTATTAAAGTGTTCTTTCTTCTGGTCTTCTTCCTTTCTTTATCCTTCGGTTTCTTCATCTTCTTCCTCCATCTTCTTCTTCCTCCATCTTCTTCCTCCGAATCCGCTTCTTCTTGCTCTGGTGTTCTCGTCCGGCATCTTCCTCCACGGCGTCTCTTCTTCTTCTTTATTGGGTCGCTCCACGGGAGGCTCCCGCTGTGTGATGCTTCTCTTCTTCTGACAGGTCTTATATAACGGAGGCGGGGCCACCCGGTGACCCCGCCCCCCTCTGATGCACGGTTTCATGCATCAGAGGGAGCGGGGTCACCGAGTGGCCCCGGCCTCTGTTATATAAGACCTGTCAGAAGAAGAGAAGCGTCACACAGCGGGAGCCTCCCATTGTGTGGAGCGGCCCAATAAAGAAGAAGAGACGCCATGAAGGAAGATGCCGGATGAGAACACCGGAGCAAGAAAAAGCGGATCAGAGGAAGAAGAAGATGGAGGAAGAAGATGAAGAAACCGAAGGATGAAGAAAGTAAGAAGGAAGAAGACCAGAAGAAAGAAGACTTTAATAAAGGAATTGTCAAAGATCGTCTCCTGTCATTTTTAACTCTTTTGTCACCTTTTTTGGTGAAATGGTAGGGGTACTTTTGTACCCCCTTACCATTTCACACAGAGGGGGAGGCCGGGATCTGGGGGTCCCCTTGTTAAAGGGGGCTTCTAGATTCCGATAAACCCCCCGCCCGCAGACCCCCACAACCAACGGCCAGGGTTGTGGGGATGAGGCCCTTGTTCATCAACATGGGGACAAGGTGCTTTGGGGGACCCCAAAGCATCCTCCCAATGTTGAGGGCATGTGGCCTGGTATGGTTCAGGAGGGGGGTGCGCTCTATCGTCCCCCCCTCCTTTCCTGCGGCCTGCCAGGTTGCATGCTCGGATAAGGGTCTGGTATGGATTTTAAGTGGGACCCCCATGCCATTTTTTTTTTTTGCGTGGGGTTCCCCTTAAAATCCATGCCAGACCTGAGGGGTCTGGTATGGATTTTGAGGGGGACCCCACGCCATTTTTTTTTGGCGCGGGGTTCCCCTTAATATCCATACTAGACCTGAAGGGCATTTTCTTAATTTTTTGAATTTCTTAATGCTAACATGACCTGTGTTCAAATAGCCTTTAAAAAGCCCATAGAAGTGAACCAGCGCAAAAAAAAAAAGTCATGTTGAGATGTGCGCCTGTTCAACTTATGCAAATTAACCTACGTGGCTTGACATTTACTAAGATTTTGCCGGCGCAGTGAACCAGAGCACATGAACAGGCGCAAATGCCGCTCGCGCATGCGCAGTACATAAATTGACCTAGCGTAGTTACAAGTGCATTTGCAGGCGCAGCAAGCCTGCTCAGATAAAGTTTGTTTTCGGTTCTATTTTGGGCATATTTGTTAGTTGGACAGTCATATCTATACTTCATCACATCACCCCCATAATATTGCCACATCCAGCTTCTTTTATTTTCTGAGATTCAAGAATGCTTGCGCCAGGTCTATAGCGGCGCACAGATCGTGGCCGCCCGTGCGCCGGCAACATTATAGTGAATGGGGAATTGCGCTGTGTTACAGACGCAAATGCTTTGTGAATATACGAAAATATTGCGCGGCGGCGTGCGCCCCAACTCATGGCGCAAATGCTTGGTAAATCAGCCCCTATGTGTCAACATGTGCTATATCCCATCACGGGATATCAATGTACGTGTTTTGGGGGCGCAACCCCTTCCTCAAAACTAAATCTTCTTAAAAACACAAATATTACAATTAAAACATTACTTAGGACAGTGTTTGACAACTCTCCTTCTCCAGATGCATTTCTAGGTCATGTTTTCTATATTTTTTCTTTTTGGCACAGGTGATGTCATTTTCGAGGTTAGTAATTCAGTAATTTTTAACCTGCCGAAAATAAATAAAGAAAACAGGACCTGGTGGTGCACCTAGAAAAGTGGAGTGGCAAAAACACACCTCAAACACTATAAAGCCTAGGTTCACATTGGAGCGATTTGTCATGCGATTTGATAGCTCAAATCGCATGACAAGTCACAGCCTATTTGAGGCAATGGCACTGTTTCAATCAATGCAACACTGATTTAGCGGCACCACAACAATTTGCAAAAGTAGTTCCTGCACTACTTTTTCCAATTTCAGGTGCAACTTCAATAGACATTTGGGCATTAAGCCACACAAATGTAATCAATTTTAGACTGTACAAACACATGTACAACACAACGACAAAAAGAAAACATGTTTGGTTTTTAAATTTTCGCTAAAATATTGATGATGTTGATAACTCTGTTTTGTACATCATGGATGTTTTTTTTCATTTTCTCCAATTCCCTATTGCAAACCAAGAGCTCACTGGTAAGTATTTGTGCACTTGCACTGCTGAAGTGATTTTGTTCTTTCACATCACCTAAAAAAAAAAAAAACACACCATGTATTAGAAATATGCAGGCATCCATTTATTACTTGAAGCTGTGGTCTCAGACACTGACCTGTGGTCAACAGCATTTCGAGAACTTCACACAGTACTAACTGCACATCAACATCTTCAGGGTTTGTGGTGAGTTGACTTTCTGTATCTTCAGGAGGTGCTGGGTTACTGGTGTCCACACACAGCTCAGTTGTCCTTCTTTTCTCCCCTATGTGATTACAAAAAAGGTATACTTCACAGACAGATATGTTAGGCTAGAAATAGTAATATGAAACATTGTTTGGATGTGTCTTCCAATTGTCTGTTTTGGCACAACCTGAATACATGATTTTTTCCCTTTCAAAAGCAGGAATACTTACCTGTTATGTGCAAGTTTCACACATGGAGATACCCCTAGTATCCACTCAAGCAAACTGCTTTGGACACCATAACAAGGGTGCGTCCAGATGCGTAAACCGCTGCTGAGTGTCCTCTACTGACACTGAATAAAGTTGACATTTCATTATAGTTACAAACACATCTAGACAATAATGTAATGAATTTATTTTAATCAAAATAGGCCATAACAAATGCAATTAACCTGCATCTCCCAAAAACGAAGTATTAGTGGTCGATCAAACAATGTTTAATATCCTGTGAATGATTCCTGTGTCCACGAAAATAAAAATTAGCATTTTAAACTAGAACAGTAAAGAAAAGAACGTGGACCAGCACAAAAGTAATAATAATAGGAACACAGGACAAATACTTTTTCGCAGCACTTTCCTGATCTTTCTATACTGATTTTCCTCTCTCAATTTAAGGTCTGACCAGTGTTTTCTCAACTGATCCTTGGATTGTCATACCCCAAAATTCCTGTCCAGCCATGATCTTAGCTTTTCTGGCATTTGGGTTTCTGTAAGGTCCATGATTCCCATAATAGTCTGTCCTCACTAAGATGTCCACCATCTCCACCATTTCTTCAAACAACATATTTGAGGCCTTATATCTCCTCATGGATCTGGAAGTGTCTTGCTCCGGGTTTTCCCCATTGCTGCTCTCAGCACACACCTGCTGTCACGCCACCATTTTCTCTCCCACTGCCCTGAAAGAGAAGAGGTGGGGAATACACTAGAAAGGACAGGGGTGAAGTTTCACGCATTCTCAATGTATATAAAGCCATAATGCGTGGTCGATTTAACGGCTGTAGGAACGATCTGGGAGTGGAGGACGAATGATTGAATTTGCCAAAAGGAAAGCTAAAATGAAGGTACAATTGTAAATTGGGGCATCAGTGCTTAGTGGCCTATACGGCTTATAGATTGAGGCCTATATTTGGACCAGATTATGAGTTCAGCCTGACATTAGGGTTTGTCTTGTGCAAAATGGTGGATAAATTCACAGCCCCAGATGTTTTGCCCAAATTTATCCAGCAGTACCGGAAGCTGCCGTGTCTATGGCAAGTTAAAAGTAGAGATCACTCCAATAAAATCAAGAGGCAGCCAGCGATGGAGAAACTGTTGAAATTGGTGAAGCCTCTGAATTCCACGGCAGACATCAATTATTTGAAGGCCAAAATTGGTAGTACATATAATAGGGAGCACAAGAAGGTCATGGAATCCCAGAAATCGGGAGCAGCAGCAGATGACCTATATGTCCCCAGGCTGTGGTAGTACCACAGCCTGCGTTTTTTTGATATACGAGTGCTTTGGATTACAAGCATTCTTCTAGAATGAATTATGCTCATAATTCAAGGTACCACTGTACGTGAATTGTGCTTCCATGATGAATGTCATAGGAAATATTTTGATATCATTTATCCCCTGCATCCATCTGCTGCTGTTTTTCCGAGAAAGATTTAATAAAGTAGTAGCAGAAAATAATAAGCAGTGGTCATAAGCAATAAATATTTGTTATTGCCAGCTCATCTCAGACAAAAGGTAATCTTCCTAGATTCACAATTTCTGAGAAGCTGAGATCTGGAAGACAGGAGGCTGAATTACTTCAGTTAAGTCTCACTCATAATAAAACTTGAATTAATTAAAAGAGGCATTATGAACTTTCCAAAACATGTAAAGCTCTGACGTGTGAATGACTTCTTGTCCTGTGTACAGAATGGCAGAACATCAGTCTCTGTATTAGAGGAGCTCCCAAACCGTTCCATACTATTATACATTTATATAGAATTACATTAATTCTGTAGTGCTGTTTAGAGAGCAGTGAACAATTAACATTATTTTCTACACCAAAGGAGCTTACAATCTAATGTCCTCATTACTAATCCACTATTATACATTTATTGGAGGGTATGACAGCAGGCAAAATGTGCAGGTAAGTGCAGAGGGTATCACAGGGGCAGTAAGTGCAGGTGAAGAGTGTGGAAGGTAAGACAGGGGCCATTATGTGTAGAGAGGATTTTGGAGGGTATGACAGGAGCCATTGTGTGCAGGAGAGGATTGCAGAGGGCGTGACAGGGGCTAGTAAGTGCAGAAGAAGAGTGCGAAGGGTATGAGAGTAGCTAATATATAAAGGAGAGGATTGCGGAAGGAATGATGGGGCAACATGTGTAGACGTTCAATATGAAGTTTGTGGTGGTAGTGTGTGACTTTAGACGGAAAAGTCTTTGGAGGATAAAACGTGTACTGGAGAAGAGATACAGGAGAAAAACGTGTGTTTCTTGAGGAGGAATATATGGATAGCAGTAAGAGCCTCTCTATATAGTTCCCTTTCAAAGGGCCCCTCCCCCCCCCCCTATAAACAGGGCAAGGCTGCAAGGGCTAAGATGCAAAAAATGGTGCCACTGTGCCACATGTTGCAAGCTGCCTATTTTTTCCTCTTGGAGAGCGGGGTATGGTACTGTACACTTGGATCCTCTGCCTGCCCTCGTCGGACATCACGTATGCATGGCAGTGAAAGTTAACCCTCCCCCACTGCATTGGCGGTTATCGTGGGTTCAATTTCAATGCCACTGACCACCAATGTTGGATGGGAAGATGTTGGTAATACTTATACCAAGACTTGAGTTTATTAATGTTATATGTTTTCTTTTTTTTTTTTTAGGTCATACAAGAATAGTTAAAAAAAAAAAAAGATATTATACAGTCAGAGCAAATGCAGTACTCAGCACTGAAAACCACTAGATAGATTTATTGTCATTGTAAAACAAATCACAATGAAATTACATTTCTACTCCACACATTATTCATACATCACAATTTTCAACCATGCATTTACCACATAGGATTTATATATACCAAAAAGTGTATTATATATATAAATATATAAAAATGTCCCCATATTATAAAGGTATAAAAAGTGCCCTCATATTAAAAAAAAAAAACTAAAGACAAAAAAAATAAACTATGTAACCTCTTTCATTTCATTCCTGCATTCATAGCCATGGGAAAGAAGCTCTCTTTAACCACTTTCAGACCGGACCAATTTGCAGCCAAAGGACCAGGCCCGTTTTTGCGATTCGGCACTGCGTCGCTTTAACTGACAATTGCGCGGTCGTGCGACGTGGCTCCCAAACAAAATTGACGTCCTTTATTTCCCACAAATAGAGCTTTCTTTTGGAGGTATTTGATCACTCCTGCGGTTCTTATTTTTTGCGCTATAAACAAAAAAGAGCGACAATTTTGAAAAAAAAAAAACGCATTCTTTTTTATTTTTTGCTATAATAAATATCCCCCAAAAATATATAAAAAATGTTTTTCCTCAGTTTAGGCCGATACGTATTCTTCTACATATTTTTGTTAAAAAAAATTGCAATAAGCGATTATTGATTGGTTTGTGCAGAAGTTATAGCGTTTACAAGATAGGGGATAGTTTTATAGCATTTTTATTAATAATTTTTTTATTAGTAATGGCGGCGATCAGCGATTTTTATTGTGACTGTGACATTATGGCGGACACATCGGACATTTTTGACACATTTTTGGGACCATTTATCATTTATACAGCAATCAATGCTATTTAAATGCATTGATTTCTGTATAAATGACACTGGCAGTGAAGGGGTTAACCAGGGGGTGGCATGTAGGGGTCAAGTATGCCTAGGGGTGTGTTTCTTACTGTGGGGGGCGTGGCTGTCAGCTAGTGAATGCTGATCTCTGCTCCAATCACAGGGAGCAGAGATCGGCGTCACTAGTTGCTAGGCAGAACGGGGAGATGCTGTTTATTACCGCATCTCTCTGTTCAGCCTTCCCGTGAGACGATCGCGGGTGTCCCCGCAACGATCGAGTCCGCGGGACCTGCGACCGGCCTCACGGGGGTCCCGACCGGCGCGGGAGAGCGCCGCTCCCGATGGCACAGACGGCATTAAGGAGGGACTTGTATATACGCCCTCCTGCCTGTCCGTGCCATTCTGCCGACGTATATCGTCGTGCGCCGGTTGGGAACCGGTTAAATCTATTTGTCCTAGTTTTAATCACCCTAAAATGTCTCCCAGATGGCATTAATTCAAAGAAATGACAACCCGGATGAGTCTGGTCTCTCACTATTTTTCCTGCTCTACAAAGGCAACGAGTCTCGTATATTTCTTCTAGAGTTCACACCCTACAATTTTCTGCACTGCTCAAACCACTCTCCTTAGAGCATTTTTATCTGCCTGCGTACAACTAGGATACCAAACTAGAATAAAATATTTTGATGTACTCTCAATGGCAGAGCGATAGAAGGTCTCTAGCACCTTCCTTCCCAAGCCATTCTTCCTGAGGAGTCGCAAAAAATATAAACGCTGTTGCGATTTCTTAATGTAGTGGTCACACTTTAACAAGTGTGCGCTATAAGTGGAAATTTTTTTTTTTCCTCAGAACCATAACGGGGTTTGATTGTACAGGTTTACTTTGGCATCAGTCTGGCTGGGCTGTACTAGGGTTCTGCCTGGTCATAGGTGCAGTGAGGTACCTATGACAGGCCGAGAACCAGGCCTGGTTGGACGTTTTAGGTAGCAATCTTTCCCGGAGCCAATCAGTGGGCGCGTCTGGCCCTGCTGTGTAGCCTGGGAAGGGGTACTTAAGGTACTGAAGTCACGTGGTTCGGGGTTCGGCCGCAGTTCTTGGTTCTGGACCGGGGTAGCCCCGCCAGGGGTCCCGGGCCTAGGAGCATTTGCCGTCCCGCAAGCATGGTCAATCCGACCAGCCTCATAGACCTGCATGGACTGGGGCAGGGATCCGTCTGTTCCAGCGTCTCGGAGCTGGTTAGCCTGAGGCCCAGTAACTGAAGGAGGATTCAAGGCGTCCCGGTGTGCTCTCGGTATTGGAGGGACACGGCAACTTGTACAAGTGACCAGGGGAGGACCCTTCGGAGGAGGGCCAACAAGCTGGCTACTCAGTAAGAGCCTGGAAGCTGAGTTGTATGGACACTAAAGAATCCACACTTCCACAGTACTGCCAAGCAGACAAAGTTCCAGGTACTGTGAGAAAGGTTCCTATTCATCTTCAGTTACAATTTAGTCTGTGGCAGAGACTTTTGCAAAGTTTCCAGATCACATGTTGGCTGCTAGATCTCTGGCTAGAGATTTATCCCGCAGTGAAGCACCCAGCTGCGAGTGGCTACTCTCTGGGTTGATTAGAGACATTCAGTGGATGTCAGCAGTTCAAAGTGCCTGAGTTTTAACCTGTGCCCTCTATTCCCACCAGAGACTGTGTTATGTTGGATGTTACCACTGCAAAATAAAAACATTTAAAAGGATTTTTATGTGTCAGCATCCGTTAATAAAAAGTGGTGCTGGTTCAGGCCTGTTCCTTCTGAAATCTACAATTTAGTTCATTTTGTTTTCCCTGTGTTTAAGATCAGGTTATTAGCTGTACACCATTCCACTATCCTATCAACCTCTCTCCTATATTCAGGGAGGGCTGGCAGCCTTAGGCCTGGGGGGCAAGTCCAGTCAAGTGGCCCATTGAACCACCTAATCAGCTCACCATCCATCTACACCACATTGCTCGCACAGAAAGAGAGAGGGAGGGAGACTGCTCCACATTGCCTGCACGGAGAGAGAGACCGCTTTACACTGCCTGCACACAGAGATAGAGAAAGAGATTGCTTCACACTGCCTGGAGAGAGAGAGAGAGAGAGAGACCACTTGACACTGCCTGCACAGAGAGAGAGACCGCTTCATACTGCCTGCACACAGAGAGAGACCGCTTCATACTGCCTGCACAGAGAGAGAGAGACCGCTTCATACTGCCTGCACAGAGAGAGAGGGAGCGCTTCATACTGCCTGCACAGAGAGAGAGAGAGCGCTTCATACTGCCTGCACAGAGAGAGAGAGACCGCTTCATACTGCCTGCACAGAGAGAGAGAGACTGCTTCATACTGCCTGCACAGAGAAAAAGACCCCTTCACACTGCCTGCACAGGCCTGTTCCTTCTGAAATCTACAATTTTAGTTCCTTTTGTTTTCCCTGTGTTTAACATCAGGTTATTAGCTGTTCACCATTCCACTATCCTATCAACCTCTCTCCTATATTCAGGGAGGGCTGGCAGCCTTAGGCCTGGGGGGCAAGTCCAGTCAAGTGGCCCATTGAACCACCTAATCAGCTCACCATCCATCTACACCACATTGCTCGCACAGAGAGAGGGAGGGAGACTGCTCCACATTGCCTGCACGGAGAGAGAAAGAGACCGCTTCATACTTCCTGCACAGAGAAAGAGACCCCTTCACATTGCCTGCACAGAGAGAGAGACCGCTTCACACTGCCTGCACAGAGAGAAAGACCGCTTCATACTGCCTGCACAGAGAGAGAGACCGCTTCACACTACCTGCACAGAGAGAGAGACCACTTCACACTGCCCGCACAGAGGTGTGCTTTTATGAAGCAGTGAAATCTATTCACTGCTTCATTCTCCGGCATTCACAGAGGAGATCTTCCTCCTCTGTGTTCCTGTTCATGAAGCGGTATTTATAGCCTTAAATTTAAATAGCCTTAAATTTATAGCCTGCCTCACTTCATATTCCTTTATAGTGAGTGTACAGTTTCCTGGACCTAAAGGACACCCTATATCCTGGTTTGGTAACACAACCTCAAACTGTGAGAAGAACCTATTTAATTCTTCAACCGGTGAAGCGCTAGAATTCCCTTTCCATTTTTGTAGTTACTCTATGTTGTGTCAAATACTGTATACCCCTCCAACCCTCCCTCGCATCGTTTCCATTAAAATAGTCCTCCATTTTCTTTTTTAGGCTAATTTGGCTTCTTTTATGCCTCTTTTCAAATTAGCTCTCACAATACTATACATTGCTTTATCTCGGACATTGAATTCTCTATTTCGTTCTCTAAGAAGACTCTTTATTTCCTTAGTCATTCAGGGTTCCTGATTTAAAAAGACCCGAATGTGCTTATCCTCAGTAACATTGTCCACACAAGTTTTTATATAGTCCAGAAAATCATGTTGCTCAAATATCTCCCAATTGGTTCTTTCTAAACAATCCTGTAGCCGTGAGAGAGAGCCCTCTGGTCAAATTCTGCTTATTTTCCACTCTGTAGCTATTTTATGCCTGATAGGAATATATGCTGGAATAAGGAATAAAGAAAGGTGGTCTGACTGACCCAGATGGGATAGTGGGATGACTCTGTAGACCTGCTTAATATTGGAATACAACATATCCAAGGTATTTTCACCTCTAGTAGCGCATTTAACAAACTGATGTCGTTTTGGTTGCGCAGCCCTCAACTACCAAAACCCCATCAGGATGTGCACGTTGATACTTGCCTATGAGATTTGACAAAATATCCAGAGCCACTGCAGTATCCGCATCTGGCGGTATATATACCGCAATAATGATCACCATTGTAAATTCTCTGGGTAAGTAAAAAGGTCTATACTTCACCAGCATAAATTCCAAATCTGGTGAACAATAAGTGTCCTCAAGTTTACTATCAGAGCACCACTCATTTAAAACATAAAGACAAAGGCCACCTCCTTTACTCTTCCCTGAATTGCTATTTCTATCCTGGCGATAGAAAGTGCGGCCAGATATGTTCATAATGGTGTCCGATGCAAGAGGATGAAGCCACATTTCAGTTATTATCAACAGACAGCACTCTTTAACCAAACTGCATGTGGCGACCTGCAACTGCAACCATTTTAGGGACTATGGATCTAGCATTGGTTAGAAAGAGACTGGGCAGCGGGGGTCTGTGGGTCTGCCTTCTCAACCTCGTCAGCAAGCCGCCTCAACAGCCTCGCTTCTGCTTCCTCTCCTTCCGTCTCCTATGCCTCTTACCAAATGTGCTAATTGAAGGAATCCCAATATACTGGACTAGATTCTTTGGGATATCATAACCCCCTGGGGGTACATTCCTAGCTAATGCATTATATTGTTATCTAATGTCCAATAACTCCTTTCCACTATATAGCAGTTTAGCATCATCTGCCCTTAATGTGTCGCAGGAGCGAATCCAAAAATATCACATTCAAAAAAAGTACCATAAGCAACCACAACCCTCCTATCCTTCCCAAAAAACATGTTGTCCCAATTTGATAATTTAAACAGTCACGAGTTTCGCAATACACGTTGTGGCCATTTACCACATAGACAATCCAATCCAGGCAATGGCGTACCTAGGGGGGGCCAGAGGGGGCCCTGATCCCCCCCAAAATTATGCTGTGCCCACCCCCAAAAAAAAAACAAAAGAAAATTATGATTAGGGGGAGTATCCTTCTAGCCTGGACCCGTGGGTAAGTGTGTGCGCTGCAGTACACTGTAATCACTGAACTGCATTATCTCCATCCCTTCTCTCCCCCATCTGTCCCTCCCCCTCTCCTGTCCTTTCAAGACCTTCACAACTTACTTTCACTTTCAGTTAGGCAGGTAATAGACTGTGCAAATTTCTTTCCTGCATCCACAGAGTGCAGGAAAGAAACTTGCATGATTCCCCCATCAACACAGACAGTGGTGACAGGGGAATATCCTTCCTGCCCAGCAATTGTATTCTCCCAACAAACAGTCATTATCACTAGTGGCTATAGCAACCACTAGTGATAATCATAAGAGTATCTGGCAGGCTGGTTGTTCCCAATTTGATCGATCAACTTGGTACATTCAGCCTGCTCATTAATGGTTCAAATCTTAGCCAGTTCCTGCTGAACCAGCTGAGATTTAAACTCGCCAGGAAGCCCACACTGCAGCACAGGCAGTGAGACATTTCCCGGTCTGCAGCTGCACAGATCAGGAATGTCTCACTGCCTGTGCTTAGCGGTGTGCAGTGTCGGCTTCCTGGCGGGATAGGGCAAGTGGGATTTCAAGCACACCCGAGCCCATCTCTAATGGACCTCCCTGTAGGTTGCTTAGCAGCAGTGCAGCCTTCTCTGACATGCTGATCGTGATGCAATCCAGGTGATGCTCCTAGTCAAATCCTAGTGTTAAACATCATAGTGATTTTATTCAGGGGTCAAGTCCTGGGGAAAAAGTGTGGGAACTCCCACCCAAGATCCACTCCCCCACCCAAAAAAAAAAATTATACGCTCATATGCAAATTCAAAAGTGGTAATTTTTATCCAATTTTCTTATTGTGTGTATGAAGCTTAACTGTTAGTACATAAAAAAAAAAAAAACAATTCTCAATAAACATAAATACGGTAATTCTCTAAATAATCAGCATTCATTCAATTGTGCTTCCATGCGAATGTGAACATCATGTTCTGATCTTTATTGGGGAATTTTATGTTTATGTGGTGAGTTTACACTTTTCATTGAACAGAGTTTGGATAACACAGGGTTAAACGGAAAGGTCATAAATTAACTGCACATTATCTGGACAGAATGCTTGGGGAGATAGTGATGTGTTCCTGCTTAGATGTATGTTAGCTTAGTGGGCTGCAAACTCTGCAGGGCTCCAGCACACACTCGCTGCTATGCCAACCCTTCACATATTTCCACATAAACTTCCCTCCTGGCATTAAACTTTGCCAGGTATTGTGCTCAGCTTACCACCCCAAACTGATGTTCCTCCCTCAGCTCACCTCTCTCCCTGCATGTCCTGTGAGCAGAATAGCTGTGCTCCTCCTCTGGGTTCTCTTATCATATGGCACTGAAGATAGAGGGGGGGGGGGGGGGATTCAGCGGGACACACAGAGCAAGTATGCATTAGACTGGGGGGGGGATGAGGAGACGGAAAATCAGGAGGGGCCGGCAGGGAGGAGCGCATCATGAGAGGTCTGACTAAACATAATCGCTTAGCAGCAGGGACCTGACCTGATCTACCCGTCAGCTAGCTGTGATTGACAGGTAGATCGAAGCGAAAGCTGTCATGGGGCCCCCTACTGGCAATGCCTGAATGGTCAGTCCACCCCTGGTGTGCGTCACTTACTATTGCGAGCTGTGTCGGCGGCTGCTGGTGTAGCACCTGCCACACAGCTCGTATACTTCAAGGTCTTGCAGGACACAGCTGCTAAAGGGAACTGAGTTCCTGTTGTGGAAAAACTACAGGAACTCCGTTTCCAATGCGTTCCCGCAGGACTTGAGCCCTGATTTTATTGATCAGAGCCCACACCTTACAGGCATAGAGCCCACATGGCTGCTGAACATACGGTGGATGTGGTTGTACTCTTGATGCTAATAAATACTGTGTTTATTAGATCTGACTGGGAGCATCACCTGGATCACATCCCGATCAGCATGTCAACAGAGAAGGTTATACAACATTACTTCTGCTAGGTGACCAGCTGGGGGCTCAGCTCTCTACAACCAATAGTGCCAGCCTTCCCCTGCATGCACCCATAATGTCACCAGCACTAGGTCCTAATAGACTGCTGCCACTGCCAAGGACACAGATGCAAGACCAGCACTGTCAATAGCAGGGGCAGGACAGCAAGAGGAGGCTGGGGAACACCACAGTGGCAGAACACCAAGGCCCGGTGGCAAGACAACCTTTGCAACCTGATAGTTCTCCCACTGCTTTGGAGCCTTATATTTTCTTGGTATGCTGGTGACATATATCTCTTGTTTTCTGCCACCCTGGGGATCGTAGTAAAATTGCATTTTATAGTTGCCCCCCTACTTTTGTCCCTGTCCCCCCATGTGCCCCCCCTAAATATGAAAGCTGGAGACGCCACTGGCCTTGAGGATATTAGGAGAAAGGCTGAACACAGGCGTCGGCACTCCACTATGTCAAAGGAGTAGGCTTTACACAGCTCCAGCACGCTGCCTGTCTCACTATCACAGGCTTGTCTCACTCACAACTTTGGCTCCTTAGGACTCTGACTCTCATGGCTCTCACAGCCTCTCACACACTCATTGGAGTAGCCACACCAGCCGCTGCGTCTCTGCGTGCCACCAAATAGAGTGAGTAGACAGTAGAGTGAAACAATATCCAAAGCGGACCTAAGTAAGATGGTTATACTGAGTTGTCCATAGGTTCCATGGACTGAAAAATTAAATGTGAACATGCATGGTAAATACATTCCCAGACCTGCACACTAGAACCTAGCTGATGGGATTATTTCCTGTAGGGCCAGATCATAATGAACAGATATAGGGAAAAGAACGGGAATAAAGATAGATGCACCTCTTGGGGTGACCAGACAGCTGTGGAGGTCCCATAAGGGCAGATCATTTGTCTTGATAATGAGAGGTAAGAACAAAAGGATAAAGAAGCAGGGTAGGAAGAGAAAAGGAGTTACGGGGGGCTGAAATAAGCAGATGGCTCAATAAGTTTATGCTTGAGATCCCATCGCAGCACAATACTCCAGAGAGCAGGCAAACTTATTCCTAAAAAAACATGTTTACAGAAACTATTTTCCCTAAGGTTTTCCGATGCCATGATTCCTTCATTCCTTTTTAGTTTCACTAGTTTTAGTAAACCATAAACTGATAGGGTGACCACCATTTGTTTCCAGTATAACTGAATACAAGTTTTTGCTGCATTCGATAGGTGTATAAGCAGGGAGCATTTATACTGTTTCATAGACGCAGGGACTTTGTACTCCCAGCACCACCACTTCCCAGTGATCTTCGCTTGCTTCTGGGTTATGTGCTGAGCAACTGCTCTGTTGCATTGACGACACTGTCCTACCTCCCCGCCTTGTCTAATCAGAGAACACTTTGCATTCATTCAGAAAATGAAAAGCATTCTCTAAATTCCCCTATGCCGAGCTGCCAACCTCCTGTGTTTTGAATGTAACAGGCTAGCCGCCCAGCACAGGTCTTTAAGTGGAGATTACTGTAGTAGCAGTGTCTGTTTCAGTGATTTTTAGCTTCCAGGGGCATTGGCTAGGTGTGGTACAGTGCCTTGAAAAAGTATTCACACTCCTTGAAATTTTCCAAATTTTGTCATGTTACAACCAAAAACGTAAATTTATTTTATTGGGATTTTATGTGATAGACCAACACAAAGTGGCACATAATTGTGAAGTGGAAGGAAAATTAATGCTTTTCAAAATGTTTTACAAATATCTGAAAAGTGTGGTGTGCATTTGTCTTCAGCCCCCCAGTCAATACTTTGTAGAACTACCTTTTGCTGCAATTGCAGCTGCAAGACTTTTTGGGGATGTCTCTATCAGCTTTGCACATCTAGAGAGTGACATTTTACCCATTTTTCTTTGCAAAATAGCTCAAGCTCTGTCAGATTGGATAGGGAGTGTTTGTGAACAGCAATTTTCAAGTTTTGCCACAGATTCTCAATTGGATTTGGGTCTGGGCTTGGACTGGGCTATTCGAAAACATGATTATGCTTTGATCTAAACCATTCTATTGTAGCTCTGGCTGTATGTTTTGGGTCGTTCTCCTGCTGGAAGGTGAACCTCCACCCCAGTCTCCAGTCTTTTGCAGACTCTAACAGGTTTTCTTTTAAGATTGCCCTGTGTGACAGGAGTCACTTTGGGCGGGGAGCTTGTGGAACCCAGGTTACTTTAGAGAGCACTGGAAGCTCCTTTTCCAGCTCCCCCAGCCCCTCCTATGTGTAAGTAACCCTGTGTATATTAGGGGCACAGGGTGACCGATAACCCCAGTCTGACCTCAAGAATATATGAAGATAAAGTCCGCCGTTCATCAGAGACCTATGCTAGATGGTTTGAGATGGTGTGGGGGTTGCTATGTGTTTGTTAGGTGTGGCTGTATCCTATTGTTCTATTGTGTCTGTCTGACTTGGGAGCAACCTACTATGGGATGTATATGTAGATTAGCTGTGAAAGGGGAGGGGGATATTCATCCAACAGCTCTCCCTGCTGATTGGACAGTCTGCTGATGAGAAGTTTGAATATCTCTGTGTGCCTGTGTTCAAATAAACAGTTCATGTTCAGAAGCCAAAACGAGTACTGCCTAGTTCTTGGTTGCAATTGGTTGAAATATCTGATATCCTATATTCAGACTGGGAGGAAGCGGTATATGACAGAAGCACTCAAGTGGAGTGTGGGAAGCGATTCCACGACACCTGTATTTGGCTCCATCCATCTTCCCATCAACTCTGACCAGCTTCCCTGTCCTTGCTGAAGAAAAGCATCCCCACAACATGATGCTGCCACCACCATGTTTCACTGTGGTGATGGTGTGTTTAGGGTGATGTGCAGTGTTAGTTTTCTGCCATGCATGATGTTTTGCTTTTAGGCCAAAAAGTTACATTTTTATCTCATCTGACCAGAGCACTTTCTTCCCAATGTTTGCTGTGTCCCCCACGTGGCTTCTTGCAAATGGGACTTCTTATGGCTTTCTTTCAACAATGGCTTTCTTCTTGCCACTCTTCCATAAAGGCTAGATTTGTGCAGTGCACGACTTAAGCCCTATACACACGCGCGGATTATCCGCGGACCAGGTCGGTCGGATCCTGTCCGTCGTACTTTGTCCGATGTTGTTGTTGCGTACACACGGTCGGACAACGTTGTCGGAATATCCGGTCTGCAAGAACGTCGTGACGTAAGTCGTCTTCCACGAGACTAGAAAAGGGAAGTTCAGCACCACGTCAGGCACCCGTTGGGCTTCTTCTGCTGATCCCGTGTTTATCGCGAGTTAGTCGAAGTTTGGTGACTTAAGATTCGCGCTTCTCAGTTTTCTGACTCAGATCGTTACTGCTCTTCAGTTTGTGCTTGTCGTGCGTATCTGTTTATTAGTGCGTGTAGTCAGTTCGCATTTGTTGGTCATTGCGGCCTATATCTTGATATAGGACTCTTTGATTTGCACTGCTTATTGTCTGCTCGTTTCTGGTATTCATTTCGTTCTTTCAGGCCTTGCTGTTTATCGGTGCTTTCTGTTTGTCCGTTCTGACCAGCCTACCTTTTGTGACCTTGTGAGCGATGTTTCCCGTACGTACTCGTCGCCGAGTTCGTGCTGTACGCGGAATTGGTGTCGGGCTTTTAGCTTTGACAAAAGACCCGTCCATGAACAGAGTGACGAGGAGTATGTGGACCAAGAATTGGTTGCTTCAGCGTGATCAGTTCTCGCACATGCCTTTGCTTCGTGAGATCCGGGAGAATAATCCTGATGATTTCAGGAACTTTCTCCGGATGACGGACCCCGATTTTTCACCGTCTTTTGGCTTTGCTGACCCCTTTTATCAGCCGGCAGGATACCTGCATGAGACAAGCCATTACTCGTTGAGGTACTTGGCGACAGGGAGAAGTCTTCAGGATTTGAAGTTCTCCTCAGGTATCTCTCCCCAGGCCCTGGGAATCATTATTCCAGAGACCTGTTCTGCCATCATCGAGGTCCTGCAGGAGGACTATATTAAGGTAACATTTCTCCTTTACTATTCCCTTCTATGCATGCTCTGTTTGCTAATGTCTTGTATTTTTGACCTCCTTCCCTAATTACCATGATTGCAATATGCTCTAATATGCTGTGCCCCTTTTCTCCTTCATGCATTTTTCCCTTCACTTACCTCCCCAGCATGCTCTTCTGCCCCAATAGACACCTATGGCCTAGTCACTTAAGCAATGTCTTTTGTCTGCTGCATAGTATTGTTTGCCCCTAAACACCCACTAAAATATACACTAATGTTTGCTGTGTGGTTTACTTCATGTAGAGCCCCTTTTTAATTTTTTTGGTGGGGGGGGGGGGCAAACTCATTAGGAACCCCTCCCCCAACTGCTCTGTCAGATGGTACCAATCCTCTATCTGCTGGCTTTCCCAAGGTCAATACACACTATATACCTACCTCTTTATAGTGGGCATCTTTAGGGATGAATTCAGCAAAGCATGTAGTGCAAGGGGCTGTCTCCCTACTTTCCAGTTCCTCTTTTTTTGTGTTCTTTCCCTCCTATTAGCTTGCTTGGTAATTTCAGAATGTCACAATGTGCGTTCCTTTTTTTTTGGGGGGGGGGGGGTTTGAAATGTTAGTTTAGCTTTCCTGGGGGCTGCCAATAGTGTTAAGTACAGAGGGTCTGGCCAAACTAGCACACATTATTGAGCCATTTGCCAATCAATGAAGTGCAGAGGGTTACCTGTCCAACCCCCCCCCCCAAAACCCTAGTTATTGCCAATGGCCCATCATAAGTGGGGGGATTGATGGGGGGTGATTAATCTGTGAAGGGGAGCCTCTACTTTTCTGTGCAAATACTTTCCAGCCTCCAATTTTAAACACTGCTCTTGTTCCAAGATGTTGATTGTCTAATCTGCTTGCAATGTTTATGTGCAAAGTGACTAATTTTTTTTTCTGCTTTCACTCCACAGTTCCCTTCCACGCCACAGGAATGGCAGACTGTGGCCTCCCACTTTGCCAGCCGTTGGGACTTTCCTAACTGCGGAGGGGCAATTGATGGGAAACACGTCCGCATCGTCCCACCGCCCAACTCGGGGTCCTACTATTATAATTATAAGGGGTTTAATAGTGTAGTGATGTTGGCGGTGGTGTCGGCGACATATGAGTTTATGTATGTGGACGTGGGGATGAACGGCCGGATCTCGGATGGTGGTGCCATTGCGCACACGAAGTTCTACTGGCGTCTCCAAAGTGGCAGTCTGTGCTTGCCACCTTCAGAGGAGAATGCAGAAGGACTCCCCTTTGTCTTTGTCGCAGATGAAGCGTTTGCGTTGACTCCCCATCTGATGAGGCCGTTCCCGATGAGGACCCTCACCCCAGACCAGAGGGTCTTCAACTACAGGCTGTCCAGAGCCCGAAGAGTTGTGGAGAACACTTTTGGCATCCTGGCCAGCTGCTTCCGCCTGTTCTTGACGGCAATTAACTTGGCGGAATACAAACTGAACCACATAGTTCTTGCCTGTTGCATATTGCACAACTTCCTCAAAAGACATAACAGGAACTATGTGGTGACCATTGGCCCAGATGTGGAGGGCCCTCCAAATGCTGACCTCACAGCCCTTCAAGTGGCACGTCCAGGCTTGCCCCCTCTAAATGCCCGTGCGGTCCGCGAGCAATATATGGACTACTTTGTGGGTAGGGGGGCCATTGCTCTGCCTGACGATGTGTGAGAGGCATTTTTAAATAAATATTATTTTTCAACCAACCTATGATTTCTTGTCATTTCCGTATTCTTTTTAGCTTATTTTACCTTGAAATGTTTTCCCTTTGCCTTCGACAGTGGGAATGCACTTTCTGGGCAAAAGGAGGTAACAGTCTCTTCTTCCCAAAAAGATTATTCTCATGTTGTGTGTTTGATACCTAATCTTTGGTCTAGAGAAGGTTTGTAGTGCATAACTGACACCCAAAATACTCCTTTTCATCACCAGGTCAGACATGTGTGTATTCACAAAAATGCTGTGCTCCGTGTTTTCGTACAAAGCACTGTGGGTGTCATTTACATAAGTCAAATCCACTATGCTCTACAAGTGCAGTGAAAAAGTGCCCTTGAAAAGAAACTTGCAGTGCAAACTGGACTTGCCTTTAGTAAATAACACCCATTGCCCCCAAATCCTTTACATTTGACCTACATAATGCATTTTGTTTTTTAAATAAGGAAGCCACACATTTAGAAAAGTAAAAAAGTTTACTTGCAAAACATTCACAAGTGCGTTTACAAACTTCTTGCCCAAACTGACAACATCTTGGTTATTTACAACATTGTTTACAAACATTCGGCATTTTGTAAAACCAGGCATGGAGCAAAACAGAACCTAGGAACTAGGAAAGTTCAACTTTCTAAAGTGAAGACCAGATCAGACATGACTATATGTTCAAAGTGTGTTTTGATCTTGCCTTCATCACATGGGGGGGGTCACCCCTGGAAAGTGGAAATTTAGAACATGCACACAATTTGGGTGTGAAAATGGTCATTATATGTTAAAACACATGCCTGGAATCTTCAAAAGTGCCATTTTCCATCATGGGGATGAATGGACGTTTTTTGGGGGTGCAACCCCTTCACCACAACCACTTTAGTAGTTTGTAAAGTGGTTGCACCCCCAAAAAAACGTTGTCATTCATCCACCATGATGGGAGCTAGCACATGTGGACACAATGTGTGCATGTTCCAAATTTCACACAGTTCTTAACTTGCAAATGTGGTCAGAAGCAGCCACAAATGTGTGTTAATTACTTGGTGCGTTTTCAGATTTTTCCTAAAACATCAATGATGTTCTTCAATTTTTGTTGAACATCATTGATGTTTTGCTTTATGTAATCTAGATCTCTATTGCAGACCATTATCTCCCCGATGAGTACGTGGGCACTCTCTGTGGTAAAGTGCGATTTTTCTTCCACAACATCCACGTCACCTAAAAACCAAACACAAAAAAAATAGGGTCTTGGAAATGAGGCAGCCATACATTGATTAGCTTACCAGTAGCTGTGTTCTCCCACACTCACCTGTTGTGGTGACAAGTTCTCCAATTTCTCTGATCTCTCCTTCCTCCTCCTCCTCCTCCTCCTCCTCTGCTTCTGCTCTTTCCCCTTTTTTGGGAGGTGTTGTTTTTGGGGTTTCCTCAGACGTCCCAAGTTTTCGCTCCCCTATGAGAATGTACAAAAGGAAGATTTAGCAACACAATCTATTGAGGGCAGAAATAGGAAATGACAAACATTGCTTGAAAGTGAGGGACAATATTTTTGGGTGTCCAGTTACAAATGACACCAACATGAATGTAGTCACTTTGTAAAGGTCCTAAACTTATAGCTTTTTGGTCGACGTTTGGGTGATGGAGACCCCCCTCTAGTATCCACTGGAGCACATGTGTGGAAAAGCCTAATAAAAAGGGGGTTTAGGTGTCCCAGCACTAGTGCTCTAGAGTCCAGATGGGTAAACAGCTACTGGGTGACGTCTCCGTTACATTGAATAAATTGGCTGGACAGTCTTGATGACATTTCTAGAGAGAACAAACTTCCTTTCCCCCAAAAAACAACAAACATCGTATTATAAGTGGCCGAACGATCGAGGTTGAGTACGATCGAATGGACACACACACACGAACATGACAGTGGCAGAAAGATCGAGGTTGAGTACGATCTAATGTACAGACGAACCTGAAAGTGGCCATTTTGGAATGTACAACTTTGTAAAAATCAAAACACATGGAGCAGTATGCAAGCAAGAAATCAAACACAAAACACAACTACTTACTTTTTTGAAGAACTCGCTTGATCTTTCTGTACTGATCGGCCTCCCTCAGTTTCAGGTCTGACCAGCGTTTCCTCAGTTGCTCCTTGGATCGTTGTACCCCAAAATGATTGTACAGCCTCCTCACAACTTTAGACATGATCTTGGCCTTGCGGACATTGGGGTTGAGGTAAGGCCCATACTTCCCATCATAGTCGCTCCTCTTTAATATGTCCACCATCTCCAACATTTCTCCAAATGACATATTGGAGGCCTTGAATTTCAGGCTCCGGGATCGGGACGTTTCTGCCTCCGGACTTTCCTCGTCCTCCTCCTCGTTGGTGGGATATTTCGGGCGCACCTGCTGTGTCCCCGCCATGTGCTCTCCCCACTGCGCCGTAAAGAGAAGGGGTGGGGAATAGACGAGAAAGATCGTCAGGGGTGGGCGGAGTTTGACGCATGCGCACTGTATATAAAACGTCACACGCCTGTGTCGTAGCCACGATCTGGGAGACGAGGGGAGAGAAAGCTCACGCACGAGACGATCGCTATAAACGAAGGTACAATTTGACGTTGGTACATAACTAGCCTAGACTTATTCGACCTTGAGGCTTCTTTATGGAGAAGATTAGGAGAGTTTAGCCTGACATAATTTATAGTGTTTTGTGTGGTGTTGTGTCTTGCAGAGATTATGCAGGGATTCAACGACATGAGTTTTCTCCCCCTCTTCATTGAGAAATACAGGGAATTTCCCGTTTTATGGCAGGCCAAACACCCCCATTACGGCATCAAAACAAAGAGGTACGCAGCCCTGATGGAACTTGTGGAATTTGTAAAGCCAAGGTTCCCCACGGCAACTGTTGATGATATAAGAAAGAAAATTGGCAGCCTGAGGAGTGCGTATATCAGGGAGCGCAAGAAGGTCCTGAAGTCTGAAGAAACTGCAACTGCAGCAGATGAGGTCTATGCCCCCAAGCTCTGGTACTATGACAGGCTCCATTTTCTCAAAGACCAGACTGATGTCACGGAGTAACTCTCGACTCCTCCTTCCACGCTTCCTTGCGCGCAGGCCACCCCTGATGAGGCTTCCGAGGAGCAACCTGGGCCTTCCAGTCTGGAAGAGGTGGAGGAGCCCAGCTTGTTCCAGGTATAGTAGTTTGGGAACCATTTTTGTGAAAAAGGAATGATGTTCACTGAATTCAGGATCACCAATTGCTTAGTTCCTAACGTGTTTGACATATCAACAGACAGTAGTGTTGGAGACATTTGGGGCAAGAATCTAAACTGCAGGGCTGAGAATTGTATGGTATTCTATTTGTAAACATTTTGCAACAGTCACTAGATGAAAATTGTGTGTGATGAACAAATAACTGAAACTATGTTCTTTTTTCATACACAGGAAGACCTCAGCCAGGAGATGGCTGTGAAATGTGGCAGTCAGGAGGAGGCAGGGGTTAGTGGCAGCCAAGAGGTGGGTAGTTGCAGCCAAGAGGGGGCTAGGCCTCGGAGCCTGACTGACTCCCAAATCCCTCCCCTCCGCCTTCCGTACAGAAGGGCGAGAAGGGGGGGTGATGCGGGAGAGTCAGCGCTCCGGATGATCAGAGAGGCTTCAGCCTCCCTACATGCCACACCCACTGACGAGGAGACCTTTGGCTCCGTGGTTGTCACTAAAATGAAGGGTATGGAGGTGAGGCAACGCAACATGTGTGAGGGGCTCATCCTCCATGTCCTAAATAAGGGGATGGCTGGGGAGATGACCCCACTCACACAGGTTTGCCATAGTGACCATGCTCCGCCTCCTCCTCCTCCTTCTGCCACCCCACCAGCACGACAGCCACAGCGTGCAAGGAAGCGTGGAAGGAAGACCTGAGAGTGACGACCTGGATTCAGTCTGGTCTGAGAGAAGATGGAGCCTCTCGTAGTACCAGAGCCTGGGGACCTAGATGGCATCTGCTGCAGTTCAGGATGTTTTGGACTTCAGGACCAGATTGCACTCCCCTTAATATACGTACTCCTCAGGCCCCCAATTTTCTAAGCTTGAAAAATGATGGTTGCCGTGGGGGTCCAAGGCTTTGCAAAATCCCCAAGTTTCACCATGGCTGCGTTCCTCTTTGTTTTGTTGCTGAGACCGAAATAATGTGCTTTTGCTAAGTTGAGACACACAACCCCCCTCCAAAAAAAAATAACAAAATCTCCTTCAAATATGTCTTCCAAAAAAAATAAAAAAAATAAAAGACAAATCATGCTAAAAATATAACAAAGATTCTTTTACAATCTGAGTAAAAATAAACATGTAGTGTAGAAATCGTGAAAAGTAATAAAGAACTAAGTTTGTGAGAAGTGCGGGTGAATAGGAGCAGCTAAAACATGTCATTGTTCTTGCATTGTAAAGAAAAAGAGAATGCGCTGCATTAAAGACATTTTAACATTGCAGCGTGACGAATGTGCTGTGTCGATTAGGAAAGGTAGTTTTACCTGACCGAGCGCTTCCGTCACAGAATTTCTTCTGAGCATGCGTAGCACTTTGTCCGTCGGACAACGCTACACACGATCGGATTTGGTGTGATCGGACCGTGTTGTCAAAAAATCTATCCAGCAGGAGATAGGTCTTTGTCCGTCGGACAATCCGACGTACACTGTCCGATGGTGCATACACACGGTCGGATTTTTCAACAACATTGTCCGATCGGACAGAATCCATGCGATAATCCGACCGTGTGTATGGGGCTTTATAGTTGTCCTGTGGACAAATTCTCCCACCTGAGCTGTGGCTCTATGCTGCTCCTCCAGAGTTACCATAGGCCTCTTTGCTGCTTCTCTGATTAATGCTCTCCTTGGCCGGCCTGTCAGATACTGCAGTATCACATGGGTTGGTGTGGTGAGATTTAAAAAAATCATGGCTCCACCATTTTTGCTTTTTTTTTTTAAATGATTAGGTTGCACCAAAACATGACGCATGGTTATGCACAAAAATAACACGTGTACATACGCACATCATGGTGTGAACAAGCCCTTTTCCAGTTCCAAAGCTCTTAGGTTGAAGTGCCAGGCAGTGCACTTGTGAAATACAGGTACTGCCACTTATATGCTTAGTAAAATAATCACAATACTGTCACGTGCTATGTAGTGCTTATAGAGAGCTATTGATTAATTGCAGCACATCTATGTTTGCCTTGCTATCTGTAGCCATTCATAATTATATTTGTAAGTTTTTTTTTAAGTCCTTTCTCAATATTTTTAAGTAAGATCAAACTACCGTAATCGGGTGTGTTTTCTGCTGCAAATCTTCTTTTATTGATAAATGGACTTTGTGTAAAGGGTTGAGTCTGTGAAAAATGCTAAATCTGACAAGGGTCAGTCTGAAGAGGTATCTCTTCCCCACACAGCAAACAATCTGAAATAGGTAGGTTTGACATAATGATATTTTTACTTCTGTATTTGAAACTTTCACTAGGAGTTTTTTTATGCAGTACAAAACGATCACTTCCAGCACTCAGAGGTCCACCACTGATGAATTGGACTGTGCAGCAATTTCAAATGCTAGGTGGATGCAGCCTTCAATGGATGGGATAATCCAAAATACAACTACAAAAACAAGGAGAGAGGATGGCACAAGCACCTAGTACATTACTGCAAACAATTTATTTGAGCATATAAAATGGATAAAAATGTGATACTTACAAAAGTGCGACTTTTAAAAACGCACATAGTCCACAAAATACCATACAGTATGAGATATGTATGCTCCAATTGTATCCTGCTATATAGCCAAGCTGATGCATTTTGGGGGTGCACCTCCTTACTCAGAGCTGAGCGCCCCCTGAAACGGGTCAGCTTGGATATATAGCGGGATACAATTGGAGAATACATATCTTACATGATATGGCATCTTCTGGTCTATGCGTTTTTACCAGTTGCACTTTTGTATATATCAAATTTTTATCCATTTTATTTGCTCAAATACATTTTTTGCGGTAATGCACTATCCCCGTGACAAGTGACGCAACGCGTCGGGTTGAGCTGGTGATGTCATTGCCGGTGTCTCATGCATCGGAATTAGTGATGAGGAGGCAAGGAGCTTGCAGTTTGGATATACTACTTGTAATATTACAAGATGTGGAAAGTGTGAGTGCACAATCCTTATGTTTAAATAAATCGTTTTAAATGGTATTACGCAATTAATTTTTCTTATATATTCTGAGTATTACTAGAAAAATCGGTTTCCTAAAGAGAGCGTGTGTCTTATACTATTGGAGCTGCCATTGCTGGCTAACGAGGATCTTCCTATTTTGATTAGACCCGGGTGGGTCTTTCTTTGAGGTGAGCGGCCAATTTACTCAAAGGTGGTGGTGGTGACTGCACATTTATATTCAAGCTCAAATTGGATTTTCATCTATAGTGAGAGGAACATTTTGTTCGCTTCAGAATCATCAATTTTTAGACTTATACAATGCACTCTTATTTATTCACATATCATGCATTTTTGCACTTTATGATCAATTTTGCACTTTATATATTTAGGTTGGAGGATTTATTGATATCTATAGCAGCCCTCAAAAATTACACTCGCACACTCGCATTTTGCGAGTGATTTTTGAGGGCTGGCGAGGAGAAGAGAGGAGAGCTGCCACTGGGAGATCACAGCAGGGAACATTCAGACTTTCGTTTCATAAGCTGTGTGTTCCCCCGCCGTGCGCCGTCACATAAGCTCCTCCCCTTTTCCGGGACTTTGATAGACAGATCACCCGTCCAATCCTAGTACGGGTGACATGTATCAAAGTTCCCCGGACAAGGGGAGGGGCTTATGTGACGGCGCGCCGCGGGGGAACACACAGCTTATGAAACGAAAGTCTGAATGTTCCCTGCTGTGATCTCCCAGTGGCAGCTCTCCTCTCTTCTCCTCCACAGGTAGGCAGCACATGGGGGGGCACAGGCTGCACATGGGGGGGGGGGGACACAGGCTTCACATGGGGGGGGACACAGGCTGCAAATGGGGGGGGACACAGGCTGCAAATGGGGGAGGACACAGGCTGCAAATGGGGGAGGACACAGGCTGCAAATGGGGGGGACACTGGCTGCAAATGGGGGGGGGACACTGGCTGCAAATGGGGGGGGACACTGGCTGCAAATGGGGGGGGGACACAGGCTGCAAATGGGGGGGGGGACACAGGCTGCAAATGGGGGGGGACACAGGCTGCAAATGGGGGGGGGACACTGGCTGCAAATGGGGGGGGGGACACTGGCTGCAAATGGGGGGGACACTGGCTGCAAATGGGGGGGGGGGGGACACTGGCTGCAAATGGGGGGGGACACACTGGCTGCAAATGGGGGGGGGACACTGGCTGCAAATGGGGGGGGGGACACTGGCTGCAAATGGGGGGGGGACACTGGCTGCAAATGGTGGGGGACACTGGCTGCAAATGGTGGGGGACACTGGCTGCAAATGGTGGGGGACACTGGCTGCAAATGGGGGGGACACTGGCTGCAAATGGGGGGGGGACACTGGCTGCAAATGGGGGGGGGACACTGGCTGCAAATGGGGGGGGGGACACTGGCTGCAAATGGGGGGGACACTGGCTGCAAATGGGGGGGGGACACTGGCTGCAAATGGGGGGGGGACACTGGCTGCAAATGGGGGGGGGACACTGGCTGCACATGGGGGGGGGACACTGGCTGCACATGGGGGAGGACACTGGCTGCAAATGGGGGGGGACACTGGCTGCAAATGGGGGGGGGACACTGGCTGCAAATGGGGGGGGGACACTGGCTGCAAATGGGGGGGACACTGGCTGCAAATGGGGGGGGGGGACACAGGCTGCACTTGGTTGGGACACTGGCTGCAAATGGGGGGGGGCACAGGCTGCAAATGGGGGGGGGGACACTGGCTGCAAATGGGGGGGGGACACTGGCTGCACATGGGGGGGGGGACACTGGCTGCACATGGGGGGGACACAGGCTGCACATGGGGGGGGGGCACAGGCTACACATGGGGGGGACACAGGCTACACATGGGGGGGGGACACAGGCTGCACATGGGGGGGGGACACAGGCTACACATGGGGGGGGGACACAGGCTGCACATGGGGGGGGGACACAGGCTGCACATGGGGGGGACACTGGCTGCACATGGGGGGACACTGGCTGCACATGGGGGGGGGCACAGGCTGCACATGGGGGGGGGACACAGGCTGCACATGGTGGGGACACAGGCTGCACATGGGGGGGGGACACAGGCTGCACATGGGGGGGACACAGGCTGCATTAACATTAAGGTTGTTAATATTTTTATAACTTAATTGCATAAAAACATTAAAGGTGTCATTTAATGAGATAATTTATGAGGGCGGGTTTAGGGGCGGGGCAGGGTAGGGGTTGGGAGGGGCAACTGGTGGCGAGTAACCCTTAAGGCCTGGCTAGTAGCTCAGGACTTGAAATTTTGAGCCCTGTCTATAGCATATATTGAATAAGCGCACCATTATTTGTTTATATAATTTATATGAGTGTGAGTTCACTTTTAGAATGGTAGCAGCTGTTCCTAGTTCTTTCTAATTATTCAAAGTTTAAGTTACATTTGCATAGCAGCGCAAACGTTCTTCTATAGTAATATAATACACTAGGTGCTTGCGCCTTCATGTCTCCCTATTTTAGCAGAAATTTACAAATATTTTCAAAGTTCCCATTTAACTGCGCAATATGTTTGTTTTACCTCTACTAGACAGAAGCACATGTGTCACAAGGCAAATCTAAACGCCTCCATCTGGAGCTGCTTTATGCCAAGGAAAATTGCAGGGGGGCTCATCATGATGAGTTGCAATGCTTGTTCCCTAGAATATAAAGCCTATTCTTGGCTCCCCTCCCACTCCTATGAAATGTTTTTCTCCTTTTTATACGTCTAATTATGTCGTTGTGCATCCTTTTCAAAAAATACACAGAACAAATTTTCTGCTTAAAAAGGCCAAGTTGTTGAGCACTTTGAGAAACAACACAGAGAGGTGTAGCACCATCCTGATTAATTGTATAATACTTCTTAGGTTGGCGACAAGAGTACGGGATTAACGGTTCTTTAATGAGCTTTTAATTTTTCATTATCTTATTTGTCGCTATCAGCAGGACTTTTTATCCTGAAAAATGTTCTTTTACTCACTGCTCTCAAAAAATAAAAAGCATTGCATCCTCTACACAAAGCAAGCTTAAAGAATAATCAAAGGGATTTTCACCTTCAGCAGGTTTTTATTTTCTTGTAAATACTTGCAATTTTTATGTATATAATATGGTTTACTGTTCTTTTCTAAGTATTCATGTATAGTAGGTCATTATCTGGGATTCAGCTTAACTCTGCTTTCTGCACTGGATGCAACTTACATTAATGATAGCTTAATGCATTACATCACATTTCAAAAATTATGGGCAAGTATCAAAACATGTAGCTTAAAAGCACTGTATACAACTCTGGCCTACCAGTCCCGCCCCCCCCCATTGGAGTAATTGCTGACGGAGAGAATTTGAATCTCGTGTTAAATCAGACCGAGCAATTACCGATATCTGTGTCCCATTAAAGATGCAGTCCCTAGCCATGCTACATTGTATTAATTAACCAATTATGGTTTTATATCGGCATGTACTATATATTTTTTGTGTGAGTGTAACCAGTAGTGAGCTGAACATCCTTGGTTCAGTTCGTAGATGGTTTGGTGAACATGACTAAAGTTCAGGTATTGAATCCGAAACCCCCATTGATGTCAGGAGCTGAATGTTAAAAAAACAGTAATGACCTTTATCTGGGCTAATATGACATGGGGAGGTACGCACTTTCCTGGGGACATGTACCAGAGCAAAAAAAAAGTTAAAAAATGTAATTTGGCAGGAAGCAGTGATTTAAGTAATGCTTACATGAAACATTAAAAAAATGCAACATTGCATTAACCACTTCAATACCAGGCACTTAGACACCTTCCCGCCCAAGCCAATTTTCAGCTTTCAGCGATGTCGCAATTTGAATGACAATTGCGCGGTCATGCTACACTGTACCCAAACAAATTTTTTATCATTTTGTTCCAACAAATAGAGCTTTCTTTTGGTGGTATTTGATCACCTCTGCGATTCTTATTTTTTGCGCAACAAACAAAAAAAGACCGAAAATTTCGCAAAAAAACTAGTTTTTCTTTGTCACTGTTAATTTTTTTGGTAAATAAGTGCGTTTTCTTCTTCAATGACGGGCACTGATAAGGCGGCACTAATGGGCACTGATAAGGCGGCACTGATGGGCACCGATGAGGTGGCACCAATTAGGGGGCACCAATTGGGGGGCACCGATGAGGTGGCACTGATGATGGGCACTGATAGGCGGCACTGATGGGCACTGATAGGTGGCACTGATGGGCATTGATAGGTGGAACTGGTATGCGGCACTGATGGGCACTCAGGTGGCACTGATGGGCACTCATAGGCGGCACTGACGGGTACTTATGGGTGGCACTGATGCACACATATAGGTGGCACTGATAGGTGGCATGCATGGGCACTGATAGGTGGCATGCATGGGCACTGATAGGTGGCATGGATGGGCACTGATAGGTGGGCATGGGTGGGCACGGATGGGCACTGATAGGTGGCACTGATGGACGCTGATGAGTGGCACTGATGACACTTATGGGTGGCATTGCTGGGCATCCTTTTTTTACCTTTTTTTTAATTAAATATGATGTACCAATCAGTGCCCATCTGTGGGCACTGATTGGCATATTTTTTGATTTTTTTTTAACATGTGGATGGCCATGGGGGATGTAC
This sequence comes from Lithobates sylvaticus, assembly GCA_028564925.1. Classification (NCBI taxonomy): domain Eukaryota; kingdom Metazoa; phylum Chordata; class Amphibia; order Anura; family Ranidae; genus Lithobates; species Lithobates sylvaticus. The sequence goes on along the minus strand of CM053033.1, from coordinate 76,261,885 downwards.
CTGGCCATCCACATGCTGGGGGCTTCCCTGGTGGTCCTGGGGGCTTCCCTGGTGGTCTAGTGTGGGCACCTGAGGGGGGGCTGCGCTGATAAACAACCCCCCCCTGTCAGGAGAGCCGCCGATCGGCTCCCCTCTACTCGCGTCTGTCAGACGCGAGTGAGGAAAAGCCGATCAACGGCTCTTCCTGTGTACATCGTGATCAGCCGTGATTGGACACGGCTGATCACGTGGTAAAGAGCCTCCGCCGGAGGCTCTATACCGAGATCAGTGTAGCGGTGTGTCAGACTGACACACCGCTCCACCGGTCGCCGCGATGCGCGCCCCCACGGGCGCGCAGCGGCTGTTATCCTGAAGTACGTCATATGACGCCCAGTCAGGATAACGAAACCACTTCCCGGACGTCAATCTGCTATTGACCGGGTGGGAAGTGGTTAACCACTTCAGCCCCGGACCAATTGGCAGCCAAAGGACCAGGCCCCTTTTTGCGATTCGGCACTGCGTCGCTTTAACTGACAATTGCGCGGTCGTGCGACGTGGCTCCAAAACAAAATTGGCGTCCTTTTTTCCCCACAAATAGAGCTTTCTTTTGGTGGTATTTGATCGCCCCTGCGTTTTTTATCTTTTGCGCTATAAACAAAAATAGAGCGACAATTTTGAAAAAAATGCAATATTTTTTGCTTTTTGCTATAATAAATATCCCCAAAAAAATATATAAAAAAAAATGTTTTTCCTCAGTTTATAGCGTTTACAAAATAGGGGATAGTTTTATAGCATTTTTATTAATATTTTTTTTTTTTACTAGTAATGGCGGCGATCAGCGATTTTTATTGTAACTGGGATCATTATGGCGGACACATCGGACATTTTTGACACATTTTTGGGACCATTGTCATTTATACAGCAATCAATGCTATTTAAATGCATTGATTCCTGTATAAATGACAGTTGTAGTGAAAGAGTTAACCACTAGGGGGAGGGGAGGGGTTATGGGTTCTGACGTGTGTGTGTTTTTTTACATTAGGGGCGGGGCTGACGTCATTGATCGGCTTTCCCGATGACCGGGAACAGCCAATCAATGACAGGCAGAGTAGGAAGCGCAGGGAGAGGTTTGGTTACACAAACCTCTCCCCGTTCTTCAGCTCCGTAACCCGATCGCGGGACACCAGCGGCGATCGGGTCCACTGGTCCCGCGGCCGGGGTCACGGAGCTCCCGACCGGGTCGCGAGCGCGACCCACGGGCAGGCATTTAAAGGGCCACGTACAGGTACGTGGTTTTGCCTGCCCGTGCCATTCTGTAGACGTATATCTACATGAGGCGATCGGGAAGCGGTTAAAGTGATACTAAACAGAGAAGTGGTAATTGCCATAATTCCTTCACATAACTCAAAATTTTATGAGACAATTTTTTTAACTAACAAATCTTTTTCACCGACAATACCCCTTCTTTTATGTAGCCCTGATGTGTATCTTCACAGATGCACGACAAAAGGTACTTGCCTCTGCCATTACTAGAGCACACTCTCTCTGATTCATGTTTCTACGATGCCCAGTTCAATGCCATGACAATGGGATAGATAGCACACCACACACCTGCAACATCTGCATCCAGGAAAGATGTTGCTGTGGCACTCTAGTTGCTGATGCCCACTCTCTCTCTAATAGGGATGAGCCGAACGACCCCCGGTTCGGTTCACACCAGAACCTGCGAACGGACCGAAAGTTTGCACGAACGTTAGAACCCTATTAATTACAATGAACGCGAATGTTCGAAATCTAAAGTGCTAATTATAATGGCTAATATGCATGTCATTGTCCTAAAAAGGGTTTGGGGATCCGGGCTCTGCCAATGCATCTATCAATGATCTATCAATGCAAAAAGAAGTTTTAAAAACGTCCGTTTTTTCTGGAGCAGTCATTTTAATGATGCATAATGTGAAAAAAAAGTGAAATATTCCTTTAAATATCGTACCTGGGGGGTGTCTAAAGTATGCCTGTGAAGTGGCATATGTTTCCGTGTTTAGAACTGTCCCTGCACAAAATTACATTTGTAAAGGAAAAAAAGAAGCCATTTAAAACTGCTTGCGGCTTTAATGTCATGTCTTGTCCTGGCAATATGGATGAAAATCTTTGAGAAAAATGGCATGGCTACCCCATTGTAAGTTGGATGTTTGAAAGTAGGGGCCTGCCGTATATACTCTGCATAAATTTGCCCCTTAGATGTTGGTGTTGCCACAACACTGTAAGCCCCCACAGTTACTCTTGGTGGGCGCATGAATGGGCCCTGCTGTGAATTATTAGATCAAGAAATGTAATTGCATGCCCCTGTTAAACAGGGGCTGAAAAATTGGGCCTTTGGTGGTGGTGTTGCCACAATACTGTAAGCCCTCAGTTACTCTTGGTGGGCGCAGGAATGGGCCCTGCTGTGAATTATTAGATCAAGAATTGTAATTACATGCCCCTGTTAAACAGGGGCTGAAAAATTGGTCCTTGGGCACTGGTGCTGGTGCCACGACACTGCAACCTCTCTCAGATACTCTAGTTGGAGTGCAGGAATGAGCCCTGCTGCAAAGCATTGCATAAAAAATTGTAATTGTAATTACATGCCCCTGCCCAGGGGCTGAAAATTGGGCCTTAGGCACTGATAGTGGCACCCAGAAACAAAAATGTTCTTCCAAGCTATCATCAGGATCATTGAGGAGGAAGAGGATAGTCAGTCAACATAACAGGACAGTCACTCAGCATCAGCATAGACAGTCTTGAAGGGATGTGACATTTCAAAATAAATTATTCTGTTACAGCTGGTGGTAGCTGGTGGTGATCCAAGACTGATTCATCTTTATGAAGGTCATTCGATCAACCAAGTTGGTGGACAGGCACATCCTGTGATCGGTGACAAAGCCTCCAGCAGCACTGAATGTGCGTTCCAAAAGAACGCTGGATGCAGGACAGTAGCTCAATTGCATACTGTGCAAGCTCTGGCCAGTGATCTATCCTCAAGACCCAGTAAGCCAGAGGATTTTCGGTGGGAAAGGTGTCCAAGTCTGACATTGCCCCTAGGTATTCCTGCACCATGTAAATCAGACACTGGTAATGGTTGCTGGAACCGATCATACCTTGGGGCTGTGGACAAAAAAATTGTCTGAACGCATCGGTCAGACGGCCACCTTTTCCAACGCTCCTTCTGCTACTGACCGAAGCCTCAGCAACTCGTTGTCCAGGACCAGGAGTTTGTAACCTCCCAGTCTCTTGGAACGCGTTGCACAGACCTTTCTGCAAGGCCTCCCGGAGATGTCTCATCCTCTGCTCCCTCTGCGACGGCAAGATAAGGTCCGCAATCCTTACCCTTGTACCGTGGATCAAGAAGAGTGGCCAGCCAGTAATGGTCCCTCTCCTTGATCCCAAGAATACGAGGATCCTTCCGCAGGCTTTGCAGGATCAGGGAGGCCATGCAGCGTAGGTTAGCTGAGGCATTCGGTCCGGAGTCATTCTGGGTCACTAAGAACGACATAATCCGCAGCCACCTCCTCCCAGTCACGTACGAGTGCCAGGCTCCACCTCCATGCTGACACAATCCTCCTCCTCTTCTTCCTGTGTGATGGGTGGGACAGAAGGAACACTGTCTGGATAAAGGGGGCCTTGAGAGGCAAGGAAGTCCTCCTGTTCCTGCCTCTGTTCTGCCTCAAGTGCCCTGTCCATTATTCCATGCAGCGTATGCTCCAACAGGTGGACAAGAGGTACAGTGTCACTGATGCATGCACTGTCACTGCTCACCATCCTCGTGGCCCCCTCAAATGGTGACAGGACAGTGCATGCATCCCTGATCATGCCCCACTGGCGTGGTGAAAAAAATTCGAGCTCCCCTGACCCTGTCCTGGTGCCGTAGTCGCACAGGTACTCATTGATGGCCCTCTGCTGCATGTGCAGTCGCTGCAGCACGGCCAACGTTGAGTTCCACCTGGTGGGCATGTCACATATAAGGCGGTTCTTTGGCAGGTTTAACTCCTTTTGCAGCTCAGTCAGCCGAGCACTGGCATTATATGATTGGCGGAAATGCACACAGACTTTCCTGGCCTGCCTCAGGACATCCTGTAAGGTTAAGGACATGAGCCATACAGGGCACATGGGTCAGTTGTCCCTGTTGCAGGGCAGAGAGGAGGTTGGTGCCATTGTCGCAAACCACCATTCCTGGCTTAAGCTGGCATGGCGTCATCCACCTCTAAGCCTGCCCCTGCAGAGCTGACAAAACCTCTGCCCCAGTGTGGCTCCTGTCCCCCAAACACACCAGCGTAAGCACGGCATGGCATCTTTTTGCCTGCGTACTTGCGTAGCCCCTTGAACGCCTACGGAGCACCGCTGGTTTCTGAGGACAAAGGACAGGAAGAGGCCATGGAGGAAAAAGAAGAGGAGGGTTGGAGGAGAGAGGTGTGTCACAACCAGTAGTAGCATTTTGGAGGCGTGGTGGCGGAACAACCTCCAACACTACTGCACCTTGTCCTGCATCCTTCCCAGCTGACAAAAGAGTGACCCAATGGCCGCGAAAGATGGGTAACGTCCCTGTCCATGCCTGCTGGACCATGAGTCAGCGGTAAAATGCATCTTACCGCTGACCGCCCTGTCCAGCGAGGCATGGACATTGCCTTCCACATGCCGGTAGAGAGCCGGAATCGCCTTCCGTGAGAAAGTGGCGTTTGGGAACCTGCCCCTGAGGAACCGCACATTGCACAAACGGAAGGGGGCCGAGTCTACCAACTGAAAAGACAGCAGTTGAAGTGCTAGCAATTTAGCCAAGCTAGCATTCAACCGCTGGGCATGTGGATGGCTGGGAGTGAACTTCTTTTGACGGTCCAGCAGCTGGGGCAGGGAAATTTGCCTGCTACAATCGGACGTCGGTGTACTGCTAGCAGAGTGCCCGCAAGTACTTGGCTGTGACACACCTAATTCTACACCTTCATTCCTCTCAGTGCAGCTTTCAGAGAGGACTGAAGGTATAGTGGGGTTGGAGATCCCAGCTGATGAGGAGCAAGGAGAGGTCCGCTTTGTTCTTTGGTGTGGGTCTTTAAGGTACGCTTACGAACGAGCTGCATGGCAGGTCAACATATGTCTGGTCAAGCATGTGGTGCCCATTCCCTTTCTTTTCACCAATGGAGCAAACCTGGCAGTATGCTGCAGCTGGTGGAACATGACTGCCAGATTGCTGTCCTTGAGCATTCCCTCTCTCTGAGCTCACGCTACTGCCTTCCTCTAGCTGGGCATCATAATCAGAGCCTTCAAAACGCTGGGCATCCTCCTGGAGCATGTACCCAACACTGTGGTCAAACAGTTCGGGGGACTCCTCAGGAGGACATGGTGGGTCTAGGGAAGAAGTTGACTGATGACATTGAGTCGAGGGAAGAGGACGCGTTGGCAGCTGCTTTGCCAGTACCCTAAGCCTGGGTGAGAGAGGATGAGGATGATGAGGAGGGCTTGGTCATCCACTCTACCAAGTCTTCGGCATGATGCGGCTCAACGCGTCCAGCTTCCGAAAATAAGGACAAGTGTCCCATGACCACGTGCTGATGACGATGCACCGCGTCTACGACAAGCACTGTTGTCTCTAGACACAGAGCCTGCTTGCCCTTTTTTATTGGCTCGTGACTGTCTGCCTCTCCTTGTTGGCCTTCCAGACATTGTAATGGCCTGCAGGGAGATGGGAAAACCAGCAATTGGGTAGTGTATATTGTGCTGGAGGCACGCAACACCCACTGTAAAGGCTGCAGATGCCTGTATTAGAGAACACCAGCAAATATGGGTAGATACAGGTGTATACTCTGCTTTGTTGGAGGCACAGAACACACACTAACTCCTGCAGGTGGTTGTATTAGAGAACACCAGCAAATATGGGTAGATACAGGTGTATGCTGTGCTGGAGGCACACAACACCCACTAACTCATGCAGATGGCTGTATTCGAGAACAGCAGCAAATATGGGTAGATACAGGTGTATACTGTGCTGGAGGCACACAACACACACTAACTCCTGCAGATGGCTGTATTGGAGAACACCAGCAAATAAGGGTATATACAGGTGTATACTGTGCTGTGCTGGAGGCACACAACACACACTAACTCCTGCAGATGCCTGAGAAAATAACACACTGTCCCTGCCTATCTAGCTCTTTCCCTGCACGCCAACACACTACACATGGCCGCCGCGCTGGCGGCCTTATATAGTGTGGGCGTGTACTAAACCCCCTGAGCTATAATTGTCCACAGGCATACTGCCTGTGGCCAATTATGGCTCTCCTCGCTGCCGGTGCTGTGATTGGCCAAGCATGCGGGGTCACAGTGCATGCTTGGCCAATCATCATCCAGCAAAGCACTGCGACTGGCGCAGTGCATTGTGGGCCATCCGTATCACACGAATTTGATGTGAACGGCCCACAAAGTTCTGGTTCCGACGAACGGTCATGTTCGATTCGACCATGGGTTCGAATCGAACACCGGGCGCATCCCTACTCTCTAAAGCTCTTGAATTCAAGTGCCGCACATGCGCTGTGCACCACGTATCCCAGTGCCATGATGCTTAGCTCATCACCTAAAATATGGGGATAAATCATAACGCATGTGTGAGAGACCCAACCAGGGCAAGGGCTTTTGGAGAGGACTAGGGGAAAACCTCCTACCCACTGATTATGGCCCATAGAGAGAACAGATCACATAATGGACACTGAGAGCGAGTCTTGGATTAACTTCTCTGAATGAGGACAATAAAGCTTCTCTTCTGGAGTGGATGGAAATGTGTAATATTAATCTTGTGCAGGTTAATGGTCACAAGGAGTATGATGGCCCTCTTACCGACTGGGTTAGAGAGGCTCCTTCACTTGGGACAGAAATATTTATCAACAATATCTGTCAAGAGATCTATTAATTCCACCTTTTCAGACTACTGGAACATTGTATGGGTTTGTCTCAGACTGTTGTAGGCTGATGCTGGCTAGTTTGAGGTGGGGTAGGACCACTGTTTTTTTATGTGTGTCATTTACCACTGTGTAAACACCCACATGTGTGATTTTATAGTTATGTGGGCTGAACAGATAAGAAAAGAGGAAATGAAGAGCTCGGAAAGGAGCTAAAACTGGAGCATGCTAAGATAACAGCTGATCTACAAAATCTCAGACTGCAATGGGAAAATGGAGAAGATGGGAGGGACAGCTGAAAGAATGATCAACCATGTATATTTCACTCTACACCAGGGGTGTCCACCCTTTTTTGAAGACCGAGGGCCGACTTGGTATCCAGATGTGGGCCAAAATGAGCGGAGCTGTTGGATGACAGGTCCGCTCTACTCTATGGGCCCTTTGATCTGATCCACCCACAAGGAAGGGGACAGATTCCCTTCTGCTTTTTTTAGCAGATTGAATTGGAGGTAAGCATGTGTAAACAGTGACAAGTCCATTTACATCTGCTGCTCCATAGAGATGAATGAAAGGTCCGATTGGGTCCGCCTGTCTGTTTTTCAGTTGTATCCAATCGGATCGATTGTGTGAAAGGAGCCTAAGGCTGATTTTACACTGATAAGCTGCGGTTTACCTGCACCGCGGGTGCAGCACAGTGCACCTGTGGCTTCCCTGCCAGTTAGCGGCACTTTGCCATATAATTCTATTATATCCTGTAGGTGTGGCGCACTTTCTAAAAGTGCACCAAAACACCCGCATTCAGGAGTTTCAGTGCGCTTTCAGAAAGTGCACCAAACCCACAGGTTATAACAGAAGTCTATGGCTCGGGAAGGGGATCACTGATTCAGGTGGAAATGTGGGTCTAGTACTCTCCTCGGAACTGGAACACCAGGTGCTGGCTAAGCATATAGCAACATGAGGCAAAAAGGAAGTTCTGGACAGCCGCACTCCGGAATATAGCCTTTATTTGTAAAAAGTCCAACAGATACAAGCCACAGCAAAAAAGTGGGGAAAACTACTGACGCGTTTCACACTTAACAGTGCTAAGTCAGAGCTACCAGCTAGCTATGACTAAGCACTGGTAAGTTTGAAATGCGTCAGTTCGTTTGTCCCACTTTTTTGCTGTGGCTTGTATCTGTTGGACTTTTTACAAATAAAGGCTATATTCCGGAGTGTGGCTGTCCAGAAGTCTATGGCTCAGTGCAGGTAAGCTGCAGGTGCAATGCACTGCACCTGCGGATCAGTTTGAAAGCAACCCAGAGTAACCAGTGCAGAGAACAGATATGCCCATTGCTATTTGATTTTAATAAAAACTGACCTCAATCTTAAATTCAGGAATCCTGCACGTATTGCTGACTATTGCTGTCCCAAGCAGGGTACATTCGGTATTACTCCACCTGTGACAGGAGGCGGCGCTATACTGGAAGCATCAGCTCTGCTCGTTATTGTAGCTGCATGCTTCCTCTACTGCCAGCTTAATTCTCAACACTGATGATTTGGGATGGCAGGTCAGTAACCCATGATCTGAGCTTGTTGACCCGTCACCCCAGAGCAGGAGGTCACGGACCACATCAGAGGGCTCTGCTGGACACACGCGGGCTGCGGGCCAGCAATTAGGCACCCCTGCTCTACCCAAAACAAATACTTAAGAGGCTTTGTGAGTATGCACGCTCTGTTATATAGCATGTAATGAGAGTTTTTCATAGTCTGAGTTTAGTGACATTTTTAATAACATGCTGGCCGGATGTCCTGAGACTGGCTGTAAAGTGCCATATCTGTGCGATGTACACAACCTACAACATCAAAACTGATATTTACAACAAAAAAGTGTGTCTAAGGTAGAACTAAAGCTAAACCTTTTTTTTACATTTTGGATAAAGTATAGGAGGATTTTAACCCTGTCGTTTTTTTTTTCTTTCCCATCGGCGTCCCATTGAGAAGATTTATTTTCACTTCTTGTCCCCTAGCCAAAACAGGAATTGAGAGGAAATCCCTCCACAGTGAGGGAATCCCTGGTTGTCACCAGGGTTACCAGAACTGGTGTCTCCATTAGAAGATTTCCCTTCTATTCCTGTTCTGGTGACACTCAAAATTTGAGATCTTCTTTCACTTTCAGGCTGGGTTCACACTATTGTGAATTGGTGTGGGTTCACATAGCAGGAGATTGTGACCGGCTCTCTATGGAGAAAACAATGAGTAAAAGCCTTGTGAGCTACCACACTAAGCCTAAATGAACCTAAAATAAACACAGTAGATATAACTATAATCCGCTGCCCGCATTTCCCACACTTCCCCAGATGGTGATAATGCAATCTATATAACACACTGTGCAGCGCTGATAAATATGGAAACAATACTAATATAAATATATGAATCCAGTAAACACTATATATAACATAAATGTCTAATGCATATAACATATAAACACCGTAAATAAAAGTGCTTGCGCTTCGTGATATTGCACTCAGTCCTCAATTTATATATTATATATATAAATAATAAAAATAAACAACAGTCCATGTATAAAAATAATGTGCTCGTGCTCCATGACTTTGAATTAATCCTTGATGAGTGTTTTAAGTAAACAGCAAAAGGCCATATTAACATCAACCATGTGATAATTGTGTCTTCATGCGTTGTGCACACACAACCCCCACCAGGTGTACCCTCACCTTAGGGGCTTAAAAAATAAGCCTGTAATTAATAGCAATAGCCTGCAGAGATCCTCCTTTGCTTCCTTTATTCTATGCAGGTTTATTGGACACTTGTATGAAACACAGGCCACCTGCTACTTCCGATAATAACCCAGCTCACAGGTCACTATTTTCTCCTGGTATGTTCAGAGACTCTCCTCATATACATCACATGCAGGAAATGACAGAGGCATGCAATAGCGTGATAACGTTTAAAAAAAAATTCAATTGCAAACAGAACTCCACATATATACAACTCACATTTTAAATAAATAAAAAACGCCTTTTAAAGTGCTATAGTGCTGAAGGGTGATAGTCGCCTGTGATCCGGTTCTGCAGCCCCGGCTTACACGGCATTCTCCCTGTCCTATGTCAGCTCTGCAACACTTCCTGGTACCTCTCTCGCCAGCCGATCAAGCTCCTCCTACCGGTTTCGAACAGAACCTGTAAACATCCCTTGTAATAGAAAAAAAAGCATGACAGGCCCTCCTAAATATGAGACTTGGAGTCAAAAAGACCTCAGATCTCATATTTACACTAAAATGCAATTAAAAAATAAAATAAAAATGTCATTTAAAAAAAAAAAAGAAGCCCTTTAAGAGCTATGGGCGAAAGTAACGTTTTGACGTCGCTTCTGCCGTGCAATGTTATGGAGACGGGTGGAGGCCATCTTCGCCTCACGCGTCTCCATACCCAGCAGGATTGAAGATCCGATCACCTCAGCCGCTGCCGACGGCTCCGGTAAGCGGTGGAGGGCACCAGAGCACAGCGGGAGGGGGGCCCTCTCCCGCTGCCGATTAAAAGTGATCTCACTGTGAATCTGCCACAGAGACCGCTCTTATCAGAAAGCAGACCGCCGGCTGAAGAAGAGGATACGGGGGTTATGGCAGCTAGCTGCTGCCATAACCTCGATATTCCTCTTCAAACTTAGTACATATATCGGCGGTCCGGAAGTGGTTAACGGAAGTTGAACGGCCCAGAGGCCTCCCCTAAAAAGGAAAAACCATCAGAAGTAGTTAATACCATACTCCAGCTTATGAATAAGGAAGATATGTGTTCGTAAATACGTGAACCTGCAAAAACTGGCCCAGGTCCCCTGGAGGTGTTTGCGAGATTGGAAACAGACTCCTTCCTCTGAGCCAGACCTGTCGGACTTCGAAGGATTTTCTTAGCGCTCAGATGAAGGACTCCACTTTGATCCCCATCAGGGAACAGGTCACAGTGCTGAATGGTGAGCCACAGCACCCTGGGGTGGACATGTGGTCTCCCCAATTTACTGTGAATTATGATTTTCTGTACATAGTAACCAAAGAAAATTATGAAGCGATTGTACAACTGGTGGTAACCAAGCCTTTCAGGCCCAAAGTGTTACAATTGATTCATGCTCATATACTTGGGAGGTCACTCAAGAACTGTCAAAAAAGAGGGGAAAGGGGATTGGGACTTTGAATGAAGCACGTAGGTATAAAGAATTCAGTTTATGCATTTGTATGTTTTATTTATATAATAATCATCAGTAAGTGTATATCCAATACAATTATAACTGGTACAATTCATAAAAATGTATATCTATACAGTAAATACAATATAGACAGGTTGCCACATGATTATAAACGATTAATATAAAAAATTATACATAGTGACAGATATCAATTGAATCATAGGGACATGGCATATAATAGCTCTATGGATTTTGTGGATTGATCCACTCTTCAGGAGCATGCACGTGAGTTAAATAAAAATTATAATAGAAGGAGTTGCTGTATGGTCTGATCCTACCCAAGGAAAAAAATCATTCTATGCATTAAGGTGAAAAAACATCAGACAATGCCACCCCCCCAGCCCCCCCGTTTTACTTACCTGACCCCTCGAAATTCCCGCGCTCGCACCTGACATCCTCTTCGCCGATCAGCCTGGACACTGTGGATTGGCTTGCGCTGCTGACAATCGCATCCAATGACGTGGCGCGCCGGGGGGTGGGGCCGAGTGATACAATGATTGGCTATGGCTGCCGGCTGTATCACGGGAGCGCGCCCGCAAGCACTTCTCACCATGGGAGGGAGCTCGCATGAACGTGAGAAGTCCTTGCGGGGGGGAGCGGAAACAGCTGCCGAGTGACCCCAGAAGACCAGGTTCGGGGCCACTCTGTGCAAAACGAGCTGCACAGTGGAGGTAAGTATAACATGTTTGTTATTTAAAAAAAAAAATACCTTTACAACCCCTTTAACTATATTGAGTCATTTTTAGACAAAAGCAGAAATCTTTAGGAAAAACACAAATCGATCGCAAAAAAACAGACTAATTATGTAATTAAATGACTATTTATTCACTAGACATGTATTTACAATAAATACATTTATAAGTAAATTCACACTTAAGCCTTGTGTGTAAACTTGTAAAAAATCTGTCATACTGTTTATCAGGTTTCAGCAGTTTGGTCAGGGACTACCCCAGTCTGTAACTTGATGGTGAAAGCGCAGCAACATATGGATAAGGTTATCCCTGCACCATGCCTCCATACTGGCCAGTTGCCTGTGTCCTGTGTTGCAAAGGCATATTGGCTCCTGAGTCTGCTCTTTTCTCTTCCAATATGAATGCTGATGTTTGAGAAATCAGAGGTCAGGTCAGAGATAACGTTGTGGAGAAGTTTAAAGCAGAGCTAAGTTCTAAAAAAATATCCCAAGCTTTGAACATCTCAAGGAGCACTCTTCAATCCATCATCAGAAAATGGAAAGAGTATGGCACAACTGCAAACCTACCAAGACATGGCCATCCACCTAAAATGACAGGCCGAGCAAGGAGAGCATTAATCAGAAAAGCAACCAAGAGGCCCATGGTAACTCTGGAGGAGCTGCAAAGATCCACAGCTCAGGTGGAAGAATCTGTCCATAGGACCACTATTAGTCGTGTTTTCCACAAATCTGGCCTTTATGGAAGAGTGGCAAAAAGAAAGCCATTGTGGAAAGAAAGCCATAAGAAGTCCCTTTTGCAGTTTGTGAGAAGCCATATGGGGACACAGCAAACCTCTGGAAGAAAGTGCTCTCGTCAGATGAGTCCAAAATTTTACTTTTTGGCCAAATGCAAAACGCTATGTGGTGGAAAACTAACACTGCACGTCACCCTGAACACACCATGCCCACCATGAAACAAAAAAATCATGTTGTGGGGATGCTTTTTTCAGCAGGGACATTGAAGCTGGTCTGAATTGAAGGGAAGATGGATGGAGCCAAATACTTGGCAATCTTAGAAGAAAACCTGTTGGACCCCTTTCACACTGGGGCCACGTTCACGGTAAAGCGCCGCTGTTCAAGCAGCACTTTTTGGCTGCTATCTGGGCAATTTTAACTCCAAAGAAGGGGTTAAAAACTCCCGTGTTGTGGCACTTCCTAGTCGCTTTTCAGGCGCTTTGGAAGGGCTTCCCATTCATTCCAATAGACAGGGCATTTTGGGAGCGCTGTATTTAAATACAGAGCTCCCAACCCACCCCAAATATGCTACTTGCAGGACTTTTCTGAAAATTTCCCTCAAGCGCACCGCCCGAGTGTGAAAAGTCACACTTCAATGAATGGGAGGCGGTTTTCAGGCGCTTAGCAGAGGTTATGTTCAGCGCTAAAGCACCTGAAAGCCGCCCCAGTATGAAAGGGGTCTTAGAGTCTGCAAAAGACCTGAGACTGGGGCTGAGGTTCACCTTGCAGCAGCACAACGACCCTAAACATACAGTCAGAGCTACAATGGAATGGTTTAGATTAAAGCATATTCATGTTATAGAATGGTCCAGTCAAAGTCCAGACCTAAATGCAATTGAGAATCTTAGGCAAGACTTTAAAATTGCTGTTCACACACTCTCCATCCAATCTAAAAGAGCTTGAGCTATTTTGCAAAAATGTCACCCTAGATGTGCAAAGCTGGTAGCAAAATGTTTGATTATCAGGAGTTGGAATTGCATATATATATAAAACTATTAAAAAAAACTATTCATTGAACACATTTCCCTAATGATGGAGATTACAAATAAACAACCCTTTTCACCATGTATACTGTGTTCTGATTTACAATCGTTTGAATATGTTCATTATGTTAGGTAGAATCGTTTATAATCCATTGACTTATTTGTATATATATCACACAGGGTGATGATGATTTGCAACATAGAGATTGTGAAGTGACTTTATATTATATGTAAATCTCTAGCTGGTGAAATTGTTACAGAAAATATAGTTCCTTTCTATGAGGGGTGTCTCGTTCTGTGTTTTATCTTTCTCAGAGCTGAAGCAATGGCTGGTCACTATATAACTACACAAGTCCATCTAAATATACATAGTGCCTTCATACTCCACCTTTGTGTAGACATCGATCAGGGGTTATGTTTACACTCATTGTGTATTTTTTCCTTGGAACGTCAGTCTTTATTATTGGTCCAAGGATCATCAAATTAATTCTATTTGGCGACCATGAAAATAGACTTATCCTTGGCTTCAGGTGAGAAGTAAAAATGCTCGCTCCTTGTTTTTCTAACTTTTTTTAAGCAGGCTTGTTTACAGACCTCCAACAAATTGAGCGCAAAACCGAATGTCTTTGTGTGACACTTGCATGACTTCAGACCTGGAATATGATTTTGTTTTAAACGTCCATGTCTCCAAAATTGAAATTATGGAAATATCTCTTTCTTCACAACAGTTCTGACAAACTTAATTGAACATGATATTACAGATCCTGGTGTCTGGGGAAACATTTAACCATACTGTGCATACCCAAAGCGTGCCATAGATTGTGTTCACAGAGCTTAAAAATATGTTTGGGATTATCGAGGAATCCTCAAGTAGTTGGTCAGTTCCTATAGTGCTAGTGCCCAAGCCAAATGGAACCTGGCAATTCTGTAATGATTTTCATATGTTAAATGAAGTCTACAAACTAGACGCATATTCAATGCCCTGTGTGGATGAATTATTTGAAAGATTAGGACCCGCCCGGTACATTACTACTCTTGATTTGACAAAGGGTTACTGGTGGATTCTACTCTTCCAAGAGGCTAAAGAGAAAACTGCCCCCATACTAGAAGGGTTATGGCAGTACGCCAGAATGACATTTAGGTGACATGGGGCCACAGCCATTTTCCAGATACAGTAGCCATGGACAAAGTCCTGAGACCCCGTAAGGAATTCTCAGGAGCCTACCTTGACCACATTGTCATCTTCAGCCACCCCTAGGAAAGTATTTTTACAAAAAGATAATGTTCTTGTTCAAAATTATAAACAAATCTTGTTAATCTGAAAATTCTGCATATAAATCCTTACATCACATAGAATTCATAAGTGCGTATACTATAAAATAACACATTGGACACAATGTGGAGTACTGTATTTATTGGCGTATAACACTTTTGCACCATGAAAATCGGATGCAAATAGTGTTATACGCCAATACTTAAATTTTAGCTGCCTCGGAGGGCACAGGGAGGGGGCGGGACGAGCGCCGTCAGATTACACACAGTGAGAATCTCCTGTTTACTTTACTACCCTCTGTAATAGGAAGTACCGTCTCCTGGGCCGCCATTGGACCACTGTTCTGTCTATCATAGGAGATTCTAACTGTATAATCTGTCTGCGCTGCAGATGAGCATCGATCAGGCTGCACTGATGGCAATGGTGAGGCTGCTGCATTGAAGGCAATGGTGAGGCTGCTGCATTGAAGGCAATGGTGAGGCTGCTGCATTGAAGGCAATGGTGAGGCTGCTGCATTGAAGGCAATGGTGAGGCTGCTGCATTGATGGCAATGGTGAGGCTGCTGCATTGATGGCAATGGTGAGGCTGTTGCATTGATGGCAATGGCGAGCCTGCTGCATTGATGGCAATGGCGAGGCTGTTGCATTAATGGCATTTGTGAGGCTGCAGATGGGCATTGACCCTTATTTTGCTTCAAAGTTCCTTATTTAAAATTACATTATATTATTTATATATATATAAATTTTCAGAAAGAGTTCTTGGTACAAACTGATGCGTCAAGCTGGGTCTGGGAGCAGTGTTGTCCCAGGTCAATGGGGGAGATGAGCACCCTGTTGTGTACCTAGAGACACTCCGCTACTACTTGTTGGGCAGATCCTTCAAGCATGTGTCAGACCATGGGCCCCTCGCATGGAAGGCACAAAATAAAAACTCCAGAATCAACTGGTGGTTTCTCTACCCTCAGGATTTCAAATTTTGTAGTGGTGCATTGACCTGGGAGAGAGCATCAGAATGCGGATTCTCTTTTGGTCTATTGCCATTTCGTGTGTGGGGTCATACCTCTGGCCTGAAACGTGGCGAGGGGATATGTGGAGAGTCAGCCTGGGGCAGGGTCAAGAGTTTGAGTGTGGGTCCAGTGGGCTAGCTGTTAATTCCTCCATATTGTGGTTAAATTAATTAGGCCATTCCAGAAAGGAGGAATTCGAGGAGGCCCTTGTTGACAGCAGTAACTGACCCTGGGATGATAGATAGTAGAGGGAACTTCTGGCTTCTCTGGCTAGGCAGTGCTGGTGATTTGGTGATCCAATTGAGAAATGGTTCCCCAGTAAGGTCTAATATGGGTGCAGGTCTACCAGCTGTGGAGCATAGTGCCATCCTCTTCCCCACACCTCCAGCACCAATTAGGGATCAGTGGAAACAGCTTGTGTAGCATGACTGGACAGCTATACCATCTGGTTAACAGCTTGCAATTACGGGTTTGGCTGGCTATGCTGAATTCAACACTCAGGAAAAAGGATTTCTCCCAATCCTCTTCGGAGATTGGGTGTCTGAGTTCCCTCTTCAAGTTCCTGGTGTAGAAAGGTCTGTTTGAGAATGCATGGGTTAGTTGAATGTTAAACAGCTGGGAAACCTTAACAAAACTATTGTTAAGACCTTCAAAAGGTGTCAAATGCCTAGACCAGGCATGTCCAAAGTCTGGCCCGCGTTCCGGTTTTGAACGGCCCGCCTGGTTATTTGGACATATATATCTTTTGTGGCCCCCAATGATCTCCCAGCGCCAGGGCCACAGTAGATGTATATGTCCAGATGCCTTGGAGGGGACAGGGAGGAGGCGGGACAAGTGCCGTGCACACAGGAGAATTTCTTGTTTACACGGCAGCCTCTGTAATAGAAAGTCCCGTCTTCAGCGCTGCCATTGGACGACTGATCTGTCCATCAAAGGAGGCAGGACTTTCTATTAAAGAGGCCGCAGAGAAAACAGGAATTTCTCCTGTAGCTAATATTTTGGCGCTCGTCCCCGTCCCGCCCCTCTCCCTGTCCCCTCCGAGGCTGAAGATGGATGGGAAGTAGTCAGGCTGCAGTGATTGCAATGGTGAGTCTGCATTCCTGGCAATGATGGGGGCTACATTACTGGCAATGATGGAGGGCTGCATTCCTGGCAATGATGGGAGGCTGCATTCTTGGCAATGATGGGAGGCTGCATTCTTGGCAATGAATGGGGCTGCATTCTTGGCAATGATGGGGGGCTGCAGATGGGCACTGACCCTTATTTTGCTTTGTAGTTTTTTTTATGTAAAATTTAAGTTTTTTTCCTGAAACTTCCCTCTTAAAGTGAAGGTGCGTGTTATAAGCCTATGCATTTGGTATATCCAAATAACACGCCCAAGCTCATCTCTTTACTCACACACAGCCACAAAGGCAAGAGAATTCTTGTTGGGCAGTGTATTAGTGCTCGAACTAACAGACTGAATTTTAATGGTTCAAAAAATGTCAGGGAAAATGGTCGGCCCTCACGCACGTTCACTTCATCAAATCTGGCCCTCTTTGAAAAAAGTTTGGACACCCCTGGCTTAGACAATTGTCCCATGATTTTAAATTGCATGTGAAAGTGTTGGGGTTGCAGGTTGTGATGCCACCTCCCTGGTTGAGGAAGATCTTTGGGGCATAGTACTGTCAGAGATTTGAGGCCAGAAGGTCATATAGCTTTTCTAACTGGTGAGGGTTCTGATGCGTTCCCTTTTTGGAAACCTGTAGCAGGCAAAAGCAGTGTAATACTGCTTTTATACATGACATTAGGCCCCCATTGAACAGGTAAATATTTTGGCATTGGTCTGAAATCCCGAACAGCCATGGTTTGTTCTGAACTTGTGTTGAGACCAAACCGTTAACTCATCTTTACTAGCCAGAAATTAAATTCACACTTAAGGCTTGTGTAAACTTGTAAAAAATCTGTCATACTGTTTATTAGGTTTCAGTAGTTTGGTCAGGGACTACCCCAGTCTGTAACTTGATAGTGAAAGCGCAGCAACACATGGATAATGTTATCCCTGTACCATGCCTCCATACTGGCCAGTTGCCTGTGTCCTGTGTTGCAAAGGCATATTGGCTCCTGAGTCTGCTCTTTTCTCTTCCAATATGAATGCTGATGTTTGAGAAATCAGAGGTGGGTGCTATAAAGACAGACAATATTGTTTAAAATTACATTTAGGATTTTTTTTTCATGAATAATACTTATTTTTTTTATTAAACGACCCACCAGAAACAGCCATAATGTGCATGTATGCTTCACATATTTAGCCATAATGATCTAGTATGCTTCACATACAGGGGGTCCCCGGGTTACAAACAAGATAGGGACTGTAGGTTTGTTCTTAAGTTGAATCTGTTTGTAAGTCGGAACAGGTACATTTTTTAAGTGTAGCTCCAGACAAAAAATCTATTTTTAAGTTTTTTAGATAACATAGAGAAGGGTTATCACCCCTGTAACATTTGTTTTGCGGTCTGTGCCCCTGTTCAGAAGATTTCACCTCACCTTCTGTCCCAATGACAATTGGATTTTTAAAATTTTGGTTTGTTAGGGAAACATGGACTGGTGATAAAGCATCAGTGGAGACACCTTTTTCACATAATAACTCTTACATGAGTGAATTTCCCTTCCTAGGGGTGGATTTCCTCTCACTTCCTGTTGTCTCCCTCAGTTTGTAAGTAGGAGTCGTTTGTAAGTCGGATGTTTGTAAGTCGGGGACCCCCTGTATTTAGCCATAATGGTCTAGTATGCTTCAAATATTTAGCCTTATTGTGCTAGTATGCTTCACATATTTAGCCATAATGGTCTAGTATTCTTCACATATTAGCACATTATGGCAGTCTTACCTGTCAAATGGTGTCCTCCAGCACAGCACTGTTAACACTCCCATTGGTTATGGACGATTCCATCTCTTCCTGGTTTTCAGGTTCAGTCTGTTTAGTTGCATGAATGGCTGCACCTCGATGATGTCATTCCCACATGTGCGCGTAGGAATCAAATCATCGTGGCACATAGGGGTGCCGTACATGTACGCTGAGCTACGCATGCAAAACTTAGTGTATATTAATGCTGACATGCCAAAATAAGCATTTAATAGGTCTGACTGGTCTCTTCTGTCATAAAAACCTATTGTACCTGTCAGCATTTTTTTTACATTTGAGTTCTATTCGGCAGTAGGGATGGGCCCGGTGTTCGATTCGAACCCATGTTCGAATCGAGCACCGGGCGTTCGCTCGCTCGGCGAGCCCAGAACTATTGGGGCCGCTCGCATCAAATTCGTGTGATGCGAGCGGCCCCGCAATGCATTGCGCTAGTCGCAGTGCAATGCTGGCTGATGATTGGCCAAGCATGCACTGTGACCCCACATGCTTGGCCAATCACAGCGCCGGCAGCGAGGAGAGCCATAATTGGCTACAGGCAGGATGCCTGTAGCCAATTATAGCTCAGGGGCTTTAGTACAAGCCCCACGGTATAAGAGGCCGGCGGCCTCGCATATTATGTTTCAGTCAGTGTCAGCGTGTCAGTGTGCTGCTGACAATATGTGCTCTATTTCTGGGGATATGTGTGTGCGTGCTGTTAGAACAGCATTGCAGTATCACATCTGGGGGGTGTCTATAGGTGGCCTGTGAAGGGGGGCAGGTTTCCTGTGCTTAGAACTTTCCCTGCAAAAAAGTGTCATTTTTGCAGGAAAAAAGCTATTTAAAAGCACTCGCGGCTAATGAATTGATGGCTCCTGTAACACAGAGAACTGTCATTCATTAATAAAAAAAAAAAAAAAAAGCGTAGGGGTCCCCCCTAATTCAATAACCAGGCCCTTCAGGTCTGGGATGGATATTAACCGCTTCCCGACCGCCTCATGTAGATATACATCTACAGAATGGCACGGGCAGGCAAAAGCACGTACGGTTACGTCCCCTTTAATTTGCCTGACCACGGCCGCGGGACCAGCGGACCCGATCGCCGCTGGTATCCCGCGATCGGGTTACGGAGCTGAAGAACGGGGAGAGGTTTGTGTAAACAAACCTCTCCCCGCGCTTCCTACTCTGCCTGTCATTGATCGGCTGTTCCCTGTCATCGGGAAAGCCGATCAATGATGTCAGACGTACAGCCACGCCCCCCTACTGTAAAAAAAAAACACAACACGTCACACTGACTCCTCCCCGCCCCCTAGTGGTTAACTCCTTCACTGTAACTGTCATTTACATAGGAATCAGTGCTATTTAAATAGCACTGATTTCTGTATAAATGACAAATGTCCCAAAAATGTGTCAAAAATGTCCGATGTGTCCGCCATAATGTCGCAGTCACAATAAAAATGGCTGATCGCCGCCATTACTAGTAAAAAAAAATATTAATAAAAATGCTATAAAACTATCCCCTATTTTGTAAACGCTATAACTTTTGCGCAAACTAATCAATAATCGCTAATTGCAATTTTTTTTTACCAAAAATATGTAGAAGAATACGTATCGGCCTAAACTGAGGAAAAAAAATGTTTTTTTATATATTTTTTGGGGATAGTTATTATAGCAAAAAGTAAAAAATATTGCATTTTTTTCAAAATTGTCGCTCTATTTTATAGCGCAAAAAATAAAAACCGCAGGGGCGATCAAATACCACCAAAAGAAAGCTCTATTTGTGGGAAAAAAAGGACGCCAATTTTGTTTGGGAGCCACGTCGCACGACCGCGCAATTGTCAGTTAAAGCGACGCAGTGCCGAATCGCAAAAGGGGCCTGGTCCTTTGGCTGCCAATTGGTCCGGGGCTGAAGTGGTTAAGGGGGACCCCAGCCAAAAAAAAAATGGCGTAGGGCCCCCCTCAAAATCCATACCAGACCCTTGAGGTCTGGTATGGATTTTAAGGGGAACCCTAGCCAAAAAAATGGCGTGGGGTCCCCCTCAAAATCCATACCAGACCCTTATCCGAGCACGCAACCTGGCAGGCCGCAGGAAAAGACGGGGGGGACGAGAGCGGCCCCCCTCCCGCCTGAACCGTACCAGGCCACATGCCCTCAACATTGGGAGGATGCTTTGGGGGTCTAAGACCCCCAAAGCACCTTGTCCCCATGTTGATGAGGACAAGGGCCTCTTCCCCACAACCCTGGCCATTGGTTGTGGGGGTCTGCGGTCGGGGGGCTTATCTGAATCTGGAAGCCCCCTTTAACAAGGGGACCCCCAGATCCCGCCCCCCCCTGTGTGAAATGGTAAGGGGGTACAAAAGTACCCCTACCATTTCACCAAAAAAGTGGCAAAAATTGTAAAAATGACAGGAGACGGTCTTTGACAATTCCTTTATTAAAATCTTCTTTCTTCTTTCTTCATCCTTCGGTTTCTTCATCTTCTCCTTCCATCATCTTCTTCCATCTTCTTCCATCTTCTTCTTCCTCCGATCCGCTTCTTCTTGTGCTGGTCTTCTCGCCCTTCTCGTCCGGCATCTTCTTCCGTCGGCGTCGGTGTCCGTGTCTCTTCTTGGGCCGCTCCGCGCAATGGGAGGCTCCCGCTGTGTGAGGCTCCGCTCCGTCTGACAGGTCTTTTATAACGGAGGGCACCTGGTGACCCCGCCCCCTCTGACGCACGGGGACATCATGGGGAATTCCATGATGGCTTTCCCCATGACGTCAGAGGGGGGCGGGGTCACCAGGTGCCCTCCGTTATAAAAGACCTGTCAGACGGAGCGGAGCCTCACACAGCGGGAGCCTCCCATTGCGCGGAGCGGCCCAAGAAGAGACAGAGACACCGACGCCAACGGAAGAAGATGCCGGACGAGAAGGACGAGAAGACCAGCGCAAGAAGAAGCGGATCGGAGGAAGAAGAAGATGGAAGATGACGGAAGGAGAAGATGAAGAAACCGAAGGATGAAGAAAGAAGAAAAAAGATTTTAATAAAGGAATTGTCAAAGACCGTCTCCTGTCATTTTTGCCACTTTTTTGGTGAAATGGTAGGGGTACTTTTGTACCCCCTTACCATTTCACACAGGGGGGGGGCCGGGATCTGGGGGTCCCCTTGTTAAAGGGGGCTTCCAGATTCAGATAAGCCCCCCGCCCGCAGACCCCCACAACCAATGGCCAGGGTTGTGGGGAAGAGGCCCTTGTCCTCATCAACATGGGGACAAGGTGCTTTAGGGGTCTTAGACCCCCAAAGAATCCTCCCAATGTTGAGGGCATGTGGCCTGGTACGGTTCAGGTGGGAGGGGGGGCGCTCTCGTCCCCCCCTCTTTTCCTGCAGCCTGCCAGGTTGCGTGCTCGGATAAGGGTCTGGTATGGATTTTGAGGGGGACCCCACGCCATTTTTTTTGGCTAGGGTTCCCCTTAAAATCCATACCAGACCTCAAGGGTCTGGTATGGATTTTGAGGGGGACCCTACGCCATTTTTTTTTTTTTGGCTGGGGTTCCCCTTAATATCCATCCCAGACCTGAAGGGCCTGGTTATTGAATTTGGGGGGACCCCTACGCTTTTTTTTTTTCATTTTTTTTATTTTTTATCAATGACTTTTTTTTTATGAATGAGTTTCAATGAATGACTGTTCTCTGTATTACGGGAGCCGTCAATTAACATTAGCCGCGAGTGATTTTAAATAGCTTTTTTACTTTAAAAAATGACACTTTTTGCAGAGACAGTTCTAAACACGGGAAACATGCGCCCCTTTACATGCATACTATAGACACCCCCCAGGTACGAAATTTAAAGGAATATTACACTTTAAGCATTATTAAAATCACTGCTCCTGAAAAAACGGCCGTTTTTAAAACTTCTTTTTGCATTGATACATGTCCCCTGGGGCAGGACCCAGGTCCCCAAACACTTTTTATGACATTAACATGCATATTGGCCTTTAAAATTAGCACTTTTAATTTCGAACGTTCGCATCCATTAAAACTAATAGGGTTCTAAAGCTCGCACGGACTTTAGGTCCGTTCGCGGGTTCTGGTGCGAGCCGAACGGGGGGGTGTTTGGTTCATCCCTATTCGGCAGTAGCAAATTATATCTGCTTTAATTGGGTCATTGTGTTTATTGACTAGGACCGTATGCATATTTGGTACAAATCACATTTTTTGATTGGAGCTCTACATGTATTCATTGATTATGAATTTGTTCACAAACCACCATCTTAAAAGTATTAGATTAGATTAAGCAGGGTTTTAACATGTCCCCGAACTATAACGTCTTCACTGTAATATTTTATATTTATCCCTTGCAAATGCTTTTAGTAAATTCTGTATTCACCAGTAGGGATGGGCCCGGTGCTCGATGCGAACCCATGTTCGCATCGAGCACCGGGTGTTCGCTCGCTCGGCGAGCCCAGAACTATTTTGGCCGCTCGCATCACGTTCGTGTGATGCGAGCGGCCCCGCAATGCATTGCGGCCGGCGCGGCCGGCGCAGTGCATTGCTGGCTGATGATTGGCCAAGCATGCACTGTGACCCCGCATGCTTGGCCAATCACAGCGACGGAAACTCGAAGAGCCATAATTGGCTACAGGCAGGACGCCTGTAGCCAATTACAGCTCAGGGGCTTTAGTACACGCCCCCTCTTATAAAAGGCCGCCACGCCGTCGGCGCCGGTCACATGTTGTTCCGGCGTAGAGAGAGCAGGATCGTTCTGTGTCACTCTGCTAGATTTAGTTAGAGAGATTTAGTTAGAGAGATTTAATTAGATAGATTCATTTAGAAAGATTCATTTAGAAAGAGGGGCTTGTAGTGTGTTCGTGGCAGGCAGGCACTGGCAGGCAGTGGCAGCAAACAGAGCTCCTATATTTTGTTCCCAGAGGCACCTATAGGACTTGTAGTGTGTTCGTGGCAGGCAGGCAGTGGCAGCAAACAGAGCTCCTATATTTTGTTCCCAGAAGCACCTATAGGACTTGTAGTGTGTTCGTGGCAGGCAGGCACTGGCAGCAAACAGAGCTCCTATATTTTGTTCCCAGAAGCACCTATAGGACTTGAAGTGTGTTAGTCCCATCACACAGAGCTATATTTTCTTCCCAGAAGCACCTATAGGACTTGAAGTGTGTTAGTCCCATCACACAGAGATCATATATTTTGTTCCCAGAAGCACCTATAGGACTTGAAGTGTGTTAGTCCCATCACACAGAGCTATATTTTCTTCCCAGAAGCACCTATAGGACTTGAAGTGTGTTAGTCCCATCACACAGAGATCATATATTTTGTTCCCAGAAGCACCTATAGGACTTGTAGTGTGTTAGTCCCATCACACAGAGATCATATATTTTGTTCCCAGAAGCACCTATAGGACTTGTAGTGTGTTAGTCCCATCACACAGAGCTATATTTTGTTCCCAGAAGCACCTATAGGACTTGAAGTGTGTTAGTCCCATCACACAGAGCTATATTTTCTTCCCAGAAGCACCTATAGGACTTGAAGTGTGTTAGTCCCATCACACAGAGATCCTATATTTTCTTCCCAGAAGCACCTATAGGACTTGAAGTGTGTTAGTCCCATCACACAGAGATCCTATATTTTCTTCCCAGAAGCACCTATAGGACTTGAAGTGTGTTAGTCCCATCACACAGAGCTATATTTTGTTCCCAGAAGCACCTATAGGACTTGAAGTGTGTTAGTCCCATCACACAGAGATCATATATTTTGTTCCCAGAAGCACCTATAGGACTTGAAGTGTGTTAGTCCCATCACACAGAGCTATATTTTCTTCCCAGAAGCACCTATAGGACTTGAAGTGTGTTAGTTCCATCACACAGAGATCATATATTTTGTTCCCAGAAGCACCTATAGGACTTGAAGTGTGTTAGTCCCATCACACAGAGCTATATTTTGTTCCCAGAAGCACCTATAGGACTTGAAGTGTGTTAGTCCCATCACACAGAGATCATATATTTTGTTCCCAGAAGCACCTATAGGACTTGAAGTGTGTTAGTCCCATCACACAGAGCTATATTTTCTTCCCAGAAGCACCTATAGGACTTGAAGTGTGTTAGTCCCATCACACAGAGATCCTATATTTTGTTCCCAGAAGCACCTATAGGACTTGAAGTGTGTTAGTCCCATCACACAGACCTATATTTTCTTCCCAGAAGCACCCATAGGACTTGTAGTGTGTTAGTCCCATCACACAGAGATCCTATATTTTGTTCCCAGAAGCACCTATAGGACTTGAAGTGTGTTAGTTCCATCACACAGAGATCCTATATTTTGTTCCCAGAAGCACCTATAGGACTTGAAGTGTGTTAGTCCCATCACACAGAGCTATATTTTGTTCCCAGAAGCACCTATAGGACTTGAAGTGTGTTAGTCCCATCACACAGAGATCCTCTATTTTCTTTGCAGAAGCACCCATAGGACTTCTAGTGTGTTAGTGGCATCACACAGAGCTCCTATATTTTCTTCTCAGCAGCACCCACAGGACTTCTAGTGTGTTAGTGGCATCACACAGAGCTCCTATATTTTCTTTGCAGAAGCACCCATAGGACTTCTAGTGTGTTGGTGGCATCACACAGAGCTCCTATATATTCTTCTCAGCAGCACCCACAGGACTACCGACTACAATGGCTGGAAGACCGCCAAGGGGAGGCAGAGCGTGCAGAGCCAAGAACACAGGGCAGGCAGGCTCTGTTTCTAGTGGACGTGGATGTGGTCGTGCATCGTCATCAGCACGTGGCCATGGGACACGCGCGTCTTTGTTTTCGGCAGCTGGACATGTGGAGCCGCATCATGCTGAAGGCTTGGTAGAATGGATGACCAAGCCCTCCTCATCCTCCTCATCCTCTCTCACCCAGGCTCAGGGTACTGGCAGAGCAGCTGCCAACGCGTACTCAATGGCATCATCAGCCACCCCTTCCCTAGACCCACCATGTCCTCCTGAGGAGTCCCCCGAACTCTTTGAGCACAGTGTTGGGTACATGCTCCAGGAGGATGCCCAACGATTCGAAGGCTCGGATGATGATACCCAGCTTGAGGAATCTGGCAGTACTGTTCCACCAGCTGCAGCTTACTGCCAGGTTTGCTCTAGTGGTGAAGAGGGAGGGGATGATGAGGTCACTGACTCCACCTGGGTGCCTGAAGGGAGAGAGGATGAGGAGGAGGACGAGGAGGAGGAGGATGCGGCGTCACATGTCCAGGATGCCCCCTGGAGGCCAGGTAGAGGCCAGCACAGCAACTGTACAACACCGCAGAGCTCCGCCTGTGCAGGGCGCTGCCTCTGCACGTTATCAGAAAAGTTCTTTGGTGTGGGCCTTTTTTGAGACGAGTGCATCAGATCGCACCACTGCTATTTGCAATATTTGTCTCAAGCGTATCTCGCGTTGCCAAAACATCAGCCGCTTGGGCACCACAAGCATGACCAGACATATGTCGACCTGCCATGCAGCTCGTTGGCAGGCACACATAAAAGACCCACACCAAAGAACTAAGCGGACCTCTCCTTGCTCCTCATCAGCTGGGATCTCCATCCCCACTACACCTTCAGTGCTCTCTGAAAGCTGCTCTGAGAGGACTGAAGGTGTAGAATTAGGTGTGTCACAACCAAGTACTTGCAGTACACCGACGTCCGATTGCAGCAGGCAAATTTCCCTGCCCCAGCTGCTGGACCGTAGAAAGAAGTACACTCCCAGCCATCCACATGCCCAGCGGTTGAATGCTAGCTTGGCTAAATTGCTAGCACTTCAACTGCTGCCTTTTCAGTTGGTAGACTCGGCCCCCTTCCGTGAGTTTGTTCAATGTGCGGTTCCTCAGTGGCAGGTTCCCAAACGCCACTTTTTCTCACGGAAGGCGATTCCGTCTCTCTACCGGCATGTGGAAGGCAATGTCCATGCCTCGCTGGACAGGGCGGTCAGCGGTAAGGTGCATATTACCGCTGACTCATGGTCCAGCAGGCATGGACAGGGACGGTACCTTTCTTTCACGGCCCATTGGGTCACTCTATTGGCAGCTGGGAGGGATGCAGGACAAGGTGCAGTAGTGTTGGAGGTTGTTCCGCCACCACGCCTCCAAAACGCTACTACTGCTACTGGTTGTGACACACCTCTCTCCTCCACCCCCTCCTCTTCTTCTTCCTCCAGTGCTCTGTCCTTGGAACCAGCGGTGCTCCATAGGCGTACAAGGGGCTACGCAAGTACGCAGGCAAAAAGATGCCATGCCGTGCTTGCGCTGGTGTGTTTGGGGGACAGGAGCCACACTGGGCCAGAGGTTCTGGCAGCTCTGCAGGGGCAGGCCGAGAGGTGGTTGACGCCACGTCAGCTTAAGCCAGGAATGGTCGTTTCTGACAATGGCACCAACCTCCTCTCCGCCCTGCGACAGGGGCAGCTCACCCATGTGCCCTGCATGGCTCATGTCCTCAACCTGGTGGTGCAGCGGTTCTTGGGCAGGTTTCCAGGCTTACAGGATGTCCTGAGGCAGGCCAGGAAAGTCTGTGTGCATTTCCGCCGATCTTATAATGCCAGTGCTCGGCTGACTGAGCTGCAAAAGGAGCCGAACCTGCCCAAGAACCGCCTAATATGTGACATGCCCACCAGGTGGAACTCAACGTTGGCCATGCTGCAGCGACTGCACACACAGCAGAGGGCCATCAATGAGTACCTTTGCGACTACGGCACCAGGACAGGGTCAGGGGAGCTTGGTTTTTTTTTCCCCACGTCAGTGGAGCATGATCAGGGATGCATGCACTGTCCTCTCACCATTTGAGGAGGCCACGAGGATGGTGAGCAGTGACAGTGCATGCATCAGTGACACTGTCCCTCTTGTCCACCTGTTGGAGCATATGCTGCGTGGGATAATGGACAGGGCACTTGAGGCAGAACAGAGGCAGGAAGAGGAGGACTTCCTTGCCTCTCAAGGCCCCCCTTTATCCGGACAGTGTTCCTTCTGTCCCACCCATCACACAGGAAGAGGAGGATGAGGAGGAGGAGGAGGAGGAGGATTGTGTGAGCATGGAGGTGGAGCCTGGCACTCAGCATCAGCAGCAGCAGTCTTTTAGGGATGATGTACAGTCCCAACAAACCAGTGGACTTGTACGTGGCTGGGAGGAGGTGGCTGGCGATCATGTCATCCTCAGTGACCCAGAAGACTCCGGACCGAATGCCTCAGCTAACCTACGCTGCATGGCCTCCCTGATCCTGCAAAGCCTGCGGAAGGATCCTCGTGTTCTTCGGATCAAGGAGAGGGACCATTACTGGCTGGCCACTCTCCTTGATCCGCGGTACAAGGGTAAGGTTGCGGACCTTATCTTGCCGTCGCAGAGGGAGCAGAGGATGAGACATCTCAGGGAGGCCTTGCAGAAAGGTCTGTGCAACGCGTTCCCAGAAACTGGGAGGTTACAAACTCCTGGTCCTGGGCGACGAGTTGCTGAGGCTTCGGTCAGTAGCAGAAGGAGCGGTGGGGAAGGTGGACGTCTGACCGATGCGTTCAGACAATTTTTTAGTCCGCAGCCCCAAGGTATGATCGGTTCCAGCAACCATCGCCAGCGTCTGATATACATGGTGCAGGAATACCTTGGGGCAAGGTCAGACTTGGACACCTTTCCCACCGAAAATCCTCTGGCTTACTGGGTCCTGAGGATGGATCACTGGCCAGAGCTTGCACAGTATGCAATTGAGCTACTGGCCTGTCCTGCCTCCAGCGTTCTTTCCGAACGCACATTCAGTGCTGCTGGAGGATTTGTCACCGATCATAGGGTGCGCCTGTCCACCGCCTCGGTTGATCGACTGACCTTCATCAAAATGAATCAGTCTTGGATCACCACCAGCTACCAGGCACCTGAAGCGGATATAACCGAATAATTTATAATGTCACATCCCTTCAAGACTGCCTATGCTGATGCTGAGTGACTGTTCTCTTATGTTCACTGACTATCCTCTTCCTCCTCCTCAATGATCCATGCCACCACACCAGTGCCTAAGGCACAATTTTTCAGCCCCTGTTTAACAGGGGCGTGTACATACAATTTTTATAAAAAAAATGCTTCGCAACACGTGTGACTGCTGTGCTCCAAGTACAGTATCTGTGAGGGGTTGCAGTGTTGTGGCACCAGCACCAGTGCCTAAGGCACAATTTTTCAGCCCCTGTTTAACAGGGGCGTGTACATACAATTTTTATAAAAAAAAGCTTCGCAACACGTGTGACTGCTGTGCTCCAAGTACAGTATCTGTGAGGGGTTGCAGTGTTGTGGCACCAGCACCAGTGCCTAAGGCACAAATTTTCAGCCCCTGTTTAACAGGGGCGGGTACTTACAATTTTTTAAAAAAATGCTTCGCAACATGTGTGACTGCTGTGCTCCAAGTACAGTATCTGTGAGGGGTTGCAGTGTTGTGGCACCAGCACCAGTGCCTAAGGCACAATTTTTCAGCCCCTGTTTAACAGGGGCGGGTACTTACAATTTTTTAAAAAAATGCTTCGCAACACGTGTGACTGCTGTGCTCCAAGTACAGTATCTGTGAGGGGTTGCAGTGTTGTGGCACCAGCACCAGTGCCTAAGGCACAATTTTTCAGCCCCTGTTTAACAGGGGCGGGTAATTACAAATCTTGATCTAATAGTTCACAGCAGGGCCCATTCCTGCGCCCACCAAGAGTAACTATGAGGGCCTACAGTCTTGTGGCAACACCGTCCACCACCACCGCCAAAGGCCCAATTTTTCTGCCCTGTTCATCAGGTGCTTGCAATTACAAATCTTGATCTAATAACTCACAGCAGGGCCCATTCCTGCGCCCACCAAGAGTAACTGTGAGAGCTTACAGTCTTGTGGCAACACCGTCCACCACCACCACCACCCCCAATTTTTCTGCCCTGTTCAACAGGTGCATGCAATTACAAATCTTGATCTATTAACTCACAGCAGGGCCCATTCCTGTGCCCACCAGTCTTGTGGCTACACCAACATCTAATAGGGCAAATTTCTGCAGAGTATATACGCCAGGCCCCTACTTTCAAACATCCAACTTACAAACGACTCCTACTTGCAAATGGAAAGAGAAAACAGGAAGTGAGAGGAAATCTACCCCTAGGAAGGGAAATTCTATCCTGTTAGATTTAATTTGGGAAAAAGGTATCTCCTCTCTACTGATACTTTATCACCAATCCTTGTTTCAATTAAAACCCCACTTTTCCAAAAACATTTGTCATTGGGACGGAAAGTGAGGTGACATGTTCTGAACAGATGTGCAAAGACAGCAAATGTTACAGGGGTGATAACCCCTCCCTATGTTCTCCAAAAAGCTTAAAAATAGATTTTTTTGGGATGGAGCTACACTTCATAATGTACCTGTTCAGATTCTACTTAAGAACAAACCTAAAGCCGCAAGTGTTTTTAAATGGCTTCTTTTTTTTCCTTTACAAATGTCATTTTGTGCAAGGACAGTTCTAAACACGGGAAACACATGCCACTTCACAGGCATACTTTTGACACCCCCCAGGTACCATATTTAAAGGAAAATTTCACTTTTTTTTTTTCACTTTATGCATCATTAAAATGACTGCTCCCGAAAAAACGTTAGTTTTTAAAAGTTCTTTTTGCATAGATATATGTCCCCTGGGGCAGGACCCGGGTCCCCAAACCTGTTTTATGACATTAACATGCATATTGGCCGTTGTAATTAGCACTTTTGATTTCGAACGTTCGCGTCCATTATAACGTATAGGGTTCGAAAATTCGCGCAAACTTTCGGTCCGTTCGAAGGTTCTGGTGCGAACCGAACCCGGGGGTGTTCGGCTCATCCCTATTCACCAGTCCTCAGGAAGGATGTGCTGGAACTGGTGTGAGTCCAGAGAAGGGCGACAAAGCTAATAAAGAGGCCTGAAGAACCTCAGTTATGAGAAATGACTACAGACATTAAAGGGAGACATATAAGGGGGGTGACCTCTAAAAATTCCTACACTCAATGTATAGACTGCTATAATTTAAGGCAGTGCCAATATAGACCCATCTTGACATCAAGTGCACCATCTGCGTAGATTTGAGTTAGAAGGGGCGTGGCCTGACCTCGCGGGAAGTTGGACACTTGAGAGATGAGCTCATGCAGCTATCCATCCTCCCTGCTCTAACGGAAGCCCTGTACCACTCTGCCAGCTGCTTAACATGGGGACAGCATCCCGGAATTCATGCGCCTCCTGTTCCCGCTCTCCATGGAGACAACCGAGCGGTGTCGGCCAGAATCTCCCCGAGCTATTCAGGACCCAGAGGAGTAACATGGCGGCTTCCCGCCAGTGTCCGCCGGAGAACACAGAGCTACCACTGCTAAGCGCACCGCCTGTCCTCTCCACATCTGAGCCAGGAGATAATGCTGCTCACCAACAATAGCACCCCAGCCTCTTCGACCTTAGAACGTTGGCGGCAGACATCAAGCACACCCTGTCAGCAGCTATAGCAGACTTACGCCTGGATATTCACGCCATTGCTGACAGGTTGCAAGAAGTAGAGAAGGTCTCAGCCCAGCACGGAGCGGTCCTCCACCGAGTGACCCAGAAGTTAGATACCCTTACCCTGCAACTTAGAGACCTCCAGCGTCACGTTGAAGACCTTCACAATAGAGGCAGGCGCCATAATCTGTGGGTCTGGGGACTGCCAGAATCAGTAGAAGCTGAACAGCTTATGGCCACCATTACTGGCGTGTTTAACAATCTCTTATGCCGCGTACACACGTGCGGACTTTTGCCGGCGGACCTAGTCCAGCGGACAATCCCGCGGGACTTTCCAGCTGGGTCCGCTGGACTTTCCGAGCGTGTGGACTTGCCCACACACGCACGGACTTCTCCAGCGGATAATCCGCCGGCCAAAAGTCCGCGGGACTTTTGAAAATGAACGGACTTGCCCACACACGGAGCAGTCCGTTCATTTCGAACGTAACTTCAGGTTACGTAGCTAGCGTAGGCAGTAAATGCCGCCGCGCTAGCTCCGCAAGCTGGCATGGATTTAAAGGGAATCCCCACGCCGAAAAAACGGCGTGGGGGTTCCCCCCAAATCCATGTCAGACCCTCATCCGAGCACGCAGCCTGGCAGGCCAGGAAAGGGGTGGGGACGAACGAGCGCCCCCCCTCCTGAGCCGTACCAGGCCGCGTGCCCTCAACATGGGGGGTGCCCTGGGGAAAGGGGGGCCGTGCGGCCCCCCCCCCACCCCAAAGCACCTTGTCCCCATGTTGATGAGGACAAGGGCCTCTTCCCGACAACCCTGGCCGTTGGTTGTCGGGGTCTGCGGGCGGGGGCTTATCGGAATCTGGGAGCCCCCTTTAATAAGGGGGCCCCCAGATACCGGCCCCCCACCCTATGTGAATGAGTATGGGGTACGATGTACCCCTACCCATTCACCTAAGGTGTAAAATGTAAAGTACAAAAAAACACCCACACTTTTGAAAAAATAGTTTATTGCACTGCTCCGGGGGTCTTCTTCCGTCTTGGGGGTCTTCTCGCCGGACTCCCCCGCCATTTACCAAGCTCTTTTACCGAGCGGGGGAAGTCCGGCTACCTTCTTCGTCGTCGCCGCCGTCGTCTGGGGGTCTCGATCCGCCTTCGGGGGTCTTCTTCCGTCTTGGGGGTCTTCTCGCCGGACTCCCCCGCCATTTACCAAGCTCTTTTACCGAGCGGGGGAAGTCCGGCTACCTTCTTCGTCGTCGCCGCCGTCGTCTGGGGGTCTCGATCCGCCTTCGGGGGTCTTCCGGGGGTCTCTTCTGTTCTTGCGGCGGTCGTCGTCTTCCGCGCCGCCGGCGCCTTGTCCTTCTTCTTGTCCTTGTTCTTGTTCTTCTTCTTCTTCCGATGTTGACCCGACGCTCTCTCTGCCCGGAATGCCTGTGCCGCTCTGCGCTCGGACTTATATAGGGACATGGGGGACAGGGTCACATGTTCATGTCACATGGTGACCCCGCCCCCTTGCGATGTCACAGTCGCCCCTTGCGATGTCACAGTCCCAGCATCCTCCGGGACTGTGACAACACAAGGGGGCGGGGTCACCATGTGACATGTGCATGTGACCCTGTCCCCATTCCCCTATATAAGTCTCAGCGCAGAGCGGCACAGGCATTCCGGGCAGAGAGAGCGTCGGGTCAACATCGGAAGAAGAAGAAGAACAAGAACAAGAAGGACAAGAAGAAGGACAAGGCGCCGGCGGCAAGAACAGAAGAGACCCCCGGAAGACCCCCGAAGGCGGATCGAGACCCCCAGACGACGGCGGCGACGACGAAGAAGGTAGCCGGACTTCCCCCGCTCGGTAAAAGAGCTTGGTAAATGGCGGGGGAGTCCGGCGAGAAGACCCCCAAGACGGAAGAAGACCCCCGAAGGCGGATCGAGACCCCCAGACGGCGGCGACGACGAAGAAGGTAGCCGGACTCCCCCCGCTCGTGAAAGAGCTAGGTAAAAGAGCAGAAGAGAGCGGAGGAGTCCGGCGAGAAGACCCCCAAGATGGAAGAAGACCCCGGAGC
This sequence comes from Lithobates sylvaticus, assembly GCA_028564925.1. Classification (NCBI taxonomy): domain Eukaryota; kingdom Metazoa; phylum Chordata; class Amphibia; order Anura; family Ranidae; genus Lithobates; species Lithobates sylvaticus. The sequence goes on along the minus strand of CM053033.1, from coordinate 76,228,640 downwards.
AGTGCAATAAAATATTTTTTCAAAAGTGTGTGTGTTTTTGTACTTTACATTTTACACCTTAGGTGAATGGGTAGGGGTACATCGTACCCCATACTCATTCACATAGGGTGGGGGGCCGGTATCTGGGGGCCCCCTTATTAAAGGGGGCTCCCAGATTCCGATAAGCCCCCGCCCGCAGACCCCGACAACCAACGGCCAGGGTTGTCGGGAAGAGGCCCTTGTCCTCATCAACATGGGGACAAGGTGCTTTGGGGTGGGGGGGCCGCACGGCCCCCCTTTCCCCAGGGCACCCCCCATGTTGAGGGCACGCGGCCTGGTACGGCTCAGGAGGGGGGGCGCTCGTTCGTCCCCACCCCTTTCCTGGCCTGCCAGGCTGCGTGCTCGGATGAGGGTCTGACATGGATTTGGGGGGAACCCCCACGCCGTTTTTTTCGGCGTGGGGATTCCCTTTAAATCCATGCCAGGTCACGGAGCTAGCGCGGCGGCAGTAACTGCCTACGCTAGCTACGTAACCTGAAGTCACGTGCTAAATGAACGGACTTGCCGATGAGCGGCAAGTCCGTTCATTTCAAAAGTCCCGCGGACTTGCCCACTAACGGCGGGATTGTCCGCTGGACTGCCAAGTCCAGCGGATAATTTTAAAACCAAACTTAAAACTTTGGTCCGCCAGACTTTGGCGCCAAAAAGTCCGCCGGCGCCCACACACGAGGGGATTATCCGCTGGACTTCAGTCCAGAGGATAATCCCGCGGATTGTCCCTTCGTGTGTACGCGGCATTAGACAGACCAGTGCAGACAGTAGTGGAAATGGAACTTGTTCATTGCGCACTGAGGTCCAAGGGGAGAGAAACTGACCCCCCCAGAGATGTGGTATGCTGCTTGGTAGACTACAAGCTGAAGGAAGACATACTTTGTAAACAAGGAACAGGATCCAATTCTCACATGGGGGCACTGACATCCACATATACCTCTCGGGTATCACGTCGCAACATAGAAGCCATCTGCGCGCCAAGGGCATCCGTTATAGGTGGAAATTCCCCTTTAGCCTCTCTGCCACTAACCAAGGCTGCACAGCAATACTACGAGTCCGGAAGAACTGCCGTCCTTTTGTGAAACCCTGGATATCCCCATGACGGAGGTTCCGAATTGGTATGCTGAATTTCGCCGTTGTCCACCACCCAGCAGAGAATAGCGACAAGAAGAACCGATGGAAGCCCAAAACACCCGGTACAACAGGCACAGATCCACCTCGGGCTCCAGGTCTCATGCATCCATCAGAAGCTTCCACGATGGTGACAGCCCAACCAACTCCCTGCGTTCAAGAAGGGCCAGACACGATTTCGGGCCAAATCGCGGGCAATCTCAGGGGCATTGAATGGTGGAGCGCTACAGCTACAGATACGTTTCTGATACTGTTCCCTTTTTATTAAATTTTCATCTTTTGTTTTTTCTCGCTGATGCTTTTTTATTGAGCTCACACGTTTTTGTTTTTTTGCCTTTCCAAAAAGTTACCCCCTGTTTTGTTCTTTGATTTTTACCCTTGTCTTGATGCACAATATCGCAGGGTTGCCGATGTGTTTGACACAAACTGCCTCTGATCCAAGGGAGTTCTCACTATTTCTTACAGCCTTTTACAGGAGCAGGTAAACGCACAACTGCTGCTGTGGGCCTGATGTTTCATGGAGACAGACTATCCTTCATAATAACGCCAGCTCATCTCCACAGACTAAGGACACGTTCACCTACTGAGGAAATAGCAGAAAATTAGTTCAGGCTTAATACTTATCGTTTTCAGGTTTACAGGTTTAATACAGTTGGAACTCTGCTAAACTTCTGCCTCTATCTCAAACAAAACTATGTGAATGTAGGCACAGAGGATTAGGGTGTGATATTTGGCCTCCCCCTTAAGGGGCTTATTATACATGTATGGGCAATGCAGGAATATTAAATGAGCTACAACAGGTCTGCTGGATTCCCCTCTCGACAACCTCACCTTGCAACTGCAACCAGGAGACCTTGTACACTGTGAGGTCCCCTCTAACAGCACAGCACGAGGCTCCCTCCCCTATTAATCTGTTTGCTCAAGTGGGGATGCCACTGCCCACCTTAAGGACTCCAGCAGGCCTGCATAGGTATACTTTCAAAGCTCTTTCAACAGACCTTACCCTTAACATGAGCACTCAGTGCAGGCCACTGGCTTTTCGGTGTTGCATATCATACTGAGGGCAGATTTACTTCCCTCACCTCAGGATGCCATCTCGGGTCCTCACCATTGACACTAACTATATTGAACATAAATTGGACACCCTAAGGAGCCCCCCCCCCCCCCCCCCCCCTACAGCTCCCAAGTAGTGAACAGATGACCCTGATTATGCACTGAAAACCTTGTGGCCAGGTTACCAACCCAGAATAACCAAGGATTAGCCAAACCTACTTGTAGCCTTCACAGTTAATGAGCATGAAAACATGTAACTCCTGCAGACTCCTTGGTTGAAACTAGAACATGTTGCTGCTTTGAATTTAGTTCACTGTGTTTTTTATTTGTTTCCACATTACTAAAACAGTTTAAAGTTACAGTTATTATTGTACTGAGACATATCATATAGATATCCCCATACCCCTATCCGGAATCTCCTTAACTGAATTGTTTTGTTTAGAATGCAAGCTGAAACAAATCCTGCTTTCTCCCCAGTAATGAACACTCAGTCTGACTTTTAATGGAGTTCAGATAGATTGTTTGGGTCCCACATCCTACACACCTAGACCACTGGCAGCATTATATCTTTCCAATCTGAACGCTTCCCAAATGTATCTCCATATACCTGCCGATGGAGGGGATAGCAACAGGTCATCCTGATACACATTTTGATCTTCCCCGAATAGTCTCTCTCAACCCCCATACAGTAGGGTAGATTGGAGTGGGCCTCCCTAGGACCGGCACTCTAACTCCACTCTGTACCTCACCGACATCTTTCTCTTAGAAGAAAGGGCTTGTTCCCCACCTTCTCGGTTTACTAATTAGGAGTATGATCCTCCTACCCCTTCCCCACTCTCCTACCCCTTATCCCCCCCCCCCAGACCCCTCTGCTACTTCAGCACCCTTCGCTCAGACAGACAGGGAAAAACCCTACTTTATGGCTCCTCCCGGCGACAGGGTTCCCCCCCTCAGGTCAGGCTATACTCTCTAAACATTAGGGGACTCGACACCCTTGAGAAAAGGTCACAGCTGCTTCTCCTCTTAAAAAAGCCAAAGGCTAATGTGGTGTTACTCCAGGAAACACACTTCAGATCTGACAATATCCCAAAACTTCACAACTCCTTCTATCCCACGGTATATAATGCGACTAGCACTGACTCCAAATCCAAAGGAGTGTCTATTTTAATCTCTAAAAACTGTCCCTTTCAAGTTCAAGACACAAAGCTTGACACCAATGCTCAATACATATTTCTCAGGGGCACATTAAATAACAAACCTATCACGCTGGCCAACCTTTATGCCCTCAACAGGCAGCAAGTACCCTTTTTCAGCAATAACTTACAAAGTCATCTCTGGACTCCTCTTCTGGATCCTCTGCCATAACATTTAGAGCATTGCGCGCAATCAAAACACAGCTAGCTAACTTAACCCTGCATGATACGTGGCGCACACTATATCCCAATACTAAGGATTTCACCTTTTACTCTGCACCACACAACAAATATACAAGGATAGATTACTTCTTTTTGACTCAGACTTGGACTCCTTACTAACCGCTTCCATAGACCCCATGATCCTGTCGGATCACCATCCCATCTCCATCACCATCATTTTTCCTACAACTCCCTCAAGGTCAATGATCTGGGTCTGGACAACTCCCTCCTCAATGAACCAGAGCACATAAAGAGAATAAACACATGCCTACAGCACTATTTTTTCGAGAGAATGCCTCCTCCGATACTCACCCGATTTCCCTTTGGGGTGCACACAAATGTGTCGTCCGAGGTGAACTTGTATCCATTGCCGCAACAAGGCGGAAAGCTGGACAAGCACGAATTACTGAACTCTGAAGTGAGCACATCCATTCTCTGGAAAAGAAGCACAATCACTAGCAGAATTTTTTTTTAAAGAATTATTGATGGCCAGAGAAGACCTTCTCAAGGATCTCGGAAAATCAACCAGACGCAAGTATGCCCTTACACAAGGACTACGAATTCGGAAACAAATCGGGTAAACTACTCACAAGGGCTCTACAAAACAAAAAGGCTGTCTAGAACATCCATGCTATTATGGATCCTTCAGGACGCAAAATTGAAACCTCCACTGACATAGCAAATCAATTTAAACTGTTCTACTCCAAACTATATAATCTACCTACCCCTTTGACGACAGACCTCACTCAGGACAGGAAAAAATGGTAAATGGTAAAAGCCCAGGCCCAGATGGCTTATCCATTAGCTATTACAAAACCTTCAAAGAAACACTCATCCCACACTTTCTGACCACTTTTAACACATTGCCAACCTCCCCTACTAATAACCCAGACATCCTGGAGGCCCACATTACTATGATACCCAAACAGGGTAAAGACACAACCGTGGTTTCAAACTAAAGACCTATTTCACTCATAAACGTTGACGTGAAGATATGCAAAAATACTTGTGAACCGCATACTTTCTCTACTCCCCACATTGGTTTCTTTGGATCAAGTAGGCTTCATCCCCAGCCGCGAGGCCCGTGATAACACCATGAAAGCCATCGGCCTTCGTCATCTAATACTCCGGGCTTTTTTCTTTCCCTCGACGCGGAGAAGGCGTTCGACAGAGTGGCCTGGGACTACATGACAGAAGTGCTAAGCACTTTTTCGAGACCATATGCTCCAATACTAGGGATGGGCCCGGTGTTCGATTCGAACCCATGTTCGAATCGAACATCGGCTGTTCGACTGCTCGTCGAGCCCAGAACTATGTGGGCCGTTCGCATCAAATTCGTGTGATGCGAACAGTCCGCAATGCACTGCACCAGTCGCAGTGCATTGCTGGCTGATGATTGGCCAAGCATGCACTGTGACCCCGCATGCTTGGCCAATCATAGAGCCAGCCGCGAGGAGAGCAATAATTGGCCACAGGCAAGATGCCTGTGGCCAATTATAGCTCAGGTGGTTTAGTACACGCCCCACACTATATAAGGCCGCCGCGCCGGCGGCCTCATGTAGTGTGTACCGGCGTTAGCATCATTGAGAGACTGTACTGTTCTGTACAGTGTCTGCTTGTGCATTATCTGCTGTTTTGATTCATCTACATTATTTGCTTGTGGATTCTGGAGATTAGTGTAGGGAAAGAGAAAAAATAGGCAGGGTAGTTTATACTGCTCAGTGCTGTTCTCAAATCTCAATCTCTACCAATCCAGCCACCTGCAGGAGTAGTTAGTGTGTGTGTGTGCTGTGTTAGTATAGCACTGCAGTAGCACATTAAACCACCTTTACCCTTCTGGCCTGTTGTGTCATCTAAGGCAGCCATCTGCGGCTAATGAATTGCCGGCTCCCGTAACACAGAGAACAGTCATTCATTGAAAGTCATTGATAAAAAAAACGTCATTGATAAAAAAAAAAAAAAGCGTGGGGTTTCCCCCAAATTCAATTACCAGGCCCTTCAGGTCTGCTATGGATACTAAGGGGAACCCCGCTTCAAATTAAAAAATTACGTAGGGGTCCCCCTAAATATCCATACCAGACCCTTCAGGTCTGGGATGGATTTTAAGGGGAACCCCGGCCAAAAAAAAAAAAAAAAATGGCGTGGGGTCCCCCTCAAATTCCATACCAGACCCTTATCCGAGCACGCGACCTGGCAGGCCGCAGGAAAAGAGCAGCCCCCCTCCCTCCTGAACCGTACCAGGCCACAGGCCCTCAACATTGGGAGGGTGCTTTGGGGGTCTGTGACCCCTCAAAGCACCATATCCCCATGTTGTTGGACAAGGGCCTCGTCCCCACAACCCTGGCCATTGGTTGTGGGGGTCTGCGGGCGGGGCTTATCGGAATCTGGAAGCCCCCTTTAACAAGGGGACCCCCAGATCCCGCCCCCCCCTGTGTGAAATAGTAAGGGGGTACAAAAGTACCCCTACCATTTCACCATAAAAGTGACAAAAGTGTTAAAAATGACAGGAGTCTTTGACAATTCCTTTATTAAAATCTTCTTTCTTCTGGTCTTCCTTCTTCCTTTCTTCATCCTTCGGTTTCTTCATCTTCTTCTTCCATCTTCTACCATCTTCTTCCATCTTCTTCTTCCTCCGATCCGCTTCTTCTTGCTCTGGTCTTCACGTCCGGCATCTTCTTCCACGGCGTCAGTGTCTCTTCTTGGGCCTCTCCGCCCAATGGGAGGCTCCCGCTGTGTGAGGCTTCGCTGCGTCTGACAGGTCTTTTATAACGGAGGGCGGGGCCACCTGGTGACCCCGCCCCCCTCTGACGTCATGGGGAAAGCCATAGGGAAGTCCCCATGATGTCCCCACTTTTATTGTTTCACATTAAGCATTATTAAAATCACTGCTCCTGAAAAAACGGCTGTTTTAAAAAAAAAAAAAATTGCATTGATACATGTCCCCTGGGGCAGGACCCAGGTCCCCAAACACTTTTTATGACAATAACATGCTTATTAGCCTTTAAAATTAGCACTTTTGATTTCGAACGTTCGCGTCCATTGTTATTAATAGGGTTCAAATGTTCGCGCAAACTTTCGGTCCGTTCGCAGGTTCTGGTGCGAACCGAACCCGGGAGAATTCGGCTCATCCCTATCCAATACATACTGGCTCTTTATTCGTCCCCAATGGCGAGAATTGGGGTCAATGGTCACCTGTCGGACGCCTTCTCCCTGTCGAACGTAACTCAACAGGGGTGTCCCTTATCTCCCATTATGTTCATTCTTACACTGGAACCCATGATTTGTAGGCTTAGGACTAATCCATCTATCAAAAGAGTTGCAATCAAAGATAACCATTATAAACTGGCCGCATACGCTGATGACATCCTTATGTTTCTCACGGACCCCATAATCACAATTCCCAATCTCCTAAAAGACTTCTCTCTCTTCAATACCCTCTCTAATCTCCAAATTAACTTTGTGAAATCCTAAGGCCCTCAATGTCTACTTACCCCACTTTTTAATGTCATAATGTCAGGCCAACTTCCCTTTTGGGTGGGAATCGCAGGCCATCACCTACCTAGGTATCCAGTTACCAGCTAAACTAGAAGACCTTTACTTACCCATTATTAAGACTATAGAAAATGACCTCCAAGTTTGGAATAAGGGCACTTTTTCATGGTTTGGGAGGGCAGCCATCCTGAAAATGAAAATACTTCCCAGACTTCTATATCTGTTGCAGACGATACCGATCAAGCTTCCCCCTTCTTTCTTCACCACCTATAAAAAATTGTGTTTGAAATTTATATGACAAACATCCGCGTTTATGCTGGGAGAAACTTATGACACCTAAACTGAAGGGAGGAATAGGTCTCCCAGATATACAACAATACTACTGGGCTTGCCATATGGCCAGAATTGTGGACTGGCATCTGCACGATAAACTTAAGGCTTGGATTGGCCTTGAGGAGGCGTTCTCCTCATTTCCAATACATCACTTCCCATTGATAAGCGCCCTCGAGACCCAGAGGGAGAGTAGGTCACATTCCCTAATTGGCCCAACTTTACAGATTTTCTGTAATGTCTGCAATAAGATGAAAATTGCCACTTTGCCCGGTCCACTGACCCCACCTGATCGAAATCCGGACTTTCCTCCGGGTATACCAGACCTTCGTATTACCGACAGACACGTAAAGCACTCAGTCAGAGCAGGATCCCTTTTCAATAAAGGGAAGATGATCACTTTTCAATCTCTCCCTTCCAAAATTTCCTCCAGATCAGAAATTTTTTGATTAATTCCACCCAGCCTACCCAATGGTACAGAGATTTAACGCCCTTCAAAGCTATATGCACCAGATCTGAACCTCAAAGGCATGTCATATCAGATATGTATGCCTTATTATTTGCTAATATCTCTACTTAAGATGATACTGCCAGCCAAAAATTGGAAAACGAACTAGAGACTGACTTAACTCAAGAAGACTGGGATCACATCCTTACCCACATACATAAAGGCTCCTTGAACGTTTCCACACAGAAAAACGGTTACAAAATTTTCTTACGGTGGTATAGAACCCCCGATAAAATCCACAGATTCCATCCCAGTGTCCCACCACTGTGCTGGAGGTGCAATAATGCCCACGGATCACTGATACACATATGGTGGGAATGCCCCCTCATTCAACCTTATTGGAAAGAGATACATCGTCTCACTTCACAAATCACTACCTACACCCCAGACTTTACCCCAGCCCAATACTTACTCCATCACACCTCCATCCCCCAAGGAGTGTACAAAAAGTCCCTAACCCTGCACCTGATTAATCCGGCAAAACTTTGCATACCCACCCACTGGAGGACTACTTCTCCCCCCAGCATACCCAAATGGCTACGTAGAGTGGGTAAGATAGCTGAGATGGAGGATCTAATACACCAGGCAAGAGACACCCCTTCAAAGTATCACACAACATGGGCATACTGGCTACATTTTAAGGAATCAGCAGAATACCATAGCCTCATATCTGAATCCCTATAGCCTGACCTGAGGGGCAGAACTGGCTACCTAATGCATGAGCCGGCTACATCTCTACAGATGCACCCCCTTCCCCCCTCCCTACATAACCCCTCTCCCCATCATCTATCCCCCCTTCCCCTTTATCCAAATAAGGGCCTCACAGAGAGAATTTTTGTGTACGACCATAAACCAAGCTCAGATGATAATGCCTGGACAGGGCCGTAATAGCTAAACCACTCTGTAGAAAGCAACACACAACCATGAGATCGGTATAATAGTATCTAAAAGTCAGACAGGGAAAGCCTCCACCCAAACACAGTTAGATCCCGACGGGGGGTGTTTGGGTGCGGTGGCTAGATACCCAATCTCCCTAAGCAATGAGTGGTGTAAATCAGTACGGAGTCCTTGCCATTTCAGCTGAAAGACCTCTTAAAAGTTATATCCGTTATAACCGAGTTATACAAGTTACGACTTGATTGTACCTCTTCTGTATTTTATCTGTACTCCAAGATTTAAAATGCATTTTATCATTTTTTTTTTTTGTCCAAGTTTGTAATGATATTCCGCCCAATGTATTATTGTATGTACTATGCAAAATCTTTAATAAAAACATTGAAAAAAAAAAGTTAGAAACCAGTTTTGATAGATTTTGTCTTCAATGGATAATAGGACAGTGCACTGGGTAGTTTTCATACTACATAGTCTCATGCACACTGGACTTTTTTCAGCTGCTCCTAGGGTCGTCTGGCATTTTTTTTTCTGCCTCTAAATGCCCCTGCATGTTGGCCTATTAGGTTGATTTACTAAAGCTGAAGAGTGCAAAAGCTGATGCAGCTCTGCACAGAAACCAATCAGCTTTCGGGTTTTAGCTGATTGGTTTCTTTGCAGAGCTGCAAATCTAAAATCTTACTGTGAAGAGGTTATAGTTCGGAGACATGTTCGCTTAATTGAACAAGCTTAAAGCGGAGTTCCACCCAAAAATGGAACTTCCGCTGTAAGGGAGATGACCCCCTGACATGCCACATTTGGCATGTCATTTTTTTGGGGGGGGGGGGGGGCTGGTATCCTCTTTTTCAGAGGGTCCCAGCTCCCACTTCCTACCGGCGCACCGGAAGGGAGATCACCTATCCCCTCTCCCTCTCGGCAATCATCTGGGACCTGTGACGATTGCCCGGCCAGTCACAGCACGTGGTGCGGCTCGTGCATGCGCAGTGGGTGCCTAGCTGTGAAGTCACAGCAGTCACCCACAGTTACAATGCTGGCGCCGCAGAGAGGAGGGGGAGACAAGCTGGGCTTTGCTCCCCCGCATCGCTGGACCCTGGGAGTCAGCAGCTGCAGTATTTTTATTTTTTTTTAGCAGAACTCCGCTTTAAGTTACAAGCTGATTGGCTACCATGCACAGCTGCACCAGATTTTGCACTCTCCAGTTATAGTAAATTAGCCCCCTATTTGTGTGTTTAGAGGCAGGAAAAAGAAACACCAGTACGTGCAGTAGCAGCTGAGTTTTGGCAGAAAAAAACTTTTGACGCTTCTAAAAGCGCAATGCTAGGCGCGTTTAGCGCTTGAATGTTAATTAATTTCAATAACCAGAATTAATTATTATTATGGCCAATGAAATGAATGAGCACCCAAGCATTTTTTTCTGCCAAAATGTTGCCACCAGGAGGAAAGGCTTCTAGGAGAGTTTGCAAAACATCCTGTGTGCATGAGGCCTAAGTATTAAGATGTCAGATTATCTTGAGTGCTCTGTTTCTCCTCCACAGCTGCTGTGAGCTACACCGAACATAAATCATTACTATGGTATTACTGAATTCGGAGATTATTTATGACATGGTAAAGTTTGAAAAAGTATTTGGGGCCAGTAGAACATGATAATATGAAGGATCATAAAAAAAGATGAGCAAAGAAAAAACACATATGTTACAGAAAGAGATTGTGAAAAGGTTAGTTTGTGCTTTAAGCAGCTTTGATTCCAAATCATTTATTCCAAGATATGAATATTCAATAATTGTGCCTCTTGGAAAGGTCATTTTTAGACTCTCTATAGAGTCATATATAAACAGCTTGGAATTGGAATAATTATTATTTGTAGGGATTCATTCAAAAAGGCTGTTCTAGTCATCCATCTAAAGTTATTAAAACATAATGCAGATTTATGGATCACTCCTATAAAATAATCATGACCTGAGAGTAAACTTTAGTATAAAACAGGTTAGTAGTTCATGCAGTTCACATCAAACCTACAGTACATAGCCCCCAAATCATATAATAATATATAAAATTAGCATAGTAAAAATATATTTCTCAACAATATAAAGTCACAGGAAGCCCTGCTGAGAACCACTCATTGTGATTCAATTTCAAATATACCTGAAGAACCTTTATATACCAACAAAATCTGCACATAATATATATTGCTTTTATATAAAGATATTGTTAAAATATACCTAAGGATGCTGAACTATTGTCACAGCATCCAATTACAACACTGGTAGTTTACTACTTATAAAGTCAATCACTTGATATTTTAAAGCACCAGTCCAACTGCTGATTTATTTTTTTTTTTTAACAGTAAAATTTTATTAAAGTTTCAACACAACAAAAAACAAAGCAAAGTGCAGTGGTACATTCTCAAAGAATAAAAATATACATTGCATACACAGCGTGGTGTGGTAGTAGCCAAGTAACAGCAAAGCTCCATCCTATATAATATGCTAAGCGTGCTGGAGGTTGGGGATAGGATCCTCAACTTTTATTATACATTTGTATAGTCATAAGGGTCATATCTTCTGATACAAGTATAGTTTCGCAGGCTAGTTCCCTCAGCTCGATCACCCATGGTGTTGTATTCTATAAGTATTTATTCTTCCACACTATAACCCAGTATCTGCCTATGTCTCATTATATCCATGTGTTCTACGTCAGTCCAAGGGCAGCCTCCTTTCACGTACCCATGGGGCCCATATTTTATCGAATTTTTGTGGACAGTTCCGTCCAAGATACGTCAGCTTATACAGTGGCAGCGCCTGATCAATAAGCGTCTGCCACTGTAGAACTGTAGGAGGGTTGGGCTTGTTCCACCTTAGCAGTATTGCCTTTCTTGCATAGAAAGCTGAGTAGAAGACAAATAGCTTTTTAGCTTGAGGGGCTTCCAATGTGTCACAGATTCCCAGTAGCAGACATTTAGGGTCACATGTCACTCTCACTTTACCTATGGCGTTTATTACATCCACCACCCCTCTCCAGAACCCTTCAAGCCGCTGGCAGGACCAGATCGTGTGAAAGAATGTGCCAACCTCCGAGTTGCACCGACGACAGGTCGGTTGTCTATCAGGGTATATTCTAGACAGCCTGTCGGGAGAGTAATACACCCGGTGGATAAACTTCAGTTGGGCGAGGCGGTCTCTGGAAGAGATCATCAGTGGTAGAAACTGCTGGATACCCTCTTCCCAATCATCATCTGCTAAGGAAGGTATATCTGATTGCCATGCGTCAAACAGTCGGGAGACTTTGGATGTATCGAGTCCAGCAAGGATGGCATATAGGTCTGATAACGTTCCCCCTGCGTCTGACCTACCCAACTGGGTTTCAATTACGTTCGCCTCTAGGTGTAAGGGGCCTGGGAATTGGGCCTGTAATGCGTGTCGCAGCTGGAAATACCTAAACCGCATACGGTTGGGGAGGTTCTTGGACTGTTTGAGTTCGTCAAAGTGAAGTAGCCTACCGCCCGACACTATGTCGCTTAAGGTCTTGATCTCCAGTTGGGCCCATAGCGCCGGGTCAGGTATGGTTGTAAAATGAGGCAGCCTAGGGTTACCCTAAAGGGGGGTGTGAGGGGACCAGACTCCCTCCGCTTGAGTTTTGGACCTAACAGTGTCCCACACCCTGAGTGTCGTCTTCATAGGGGCTGTGATCCTGCCATTGGACCGGGGTCCACGGTGAATCAGGTTCCTAAGCTCCGTATATGATCCCAGCAGCGCTGCTTCTAGGGTAGCGGCCGGGTTAGCAGGTGTATCCGACAGCCACCAGCACACTGTGACCAGGACCGCTGCCCAATAGTACTTCAGTAGACAAGGTAGAGCCAGACCCCCCAGGGAGACCGGAAGCTGCAATGTTGTTTTTGCTATCCTGGGGGTACCCCCAAGCCAGAGGAACGAGGTAAGAATACCGTCCACTTTTTTGAAAAAGGAGACCGGGATGTGTGTTGGAGTCTGACGAAATAAATACAAAAACTTAGGGAGGATGGACATTTTTATGAGGTTGACCCTACCAACCAGGGTAAGGGGAAGCGTCTTCCATGCTGTACATTTTTCAACAAGAGAGGATACTACCGGGTTTAGATTATATTTAACATACTGTGACAGTTCTTTTTGAATAATCACTCCCAGGTATTTGAATTGGGAAACCGTTTTTAAAGGAGTGTTGGTCAAAGTGGCTGTTCCTGACGGGGATAGGGGGAATATTACAGATTTGTCCCAGTTGATACATACGCCTGAATATCTACCAAATTCATTAATTATAGCCAGGGCTGCTTCCAGGGAGTCTCCGTCGTTCCTCAGATACAGTAACGTATCGTCGGCATAGAGGGAGACCTTCTCCTGGGCTGGGCCAATGGGTATCCCACACACCGCCTCGGATGAGCGCAGTAGGATAGCCATCGGCTCAATGGCCAGGGCGAAGAGGGCAGGAGACAGGGGGCACCCCTGTCTCGTGCCTCTGCTAAGTAGAAAGGGTTTGGATATGTTAGCTCCCGTACGGATTCTAGCCCTCGGAGTCTTGTACAGTGCCTGGATCCAGGTAATAAAATTGGGCCCAAAGCCGAATCTACGTAGGACTTCCCATAAATATGTCCACTCCACCGAATCAAAGGCTTTTTCGGCGTCTAACGAGGCCACCAGATCCGATGGAGTGAGACATTCAGTAGAGGCCAGGACCGTATGAAGTCTCCGGAGGTTGATGTCCGTGCCCTTTCCGGGCATAAATCCGGATTGGTCGTCATGTATTAGGGACAGTATCACAGTGTTAACCCTGTTCGCTAGGACCTTGGTGAGCACCTTAACATCTACATTGAGTAGCGATATAGGCCTGTATGAGGCACAGTATTCAGGGTCTTTACCTGCCTTGGGGAGCACAATAATAATCGCCTCAGCCATGGAGTCGGGTAGTGAGCCACCCTCCAATGCTTTGGCCATTACACTATGTAGTCTAGCTAGGACCTGCTCACTGTATTGTTTGTAGAACTCGGTCGGTAGGCCGTCTGTCCCTGGGGTCTTCCCTGCTTGTAATCCAGTCAGTGCATGTTGCACTTCCTCGATAGTTATTGGTTCATCTAGGCTGCATCTATTGGTATCAGTAAGCTGAGGAAACGCTACTCCGTCCAAAAACGCAGTCAGGGCCGTCTGTGTGTATTGTGCTCTAGAGGAGTACAATGACAGGTAGTATGCAGCAAACCTATCGTTAATGGCCTGGGGTTCTGTCAATACCGTCCCCTGATCGTCCCTAATTCGAGCTATGGTGGCTGAGGACCTCTGTTCCTTCGCCAACCAGGCCAATAGACAGCCAGTTTTCTCCCCCTGTTCAAAAATCCGCTGAGTTTGCGATAGCTGGTGTTTTTTGGCTTTGGCAATACGCAGCAGTACTACCTCGCGGTAAGCAGCTTGCATGTCTAGACGAGTTAGCGGGTTCCTGGACAGGGTATACTGGGCCTCTAAGGTACTTGCCTTCTCCTCTGCCTGTTCCACCGTTATGGCAGCATCCCTGCGTGCTCTGGCTATGGAGGATTGATCCAACTGCTGATTTAGTGAAGTAATGAATTGCAAGATATCGGTTTGACCGGAGTCACTTTGGGTGGGGGGCTTGTGGAACCCAGCTTATCTTAACCACTTCAATACCCGGCCATAGTAAAATTACATCCTTGCATTTAGGGGGGGTATCTGAATGATGCCTATAGCTACAGGCACCATTCAGATCTCAATCTTTCCGGCCGGCGATTCTGTGCACGATAAGAATGATCATAGAGGCAGTTCCGCCTCTTGATCGTTCTTATAGGCAATGGGAGGGGACGTCCCCCCTCCCGCCACCATCCGGTGCTTCTCCGGGCTCTCCCGTGCCATCGGGGGCCCGGAGAAAGAATCGCCTGCCGCTGGATGACGAGCATAGAGATTTCCGGTGACCAGATGGTCACCAGTCATCTCTATGACCGTCGGAGGCCCGGGAGCGACGTTATAACGTCACGCCAGGTACCTGGAAGTAAACAAACCTGCGATCGTGGCTGTCAGCATGAGATCGGTGAATTTATTTTTACCAATCTAATGCTTTCCAGCCTGGAGGAGAGATGTGGGGTCTTATTGACCCCACATCTCTCCATAAAGAGGACCTGTCACATAGATTCCTATTACAAGGGATGTTTACATAATAGGAATAAAAGTGATCAAAATAAAATGGAAAAAAAGTGTAAAAAATAAAAATTTAAATTTAAAACGCCCCTGTCCCCGGCAGATCGTGCTCCGAGGCGAACGCACACGTAAGTCCCGCCCACATATGTAAACGCCGCTCAAACCACACATGTGAGGTATCGCCGCGTGCGTTCGAGCGCATGCAACAATTCTAGATCTAGACCTCCTCTGTAACTCTAAACTGGTAACCTGTAAAAAAAATTAAAGCGTCGCCTATGGAGATTATTAAGTACTGAAGTTTGGCGCCATTCCATGATTGTGCGCAATTTTAAAGCGTGACATGTTAGGTCTCTTTTTACTCTGCGTAACATCATCTTTCACATTATATAAAAAAATTGGACTAACTTTACTGTTTTGTTATTTTTTAATTTATGAAACCGTTTTTTTTTTCCAAAAAAAGGCGTTTGAAAAATGATTGCGCAAATACCGTGTGAGATAAAAAGTTGTAATGACCGCCATTATTCCCTAGGGTGTCTGCTAAAAAAAACATATATAATGTTTGGGGGTTCTGAGTAATTTTCTAGCAAAAAAATTATGATTTTTACATGAAGGAGAGAAGTGCCAGAATAGGCCCGGTATTGAAGTGGTTAAGGCCTCATACACACGGACGTTTTAACAGTGGCTTTTTTGAGCTTTTTTTGCTCCTTAAGAAGGCAACTCCATGTTATTCAATGGGCTCATACACACATGGCGTTTTTGAGCTGTAACAGGCATGGTAATTTTTAAGCTCCAAAAAAAAAAACAAGGACCAGCGCCTTCAGATGCTCCACCGCTAGAGCTGTTTTGACACTGACGCTGGAAAAAGCTCAAAAACGAGCATTAACGATATACCGAAATTTTTTTGCGTCAGCGTTTTTAAGCTGTAAAAATGTTTATGTGGGTAATTTGAGAGTGGAAAATAGCAGAGGGATGTTTTTTTTAAAAAAACGCGCCTTAGTGTTAACGCTTAAAAACGGCGTTAAACGCGCATTGACGCCAAATCAAAACGCTAATAAAATCGGGTTTTTAATGCTGCTTTTTTCCAGGTGTTGTTACTAGCTTTACAGCCCGTTTTTTTAACCGTCCATGTGTATGAGGCCTAAGTGTTAAGTGTATATATGGGTCGCAGAGGATAGCGTCTCACTGCTATTGCTATCCTCTGGGACCCATATATACACTTCTATGGGAAGATACATATTTCTCTAATCAGCCATTTCTATCTGATAGTGGACATTGTTTTGCCAAGCCACCAGAACCTACTTTTTACTGTCCAGTAGGCAAACATCATACCTGGAACATATTCATGTTCTATAATCTCACTGTTTCCCGTTTGGCATCCATCCACACCCCCTCTTGCACAGTTGCTTCACCTATTTTTTCCTTTTTTGGAATAATTTTTGCATGTAAAAACAAATTGTGATTATACTCGCTCCTATCCCCCTGACAAAGGTGTTTAACCAGAAACGCATCGGGTACCAGGAATTACTATATACTGGAGAGTATTTTTTTTGTTATCATAATGTTCATGTAAATTTCTGTTTTTTGTATTTTCTGTTTTTCTTGTATGTATTTGTTGTACAAACTGTGATGTTTTTTAACCATCGATCATCCCCATGATCGATTATTTTTATGTACACTTAATAAATTCGATTTTTTTTTTTTTTGCGTTACTCAAGTATGTGTTGCCTCCAAAGTCCCAATGAAGGGGGATTTGCTTTTTTCTTAGCCTTGGGTATTATGGGATGTGTATTTGCAGTTCTCCCTGCTGATTGGACAGTCTACCCTGCCCTGAATGCAAAGGGGGGGGGGGGTTGTCCCGAGTGTGTACCTGTGTTTCAAAAAACAGTTCATGGTCAGCAGCCAAAACGGGTACTGCCTAGTTTGTGGTTGCAAGTGGTTGGAAGATCTGATATCTATATTCAGACTGGAAGGAAGCGGTGTATGATGAGACCACTCAAGCGGAGTGTGGGACATTTCGTTACAATCGGATAGGACAAAGATGGCAAAATTCAAATAGCTGCAGTTCAGGGCCGTCTTACGCAGGGTAAAAGAAGCAGCTGCCTTGGGCCCTGTCATCGCTGTGGGGGAGGTGAATTTGGATGGGGATACAGAGGTGGACTGGGGTACACAGGTGAACGTAGATGGGGGGGGGGGGGTACAGAGGTGGACATGGGGGGGGACAGAGGTGGATGGAAGGATACAGAGGTTTATGTGGATGGGGGGTACAAAGGTGGACAGAAGGATACAGAGGTGAACGTGGATGGGGGGTACAGAGATGGGCAGGGGATACAGAGGTGAATGTGGATGGGGGGGGGGATAGAGAAGTGAGCTGTGGATAGAGGGGTACAGAGGTGAGCTGGGGATGGGGGTATACAGAGGTGAACTGTGGATGGGGGGTGGTGCAGAGGTAGACAGTGGATACAGAAGTGAACTGTGGATGGAGGGCTACAGACGTGAGCGTGGAATACAGAGAAGAACTGTGGATGGAGGGGGGTACAGAGGTGAGCTGTGGATGGAGGGGGGTACAGAGGCGAGCTGTGGATGGGGGGGATACAGAGGCGAGCTGTGGATGGAGGGGAGTACAGAGGTGAGCTGTGCATGGAGGGGGGTACAGAGGGGAGCTGTGGATGGAGGGGGTAGAGAGGTGAGCTGTGGAGGGAGGGGGTTAGAGAGGTGAGCTATGAACAGAGGGGGGTAGAGAGGTGAGCTGTGGATGGAGGGGGGGTACAGAGGTTAACTGTGGATGGAGGGGGGTAAAGAGGTGAACTGTGGATGAGGGTGCAGAGGTAAGCAAAGTGGTGTGCAGAGGGGACCAATAGATGGTTACTTTGGGGGAGGGGGGAGAATATGCCCCTTGTGCTGATTTTTTTTCTGTGCCCTTTATGATAGAAATACCTCACAGTACACACTCCCAATTCCTGTGTGTCATCCTGGACTTCCCTACCCCCCCCTGTATCATCTTGAACTCCCCATCTCCCCCCCCCCCCAAATCATCATGTACTCCCCTATCCCTCCCCCCATCATTCTTGACTTCCCTATCGCTCTCCCCCCCCATTATCCTGGACTCCTCTATTTTCTCCCCCCATCATTATAATTATACAGGATTTATATAGCGCCGACAGTTTGCGTAGCACTTTACAACATGAGGGCAGACAGTACAGTTACAATACAATTTAACCAGTTAACAACCGGCCCATAGCCAGGGATAATTCCAACAGAGCTATCCAACTGATACACTGGGCAGAGCAGCAACGGCCCAGTTCACCCTGTCTCCTGTGGTCCACGGATGCTGAGAAGGCGTTCGACAGGGTGGACTGGGCCTACCTTCGGGCGGCGCGGTCTAGATTGGGCCTGGGCCATAATATGCTCAGATGGATAAGTTCCTTGTATAGCTCTCCGGAAGCCCGGGTGAAAGTTAATGGGATGCTGTCTGACCCCTTCCCCATTGGGAATGGGACGAGACAGGGATGCCCCCTGTCCCCCCTGATTTTCGCCCTTACCCTCGAACCATTACTCAATAATATACGGTCGAACCCTGACATTAGAGGATTTAAAGTAGGGCCGACTGAACACAAACTTTCGGCTTATGCCGATGACGTTCTGTTTTATGTCACGGAGCCACTGATTTCTCTCCCTAATATTATGGCAGAACTTAAGATATTCCACTCCATTTCCAATTTTAAAATAAACTACAATAAGTCGGAAATTCTCCCCCCTACACATCCCCCCGGAGATGCGTTCACAACTGCAGGCCTCATTTTCTTTCTCCTGGTGCCCCTCCTTTCTGAAATACCTGGGCATCTATCTGCCTGCCACTTGCACACAACTGTACTCATGCAATTTTGCCCCCCTCATCACCAAGATTAAAACAGACCTAGTGCAATGGGATCGCACCACGTTCTCATGGATGGGCCGAGTCAGTATCCTGAAAATGAATGTGTTACCACGTATTTTATTCTATCTCCAAATGATACCTATAACGCTCCCTAGATCTTTGTTCTCGGCTTTCAACAGTTTGTTCATAAAATTTATTTGGCAGGGGGGAACACCCCGCCTTGCCCTCAGCACACTGCAGCATCTTAAGAGGTACGGAGGCCTCGGGGGCCCTTCTATACGTAGATACTATGAAGCAGTAGCCCTTCAGAGGGTGCTAGATTGGCAGCTTCACACTGCAACTAAGTCTTGGGTACCCCTTGAAAAGTTTCTAGCAGGTCGCAACTTGTCTCATGCGCCATGGCTCCCCCGAACCCATCGAGGCCTCTCGAGGTATGTCTCCTTGACCTCTGTCCACGTGCTGAGATTATGGGACAAACTAAATACACGGGAACGTTTGTCGCAACCGGTTTCCCCACTCGCACCCCTGGGAGGCTTCCCCTGGTTCGCTCCGGGGGAACACCTGCCTTACTTTGGCATGTGGGCACGGGACGGTGAGACGCGATGCGGAAGGTTCATTCACGAACAAGGCCTTGTTCCCCTGGAATGGTTACGCTCCCAATTTGGGCGCTTCCCGATGGATGAATGGCGCTACAGACAAATTCAGCACTTTATTGGTAGCCTACCACACAGTGTTAGACCTCCCTCATCTCTGACTCCATTTGAGAAATTGTGTAAATCCCCGGACCCTGTCCCACACTCAATATCAGTGCTTTACGAGATGCTGCAGTGTGCTGACTAAAGTAGCAAGCCAACATATATACGTGAATGGGAGAGAGATCTGCAACATACGTTCACAGAGGTCCAGCTGGATCGAATGTATAGATTAACACACAAGAGTTCAGTTGATACTAAAATGCAAGAGAATAGCTTAAAGATACTGACCAGATGGTACAGGGTCCCTGTGACCCTAGCCAAAATGTTTCCCACAGTCTCTGCTGTCTGCTGGAGGGGGTGTGGGCAGCGGGGCACATTCCTCCATATTTGGTGGGAGTGCCCGCTGCTTAGGCCATTCTGGCTGGACATTAGACAACAAATAAAAATCATTACTGATATAGAGATGCCGGACTCCCCTATGGAATTCCTGCTGCATGTGCCATCCACTCCGCTGTGCGCCTATAGCAAATCTGTTCTCCCCCATCTCCTCAATGCAGCTCGACGCCTGGTCCCTGTACATTGGAAGTCGACCCAGATCCCAAGTAGAACCGAATGGGTGCGTTTGTTAAACACCATAATGACGGCGGAGGAGTGGATGGCAAAATGCAAAGATAGGTATGAAAAATGTTATGCCATATGGGCCACGTGGATACACTATTCATCCTCTGAATCCCGGCCACCTCCGGCGGATGCCCAGCAGTTAACGATCCCCCAGAGCTCCTCTAGTGGTGAAAGCAGAAATCCTGATGTTGGTTTATCTTAGAGACTCAGAGACTGAATGATAGTACAAAATACCTGCTGCATGGTTAAGCAAGTAACCTCCGGTGTGCCCACACCATCCCCCTCCCCTATCCTGTTACCCTCCCCCCTGTATTCTGTATCACCCCCATCCCCTGTTAAATGCTCTGGACCACGCACTGTACTGTTAGGGAGGCTTAGCCTCCCCCATTCAGACTCCACTCCCTAGAATACACTAGGTCCACATACTTGGTACCCTGTGGAAAGGGGAACACTGTGATGAGGTCATATGCAAAGCACTGTTTGCTCACTTATGGAGACCTGTAAATGTACTCTACCTGGAGCCCCCCTTTCCCCCCTGCTGTTATGCCCCCCCCCCCCCCCCCACCGTCTCTTGTTGTATGTGATTGTATTGCTGTATTTGTATCTTGTTTCTCTTTTGAAAATAAAATAAAGATTATACAAAAAAAAACAACCGGCCCATAGCCGAAAAACGGCTACAGGGCGGTTGCTTAACTCTGAGAGGCCGTTAATTAACGGCCTCACAGAATTCCCCTCTTGCGCGCCCCCTGGGGCGCGCACTCGAGAACATCCGTGATCGCAGGGTCCAGAGGACCTGGCAGATCACAGATCACGGCTCACCGCGGCCGTTTACCACGTGATCGCTCCGTCAAATGACGGAATGATTATATGTAAGCATATAAGCGTCATTTGATGACGCCGGTTCCTCCCCTCCTCTCTCTGTACCGATCGGTACAGTGTGAGAGGAGAGGGGGAGGGATCGGTGGCAGCAGTGCTGTGGGTGGGATCTGTAGTGCCCACAGCACTGCTCTGCAGTCACCACCGATCCATCCATCCATGCTCAGCCATCCCTCCATACCCTGCAATACACAGCAATAGCCTGCAGTGTATTGCTGGGTATTGCAGGGTATGGAGGGATGGCTGAGCATGGATGGATGGATACCCAGCAGTACCCAACAATATTCTGCAATACTCTGCAATACCCTGTAATACCCTGCAATACCCAGCCATACTCTGCAATACTCTGCGATACCCTGCAATACCCTGCAATACCCAGCGATACTCTGCGATACCCTGCGATACTCTGCAATACCCAGCAATACTCTGCCATACTCTGCGATATTCTGCAATACCCTGCAATACCCAGCGATACTCTGCGATACCCTGCGATACTCTGCGATACTCTGCAATACCCAGCAATACTCTGCCATACTCTGCGATATTCTGCGATACCCTGCCATACTCTGCAATACCCAACAATACTCTGCAATACCCAACAATACTCTGCCATACCCTGCGATATTCTGCAATATTCTGCGATACCCTGCGATACTCGCTACGATCAAAGCCAGGATCGTTTTTTGATTTTTTGATTTCAGGCTTTCCAGCCTAGAAGTGAGATGAGGGGTCTTATTGACCCCATATCTCACTGTAAAGAGGACCTGTCATGTCATATTCATAATACAAGGGATGTTTACATTCCTTGTAATAGGAATAAAAGTGATCAAAAAAATTTTTGGGGGGAAAAAAAGTGTCAAACTAAAATAAATAAAGTAAAATGAACAATACATTTTTTGTTTTTTGTTAAAGCGCCCCTGTCCCCGTGTGCTCGCATGCAGAAGCGAACGCATACGTAAGTCCCACCCACATATGAAAACGGTGTTCAAACCACACATGTGAGGTATCGCTGCGAACGTTGTAGCCCTAGACCTCCTTTGTAACTCAAAACATGTAACCAGTAAAAAAATTAAAGCGCCACCTATGGGGATTTTTAAGTAGCGAAGTTTGGCGCCATTCCACGAGTGTGTGCAATTTTGAAGGGTGACATGTTAGGTATCAATTTACTCGGCGCAACTTCTTCTTTCACATTATGCAAAAACATTGGGCTACATTTACAGTTTTGTTTTTTGTAAAGCACAAAACATTTTTTTTCCAAAAAAAACGTGTTCGAAAAATTGCTGCACAAGTACCGTGCTAGATAAAAAGTTGCAACGACCACCATTGTATTCTCTAGGGTCTTTGCTAACAAAAACATATATAATGTTTTGGGGTTCTATGTAATTTTCTAGCAAATAAATTATGATTTTTACATGTAGGAGAGAAATGTCAGAATTGTCCTGGGTGCTCCAGTAACGCCCGAAGGTGTTCCCTGCATGTTGGGCCTCTGTATGTGGCCACGCTGTGTAAAAGTCTCACACATGTGGTATCGCCGTACTCGGGAGTAATAGTAGAATGTGTTTTGGGGTGTAATTTGTGGTATGCATATGCTGTGTGTGAGAAATAACCTGCTAATATGAAAATTTTGTGAAAAAAAAAAAGAAAAAAAAATCTTGAATTCAAAGAATTTTGGGAAAAAATTACAACTTCAAAAAACTCACCATGCATCTTTCTAAATACCTTGGAATGTCTTCTTTCCAAAAAGGGGTCATTTGGGGGGTATTTGTACTTTTCTGTTAGGGTCTCAAGAAATGAGATAGGCCGTCAGTACTTCAGGTGTGATCAATTTTCAGATATTGGCACCATAGCTTGTGGACTCTAACTTTCACAAAGACCAAATAATATACCCCAATTTGTACGTATTTTTACCAAAGATATGTAGCAGTATAAATTTTGCCCAAAATTTATCAAGAAAAATTACAAATTTGCTAAATTTTATAACAGAAACAAAGAAAAATTCATTTTTTTTACAGAATTTTTAGCCTTTTTTTCTTTTATAGCGCAAAAAATAAAAAACCCAACGGTGATTAAATACCACCAAAAGAAAGCTCTATTTGTGTGAAAAAAAAAGGACAAAAATTTCATATGGGTACAGTGTTGTATGACCGAGTAATTGTCATTCAAAATGTGAGAGCACCGAAAGCTGAAAATTGGTCTGGTTATTAAGGGTGTTTAAGTGCCCAGTGGTCAGGTGGTTAATACATAAGTTTATGTGTGTTTTTGTTTTTTGAAATGTTGGGGGGCCCCAAGAAAATGTTTGCCCAGGTTCCAATCAATATTAAAGACGGCTCTGCTGCAGTTGGAATTTATAAAGGGTACCTAACCTGTGAGAATATCAACTGATGATGGTATGTATTTGAAATAAAAGTCCCGGATTGTATGGGAACGATTATTATATTCCATACGCTTGATTAAAAGACTCCTAATTTTCAAATAATTGTACAATATTTATGCGCAAGAAGTACACATATGTTGAAACAACAGAAAGCAGCTGTTTAAACCCCAAACCAAAAATGTATTATATTGCAGCTTAACCACTTGACCACTGGGCACTTAAACACCCTTAATAACCAGACCAATTTTCAGCTTTCGGTGCTTTCACATTTTGAATGACAATTACTCAGTCATACAACACTGTACCCAAATGAAAATTTTGTCCTTTTTTTCACACAAATAGAGCTTTCTTTTGGTGGTATTTAATCACCGTTGGGTTTTTTATTTTTTGCGCTATAAAAGAAAAAAGACTGAAAATTCTGTAAAAAAATTTATTTTTCTTCGTTTCTGTTATAAAATTTAGCAAATTTTGTCATTTTTCTTGATAAATTTTGGCCAAAATTTATACTGCTACATATCCTTGGTAAAAATAAGTACAAATTGGGGTATATTATTTGGTCGTTGTGAAAGTTTTAGAGTCCACAAGCTATGGTGCCAATATCTGAAAATTGATCACACCTGAAGTACTGACGGCCGATCTCATTTCTTGAGTCCATAACATGCCATAAAAGTACAAATACCCCCCAAATGACCCCTTTTTGGAAAGAAGACATTCCAATGTATTTAGAAAGAGGCATGGTGAGTTTTTGGAAGTTGTAATTTTTTCCCACAATTCTTTGCAAAATCAAGATTTTTTTTCTTTTTTTTTTTTTTTTTCACAAAATTGTCATATTAGCAGGTTATTTCTCACACACAGCATATGCATACCACATATTACACCCCAAAACACATTCTGCTATTACTCCCGAGTACGGCGATACCACATGTGTGAGACTTTTACACAGCGTGGCCACATACAGAGGCCCAACATGCAGGGAGCGCCATCAGGCGTTCTGGAGCACCAAGGCCAATTCTGACATTTCTCTCCTACATGTAAAAATCATCATTTATTTGCTAGAAAATTACATAGAACCCCAAAATATTATATATGTTTTTTTAGCAAAGACCCTAGAGAATACAATGGCGGTCGTTGCAATTTTTATCTAGCACGGTACTTGCGCAGCAATTTTTCGAACGCATTTTTTTTGGGAAAAAAAAGTTTTGTGCTTTACAAAAAACAAAACTGTAAATTTAGCCCAATGTTTTTGCATAATGTGAAAGATGAAGTTACGCCGAGTAAATAGATACCTAACATGTCACCCTTCAAAATTGCACACACTCGTGGAATGGCGCCAAACTTCGCTACTTAAAAATCCCCATAGGCGGCGCTTTAAAACTTTTTACTGGTTACATATTTTGAGTTACAGAGGAGGTCTAGGGCCAAAATTATTGTTCTCGCTCCAACGTTCGCAGCGATACCTCACATGTGTGGTTTGAACACCGTTTTCATATGTCGGCGGGACTTACGTATGCGTTCGCTTCTGCATGCGAGCGCACAGGGACAGGGGCGCTTTACATTTTTTTTTTTTTTTTTATTGTTCATTTTACTTTATTTATTTTAGTTTGACACTTTTTTCCCCCAAAAAATTTTTTGATCACTTTTATTCCTATTACAAGGAATGTAAACATCCCTTGTAATAGGAATATGGCATGACAGGTCCTCTTTACAGTGAGATATGGGGTCAATAAGACCCCACATCTCACCTCTAGGGTGGAAAGCCTGAAAAAAAAAAAAACGATCCTGGCTTTGATCGTAGCGAGCATTGCAGGGTATCGCAGAATATCGCAGGGTATGGCTGGGTATGGCTGGGTATGGCAGGGTATGGAAGAGTATCGCAGGTAATGGCAGGGTATGGCATGGCAGGGTATGGCAGAGTATGGCAGGGTATGGCAGGGTAATGGCAGAGTATGGCAGGGTAATGGCAGAGTATCGCAGGGTAATGGCAGGGTAATGGTAGGGAATGGCAGGGTATGGCAGGGTATGGCAGAGTATCGCAGGGTATCGCAGGTAATGGCAGAGTATGGCAGGGTATGGCAGAGTATCGCAGGGTATCGCAGGGTATGGCAGAGTATCGCAGGGTAATGGCAGGGTAATGGCAGAGTATGGCAGGGTAATGGCAGAGTATCGCAGGGTATGGCAGAGTATCGCAGGGTATGGCAGAGTATCGCAGGGTATGGCAGAGTATCGCAGGGTAATGGCAGAGTATCGCAGGGTAATGGCAGAGTATCGCAGGGTAATGGCAGGGTATCGCAGAGTATCGCAGGGTATCGCAGAGTATCGCAGGGTATGGCAGAGTATGGCATGGCAGGGTATGGCAGAGTATCGCAGGGTAATGGCAGAGTATCGCAGGGTAATGGCAGAGTATCGCAGGGTAATGGCAGAGTATCGCAGGGTAATGGCAGAGTATCGCAGGGTATGGCAGAGTATCGCAGGGTAATGGCAGAGTATTGCAGGGTAATGGCAGGGTATAGCAGAGTATCGCAGGGTATGGCAGAGTATCGCAGGGTCTGGCAGAGTATCGCAGAGTATGGCAGAGTATCGCAGGGTATGGCAGAGTATCGCAGGGTAATGGCAGAGTATCGCAGGGTAATGGCAGAGTATCGCAGGGTATGGCAGAGTATGGCAGGTAATGGCAGAGTATGGCAGGGTAATGGCAGAGTATGGCAGGGTAATGGCAGAGTATGGCAGGGTAATGGCAGAGTATGGCAGGGTAATGGCAGAGTATGGCAGGGTAATGGCAGAGTATGGCAGGGTAATGGCAGAGTATGGCAGGGTAATGGCAGAGTATGGCAGGGTAATGGCAGATTACTGCTGGGTATCCATCCATCCATGCTCAGCCATCCCTCCATACCCTGCAATACCCAGCAATACACTGCAGGCTATCGCTGTGTATTGCAGGGTATGGAGGGATGGCTGAGCATGGATGGATGGATCGGTGGTGGCAGAGCAGGCTGTGGG
This sequence comes from Lithobates sylvaticus, assembly GCA_028564925.1. Classification (NCBI taxonomy): domain Eukaryota; kingdom Metazoa; phylum Chordata; class Amphibia; order Anura; family Ranidae; genus Lithobates; species Lithobates sylvaticus. Next base: position 76,202,186 of record CM053033.1, on the reverse strand, counting down.
CACTACAGATCCCGCCCACAGCACTGCTGCCACCGATCCCTCCCCCTCTCCTCTCACACTGTACCGATCGGTACAGAGAGAGGAGGGGATAGGAACCGGCGTCATCAAATGACGCCGGTTTGCTTACATGTGATCGCTCCGTCATTTGACGGAGCGATCACGTGGTAAACGGCCGCGATGAGCGGCCGTTTACCGTGATCCGTGATCCGCCGGGTCCTCTGGACCCGGCGATCACGGAAGTTCTCGAGTGCGCGCCCCAGGGGGCGCGCAAGAGGGGAATTCCGGGAGGACGTCATATGACGCCCTCCCAGAGTTAAGCAACCGCCCCGTAGCCGTCATTCGGCTATGGGCCGGTTGTAAAGTGGTTAAAGGGGTTGTAAAGGTTCGTGTTTTTTCACCTTAATGCATCAAGGTAAAAAAACACCTTGCAGTCACCGACCCCCTAGTCCCCCTCCCCCATTTTACTTACCTGAGCCCCGAATTTCCGTTGGCGCGTCCCCGCCATCTCTCTCCACGGTTTTCTGGCTCTTGGTTGGATAGATTGATAGCAGCGCAGCCATTGGCTCCCGCTGCTGTCAATCAATTCCAATGACGCGGGCCGAGTCCTGCATTCAGCCTCTATGAATGCCGAATGCTGGACTCGGGAGCTCACCCTCAAGGTAACCCCCTCGGGTGTGCACTTCTCCAATGGGGGTTATCTAATGCGGGGAGGAGCCGCAAGAGCTGGCGAGGGACCCCAGAATTGAATGTTAAGGGCCACTCTGCAAAACGCGCTGCACAGTGGAGATAAGTATGACATGTTTGTTATTTATAAAAAATTTAAAACGATCCTTTAGTATCCCTTTAACCACTTCCCTACCCACCCATAGTCCTATGACGTCCACAAGGTGGATCTCCCATCCTGGGTGGACATCATATGTCGTCCTCCTATTCCCGGCCGCCTAGGGGGCTCGCGCGCGTGCCCGAGGCGTCGCTCGGGACCCAGTACGCGTGCCCGGCCGCCGGGATGTCCGCCGGGCATCCGCGATTGCCCGGGAAAACAGCAGGACCGTGGAGCTGTGTGTGTAAACACACAGCTCCACGTCCTGTCAGTGGAGAGGAGACCGATGGTCTGTTCCCAGTACCGAGGAACACCGATCGGTCTCCTCCCCTTGTGAGTCCCCTCCCCCCACAGTTAGAATCACTCACATAGGGAACATATTAACCCCTGCAGCGCCCCCTAGTGTTAACCCCTTCCCTGCCAGTCACATTTACACAGTAATCACTGCAATTTTATAGCAACGATCGCTGTGTAAATGTGAATGGTCCCAAAAATGTGTCAAAAGTGTCCAAAGTGTCCGCCGCAATGTCACAGTCACGAAAAAAAAATTGCAGATTGCCGCCATTACTAGTAAAAAAAAAAAAAAATGCAATAAATCTATCCCCTATTTTGTAGACGCTATAACTTTTGCGCAAACCAATCCATATACGCTTATTGCGATTTTTTTTTTTTTTTTACCAAAAATATGTAGAAGAATACGTATCAGCCTAAACTGAGTAAAAAAATAGTTTTTAAAAAAAAAATGGGATATTTATTATAGCAAAATTTAATATTGTGTTTTTTTTTCAAAATTGTCGCTCTTCTTTTGTTTATAGCGCAAAAAATAAAAACCGCAGAGGTGATCAAATACCACCAAAAGAAATCTCTATTTGTGGGAAAAAAAGGACGTCAATTTTATTTGGGTGCAACGTCGCACGACTGCGCAATTGTCAGTTAAAGCGACGCAGTGCCGAATCGCAAAAAGTGCTCTGGTAAGGAAGGGGGTAAAATCGGCCGGGGCTGAAGTGGTTAACAATCATAAGATGTGGTGACTGCATTTGTTTTTAATTTTAATTTTTTTTTCACCTGGTGATCCTGGCAGGAGAAAAGCAGAGTTAAAAAAGTTCATAAACCACATTTTTATAAACGTGTTGTCTTGGAAGGTTGTCTGGTGGCTCTCGGGATGTCACATTGGTGAGTATATACAGCTCGCAACACAAAGTGAATGTACTGTACTGAAGCTTTATTTTGTCTGCACTGAATTTATAGTGATGGGTTACATAAGCAATGTAGAACAATAGCCGTCTTCAAGTCTTAAAATCATTAAGTTACATAAGTCATGCATTGGTCATATCACAATCCTTATGATACATTACAGTCCGGTCAAAAATGATGGTCTTCATAAAGTTATGTACAGTGTTGGTCATCTTACTTTAAAAAAGTAATTAGTTAAGTTACAAATTACTTCTCCCAAAAAGTAATTGCGTTAGTAACTCAGTTACTACATTGGAAAAGTAATTAGTTACTCAGCAAAGTAACTGACTTTTTTAAAAAAAATATTCTATACGTGTAACTAAGGGGCGGGTCTAGTATTACTGTAACCAAGGGGCGCATTTATTATTATTGTTATATATGGTGTAACCAAGGGGCAGATCTGTTATAGCGTGTAAGCACGGGGCGGGTCTATTATTATTATATCGTGTAAGGGGCGGATGGCTACAGAAGAGGGCAAATGTTAAATTAATGGGCAGAGCTCGATATATAACAATAATAATAAATGCGCCCCTTGGTTACAGTAATACTAGACCCACCCCTTACTTACACGATAGACGCCCCTTGCAGAGTAGCACGAGCATCAGGAACATGTGGCATCGCCTCGTACAATTACATGTTAACGGCACCTGCGCGGTGTAGAGTTCACTCAGAGCTGTTTAGGTTCGGCAATTTTCAGAAGCTCCGTAGTCCTTCGTACTGCGCAAGCCCTGCGCCTGCGCAGTACAGGGGGTCCTTATGCGGCGGGGGAACTTTTTCAGCAGGACACCGGAATTACACTACTGCCATCTAGTGGCGGTAGATGTAATTGGGGTAACTAAGCCAAAGTAATGGGAACTGAGTTACCATGAGGGGAAAAGTAATCAGTTAGATTACTCATTACCCTCTAAAGTAACTGCGTTAGGTAACTCAGTTTATTTTAACTAAGTTACTTACATCACTGGTTATGTACAGGGAAAGAACTTGCATAAGCTTTACAATGGTTTGTCTCTTCACAAACTTATATAATGCTCAACCAGCCTGTACATTGAATGAGGTATCCACAGAGGCGGCTCTCTAATTAGGCAAATTAGGCGGTCGCCTAAGGCCTCGCACTCCTAGGGGCCTCGCGGCCGCCTAATTCACCTGATGTGTGTGTTACAGTTGAAGGGAATATCATGCAATTTATACAGTTAATTTCTAATGCTTTAATTATTTTTCCCATTTTGGGCATGAGTGGGGCCTCATGTCTAAGATTTGCCTAAGGCCTCACAAAGCCTAGAGCCACCTCTGGGTATCCATGATGAGTTAACTGTACAAATTACCTTATGAATAGCCTATACAAAATGGGTCACATAGACAAGTCACAAGATAGCATTTCAGTGTGTTTAGGTGCATTTACACACATTTATATGGGTTGGGTGTTTTATCTGCTCAAACGTTCCTCTCCTGAATGAGATTTTGGTGTGTTCAGATTTCTGCCCCTAAACACTCCTAACTATAAACGCCTGTAAATTCCCATGTGTGCATGGACACATAGGCTAACATAGAGGGGCGTTTAGCTGCAGTGTGCATGATGCCTTGGATTAACTAACATAATTAGATACACTAATAAACTGAAGCCAAACTCCAGCTCACACTTTATAAGCAATATACAGCAACAGGTTTCTTCTTTTTGGGATACAGGTTTTACATGAAAGCTGATGATTGTAAGCAACCCTGTCAGTGGTAAATGGTTTGTCTTTTTCCTCTAACTGCTACATCTGCAAGAGATCTTGTTCTTTTGAAAAGCAACAGACTTACTGGCCAGATGAGAAAAAAGAAAACGAAAGCAGTCACCACATCTAAGAATTGCTTTTGAGTTTAATACCAATTTGAAATAAATGGCTAATAATACAGTCCCTTGAAAAATTATTCATACCCCTTGAAATTTCCCACATTTTGTTATGTTACAACCAAAAATGTAAATGTATTTTATTGGGATTTTATGTGATAGTGGCATATACAGTAATTGTGAAATGGAAGGAAAATTACACAGCGAGTCTAGGTTCACATCTATGCTGCTGTTTGATGTGTTTTTCAGGCACGTTTTGCAGTGCATTTTGCATTTTTAAACCAGCTGTTTTTATGCGTTTTGCATGCAGTTTTCATTTCTTTTCTCTTTAAATGCACTGTAAACACACTGTATATAGCTGGTTGCTAAGGAGGGGGGAGAGAAGTGCCCCCCCTCTCCTGAACCATACCAGTCTGCATGCCCTCAACATGCTTGGGATGGGTGCTTGGGGGGGCGGCTCTACCCCCCCCAAGCACCTTGCCCCATGTTGATGCAGACATGGGCCTCTTCCCAACAACCCTGGCCGGTGGTTGTTGGGGTCTGCAGGCAGGGGGCTTATCGGAATCTGGAAGCCCCCTTTAAGAAGGGGGCCCCAGATCCCACCCCCCCTACCATGTGAATGGGTTTCGGATACTTCGTACCCCTACTCATTCACCTCAAAAAGCATTAAAATGTCAAAAAAACAAAAGTCCTTTATTAATAAAATAGCTCTGAGCCGTCTTCTCCCTGACCTGTCTTGTGCTATCTTCTTCTGCTGCTGTGCTCTTTCTTGCTGCTGGTTACCCGCTATAAAAAAAAAATGCTCTTCTTCTGTGGCTCTTCTTCGTTGTGTTGTTGCTCACTGTGTGGCATCTCTTATGGCATGGCAATCCATGACCTCACCCGGAGAGCCTGCCCCTTGTGACATCAAAATGGTGGCAGTGGGAGAAGATGGCACCAGGAGGGACGGCGACAGGGTAAACCATCACCAGGAGAGACGGCAGGGGGGGAGAAGATGGCTCAGAGCTATTTTGTTAATAAAGGACTTGTCAAAAACTGCCTTTAGTTTTTTTTACATGCCACTACTTTTTGAGGTGAAAGTGTAGGGGTACGATGTACCCGATACCCATTCACATGCGGGGGTGGGATCTGGAGGTCCCCTTCTTAAAGGAGGATTCCAGATGCCAATAAGCCACCCACCCGCAGGCCGCGACAACCATCGGCCAGGGTTGTCGGGAAGAGGTCTTTGTCCCCATCAACATGGGGGCAAGCACCCATTCCCCCCCATGTTGAGGGCATGCGGACTGGTATGGTTCCGAAGGGGGAAGGGTGCTCGCTCGTCCCCTCCCTGACCTAACCTTCCGTGCTGCATGCTCGGATAAGGGCCTGGTATGAACCTGGGGGGGACCCACGCCGCTTTTGTCGCAATTTTTTATTTTTTTTCGCCGCCAACGGACGGCTTCCCAGCCCCCTGCATAGCAACCAGCTATATACAGTGTTAAAATAAAAACCACTTGCGTATTCTGGTGTGGTTCCATTGAAATCTATTACCCACAAATCGCAGGAAAAAAGTCCCCGACCTTTCCAAAAATGCACCGGCCGCAAAACACATAGATGTGAACTTGTACCATAGAAAACCATGTCAAATGGACTGTAGTGCGTTTTTGCAAACTACAAAACGCTCAAAAAACATGGTCAATTGTTTTCAATTTTTTTTTACAAATAAATATGTAAAAAGCGTGGCATGCATTTGTATTCAGCCCCCCCCCCCCCAAGTCAATACTTTGTAGAACCATCTTTTGCTGCAATTACAGCTGCAAGTCTTTTTGGGGATGTCTCTACCAGCTTTGCCCATTATTTTTTTTAACTCAAGCGCTGTCAGATTGGATTGAGGGCATCTGTGAACAGCAACTTTCAAGTCTTGCCACCGTTTTTTCAATTGGATTTAGGGCTGGACTTTGACTGAGCCATTATAACACATGAATATGCTTTGATCTAAACCATTCCATTGTAGCTTTGGCTGTATGTTTAGGATTGTTGTCCTGCTGAAAGGTGAACCTCTGCCCCAGTCTCAAGTTTTTTGCAGACTCTAATGCCCCGTACACAAGGTCAGACATTCCGACCACAAAATCCGTCAGATATTTTCCAATGGATTTTGTCCGAAACTTGTGTTGCGCACACACACAGTGGGACAAAGTTGTCGGAAAATCCGATCATTCCGAACTAGGTGACGTATAAAACGTACAACGGGACTACGTAGAGCCCAGTAGCCAATAGCTTTCATCTCCAAATTTCTTCTGAGCCTGCGTGGCAGTTTGTGCGTCGGAATTCTCTACACATGATCGGAAAAAGTCAGAGACGAGTGGGGTCCATCTTAGCCTCACTCGTCTCCATACCCACCCGATCGCAGGACCTGATTGCCTCCGCCGCTGCCGACGGCTCCGGTAAGCGGCGGAAGGCGCAGGAGAGTGGCGGGAGGTGTGGGGGCACCTCTCCTGCCGCTGATAATGGTGATCTCGCAGTGAACCCGCCGCAAAGACCACCATTATCATAAACAGAACCGCCTCATGTAAAGAAGGATATCTCGGTTGTGGCAGCAGCTACTGCCGTTACCGAGATATCCCTCTTCAAAGTGCGGACGTAAATGTACATGAGGCGGTCGTGAAGTGGTTAAAGATTAAGAGATACATCAACAAGACTGGTGCATACAAACCACAAATATAAAAATACATATAGTGATAAAACTTTGGTTTTAGCTGGGTACTCATTTGAGGAAGTAGTTTTGTTCTTGCAGCATTTCTGCAGTATTTCTTGCTTCTTTTAATCCATTGGTGTTATGTTGTTATATTCTGAATGTATTCTCAGAAGCAGGCACAAACTTTTTGTTAACTGTTGCAGTTAGTCCAGTTCCTAAGCAAGGGAAGAGTGAGCTTTGAAAAATATCTGAATGTCTTAAGACTGATAAACTGAAGCCTATATGTCATGCATATAAAACATGTACTCATATATGCATTGGAATAGACGTTTCATGATTCCCTTAATCACATCCATCCAATCACATAAATACCCAATAAAATAAATTTACGTTTTTGGTATGATAAAATGTGGAAAATTTCAAGGGGTATGAATACTTTTTCAAGGCACTGTAAATACTCCATGGAAACAAGGGTTACAACTGACTGAAATAAAAACCTAAACTGTAGCCAAAAAAGTGGTTGAAAAGTTCCAAAAGATTCATGTAGCACCAAAAGTGCTACATGAATAAATGATATTGGGTCTGGGATCAAAAGAAACATTTCTGTCTTTGCAGATGACACCAAGCTATGCAGTGGAATAACGTCCTTACAGGAGGTCTCCAATTTACAAGCCGACCTCAATGCTCTGTCTAATTGGGCGACTATGTGGCAGATGAGGTTTAATGTTGATAAATGTAAAGTTATGCACTTGGGGGCTAAGAATATGCATGCATCATACATGCTAGGGGGAGTACAACTGGGGGGATCCGTAGTGGAGAAGGATCTGGGGGTTTTGGTAGATCATAAGCTCAATAATAGCATGCAATGCCAAGCTGCGGTTTCCAAAGCGAGCAAAGTCCTTTCTTGTATTAAGAGAGGTATGGACTCCAGAGAGAGAGATATCATTTTGCCCCTGTACAAATCATTAGTAAGACCTCATCTGGAATATGCAGTTCAGTTTTGGGCACCAGTTCTCAAAAAGGATATTGGGGAACTGGAGAAAGTGCAGAGAAGGGCAACCGAACTGATAAGAGGCATGGAGGAGCTCAGCTAGGAGGAAAGATTAAAGAAACTGAATTTATTCACCCTTGATAAGAGGAGATTAAGGGGAGATATGATCAACATGTATAAATATATAAGGGGTCCATATAGTGAACTTGGTGTTGAGTTATTCACTTTACAGTCAACAAAGAGGACCAGGGGGCACTCTTTACGTCTAGAGGAAAAGAGATTTCATCTCCAAATACGGAAAGGTTGCTTTACAATAATGCCCCGTACACACGGTCGGAAAATCGGACCACAAAATCCATCAGATTTTTTCCAACGGATTTTGTCCGACACTGGTGTTGCATACACACGGTCGGACAAAGTTGTCGGAAAATCCGATCATTCTGAACGTGGTGACGTTTGTTGCCTACGACGGGACTACGTAGAGGCTAGTAGCCAATAGCTTTGGTCTTGTAATGTGATCTGAGCATGCGTGGCACTTTGTCCGTCGGAATTCGATACACACGATCGGAAAAAGTCCGATAGGACTTTGTTGTCGGAAAATTTGAGAGCAGGAGATAAAACTTTGTCCGTCGGAAAATCCGATGAAAAAAGTCCGATGGAGCCTACACACGGTCGGAATTTCCGACAACATTGTCCAATAGGACATTTTCCGTCGGAAAATCCGACTGTGTGTATGGGGCATTAGAGCTGTGAAAATGTGGAATAGACTCCCTGCAGAGGTGGTTCTGGCCAGCTCAGTAGATTGCTTTAAGAAAGGCCTGGATACTTTCCTAAATGTACATAATTTAACTGGGTACTAACATTTATAGGTAAAGTTGATCCGGGGAAAATCCGATTGCCTCTCTGGGGATCAGGAAGGAATTTTTTTTCCCCTGCTTTAGCGAATTGGAGCATGCTCTGCTGTTTTTTTTTTTTTTGCCTTCCTCTGGATCAACTGTGGGTATAGAATGGGGTATATGGGATTGTTTGATATATTTATTTTATTTTTTATTTTCTTTATTTGTAGTTGAACTGGATGGACTTGTGTCTTTTTTCAACCTAACTAACTATGTAACTATGTAAAAGGGTGAATCCGTAGATGATTCACTAGTCTCAGAAAGCCAATAAAGTCAGTCCCAGCAGCTTGATTGAAGCAAGCACAAATATAGCCTAATGGGTGTATCATTAGGGATGGGCCGAATGGACCCCTGTTTGGTTCGCACCAGAACTTTCGAACACCACGTTTGGACCCGAATAACGAACCCCATTAAAGTCAATGAGATGTCAAAAATCAAAATCGAATGTCAAAAATCAAAAGTGCCCATTTTGAAGGCTTCTATGCAAGTAATTGGGCCTACAATGGTTATAGGGGTCCAGGTCCTGCCCTGGGGGACATGTATCAATAAAAAAAAAGTTTGTGAAAAATGTAATTTTTAAATGAGCAGTGATTTTTTGATTTTTAAAATAAGAGCCTAGAAATGAAAAATTTCTTCTAAAATAGTCTACCTGTAAAGTGGCAGATTTGTACCATGTCTAGAATCTGCTGCAGCAATAATTGCATTTATAAAGACAAAAAAATTAAATTTTCCCTGCAAGCTGCCTTTATTTTGCCCAGCAACAGCTGGGAAGAAAGTGTGTATGATAAGGCCACAATGTAGTGCGCTAGGAACAAGATTAGAGATTTTTTGGATACATTCTGGTGTCACTTTGACTTTGTATAGAAGTAACAGGTGCAGAAGAATTACTCTTTGGGTGTCGGGGGCGCCTTCCCACCGTTACCCTATAGAGGTGCTCTTGATGAAGGCAAAAAAAATTGCAATGATATGCCCCTGTCAAACAGGTGCTGAAAAATTGGTCTTTGGGTGTTAATTGTGCCCATGAAATCTATATAAAAAGCTTTCTTCAAGATGAAATGATTGAACACCCTCAAAGCTAGGCAGCCTGGAAGTCCTGCAGAGATTCCACATGCCAAAAAGACTTAATCGGAGACATCAGCATCAGGGGCTTCATAGCTGGTAATCCAGGACTGATTCTTTTTTATAAAAGCCAAACGGTCCATGTGGACAGACGGTTTCTGTGATCAGTAACGAAACCTCCTGCAGCACTGAATGACCGTTCTGAAAGCACGCTGGATGCAGGGCAGCCCAACAACTCAATAGCATACTGGGCAAGTTCTGGCCAGTGATCTATTCTCATGACCCAGAAAGTCAGTGGATCGTCAGCTGCAAAGCTCTCCATCTCTGTTTTGGCCCCGAGTTAATCATCCACCATGTGATGCAGGTGCTGCCGATGGGATGTGGAAGCTAACAGCCTTGGGCGGCGAGGACTAAAAAAACTCCGAAGTGCCTCACTTAGGCTGATGCCTTCTCCAACGCTTCTCTCGTGACCAACAGAAGACCCAAAACAATGTTTTCCACGACACTGTAACCTACTGGAGTCAGGAAGAACGTTCAATAAAATCCTTTTTAACGTGTCCTCAAGAGATTTTATCTGCACTCTCTGTGGGGACGGGATGAGTTCTGAGATCTTCCCCTTATAACGGTGGTCAAGGAGAGGTGCCCACCAGTAATCATCCTTCTCCTTTATGCCATGTATTCTTGGGTCCTTTGGCAGGCTTTGAAGCATGAAGTTGCCCATGCGCCTCAAATTTGCAGAGGCTTGAGAAGCAGACTCCTCGGGGTCACTCAGGATGACAGCATCTGGAACTTCCTCCTCCCAGCCACTTATTACTCCCAAGATTTGTGGGGTTGGAAAGCCGATGCTTACAGATTGACGCATGTCTTTCTCTTCTTCGAAGCCTATGAAAGTTCCAGAATCCTCCTCCTCATCCTCCTCCTCATCCTCCTCATCCTCCTCCCCTCTCATCTCCTGTGTGTTTTGTGACATAGGAATGATGGTGTCTGGATAAAGTGGGCATTGAGAGGAAAGGAAGTCCTCCTCTTCCTCCTGCTGCTCTGCCTCCAGTGCCCTGTCCATAATGCCATGCAGAGTCTGCTCCAGCAGGAACACAACAGGGATTGTGTCACTGATGCATGTACTGTCACGGCTCACCATCATTGTGGCCACCTCAATTGGTGACAATACAATGCATCCTTAATGATCAGCCATTGGCGTGGGGAAAAAAAGCAGAGGCGGTCTGAGCCTGTCATCGTGCCATATTCGCACAGGTACTCGTTGACAGCCCTCTGCTGCATGTATAGCCACTGCAGCATTGACAAATCAATGTGGTTTATGGGCAGGTGGATTTCCTGCTTAATTTCAGCCAACCGAGCACTGGCTGTGTATGACCGCCTGAAATGGCTATAGACTCTTGTGGCCAGCTTTAGCACATCTTGCAACCCTGGGTACATATTTAGGAAACGCTGCACCACCAAATTGAGGACATGTGCCAGGCATGGCACATGTGTCAACTTTCCATGTCTAAGGGCGGACAGGAGGTTTGAGCCATTATCAGACACCACCATTCCTGGCTTCAGCTGGTATGGTATGAACCACCTCTGGGCCTATCCTTGCAGAGCTGCAAGAATCTCTGCTCCGGTGTGGTTCCTATCTTCTAAACACACCAGCTGAAGCACTGCATGGCACCTTTTAAGCCTGACTCTGGGAATAGCCCTTTGAACACTTAGGGGGTACCTGATGTTCATAGGACAATTCTGCAGAGGAGGCCATGGAGGTGGTGGAGGAGGAGGGGGTAGAGCTCACAGGTCTGACATCATCGCCACCAGCTGTATGGAGACGTGGGGGCACAACAAGCTGCATCCTTTGGAGTTGCAAGCAGTGTTACCCAGTGTGCTGTGAACAAAATCGTCCCTGCCCATGCTTGCTGGACCACATGTCAGCAGTAAGGTGGATTTTAAGGCTGACTGCCTTGCCCAACGATACCTGAACATTCCCTTTCACATGATGTTAGAGAGATGGAATGGCCTTACGTGAAAAGTAGTAGCGACTGGGAACCTGCCATTGTGGTACAGCACATTGTGCAAATTCACGGAAAGGGGCAGAATCCACCAGGCTGAAAGGCAGATGTTGGAGAGCCAACTGCTTTGACAATATTGCATTTAGATGCTGGGCATGTGGGTGGCAGGGACTGTACTTTTTTCCACTGCACCAGATGGGGCAGAGAAATTTGCCGGCTACAGTCTACAGCTGGTGGTGTGCTGCTGGCAGATGTGCTGCTAGGACCTGGAACACCCTTTGCTATACCATGATCCCTGTCGGAGGCTGCTGAGAGGTATGCAGGGGCAGAGTGAAGTGGGTAAGGAGGAGCAGGGACAGATTTGTGCCCCTTTTGTGTTACTTTTAGGTGCTCTTGCCAACGGACTGAGTGGTTGGACGTTAAATGCCTTGTTAAGCATGTGTTACCCAAATGGTTAGTTTTTTTTTGCCTCGTTTGATGTCCCTGAGACACAGTTTGCAGATAGCAACAGATGTGCTGAAAAAGGCCCAGACAGCTGAGCTTTGGGGAGTGGGCTGGGCTGTGATGGCTGCTCTCTACTCTTTCTTGATGTCGGCCTCCTTGTAGTTTTGCTGCCTCACCTTCAGTTTCCTCCTCTGCTCTATCTGGCACCCAAGTTGCATCAGTGACCTCATCATCCTCTTCATCTCCTCCATCTTCATCATTACCACTGGAGACAACTTAGCAATACGCTGCGGCTTGGGGAACATGTCAATTTGTCTACCAGTGTTCCTCCCTCTCTCTAGGCTCATGTTCCTGTCATCCTCAACCTCAGAACCAACATCAGAATCCAGTAATGGCTGGGCATCATCAAGGAGCAAGTGGCTGACGTTGTGGTCAAATAACTCAGCTGACTCCTCAATGGCTGATGTTGGGGCTATGGCAGGAATAGATGTGGACAAGGAGGCAGGTTTATCCACTCTGGCAACTGCATGGGACTGCACACTTGTCTCTGCTTGCATGACAGAGGATGAGGAAGGTTTAGTAAGCCAGTCCACCACCTCCTCTGCATGCTGTGGCTGGATAGCATGGGCAAACTCACTAAACGGAGATAATGATGCCCTGCCTGAGGACTGTACACTCCGAAAATACAAATACAATAAATTACATCACTTCACAATTTTAATTCTGTCGTGTGAGAATTTTCGTAACTTTCGTAACCTCTTCATTTTCGATATGAGACTAGCGTGCAAAAAAACCCCCAAAAAAACGGACGATCGTTCATCCGATAATCTCATTAGTGACTTTGATTTACTCCTCTCTTTCAATGCAAATCTGTCTACTTACAATGAGTCAATCTGTAGGAGACTTGTCTGTGTCTCAGTAGTCATTCTGCAAGGGTGCTAATTTTAGAGTACGATATACAATCCGCACTAAGAAGATTATCCACAATACTGTGTATGAATACAATGTATAGAACAGCAAGCAAAAAATATAAACAATATGGCTTCATAAAAAGTACTTATAAAAAATGTCCTTACTGAATACAGTACACTATTGTTCGCATTTACCAGCTTTGATTACCCCTACATAATGTGCGGGAGGGATTTGCACCTACAATATACAGTAGAACTTTAGAAGCCTTTTAGAGTTTTAATTTTCTTGATCTCATTGTTGGCATTATAGTTTGTGAATAAACAGCATTAATTATGCCTAATGGATTTTCCAGTAAACAGACAAAGTGGAATCCTTGGGGGACCCAACCATGTGATCTCACAAGTTGTAGCTTAAAGGGGAAATCCACCATATACCTTGTTATTCAACAGAACAATTGTGCCAAATTCCAATTATGTATTGCAGTATATGTGTCATTTGACAAATTAAGCTGTAGATCCAAAAGAATAATGCTGCTAGTAACACATTATGTGCTTGCTTAGTGCATTTTTTTTTTTAACATTCCCTTCCTCTAAGTTTAAAATTATTTATAGTAATAACGATAAAATAAATGAGGAAGAAAAACATTATTGTATTTATTTAGATGTAGCTTTATATGAACATTGTATATAACCATACCAATAAAATAATACATAAAAAAGTGCACAGTGCACTTGAAATTGCACTGAAAGTGCAGTCGCTGTAAATATGAGGGGTAGATCTGAAATGAGGGGAAGCTCTGCTGATTTTATTATTCAATCATGTGCAAGCTAAAATGCATTTTTTTTAATTTTCCTTGCATGTCCCCCTTGGATCTACAGCGACTGCACTTCCAAGTGCACTTTCAGTGCAATTTCAAGTGCACTTTGCACTTGTAGTTTGCACATATTGTGCAACGTGGATTTGCCTTTAGTAAATAACCCCCAGTGTGATACAAGGGTATGCAGGCTCATGCACACCAATCATGTTGTGGTAACATTATGTGCATTGTGGTGCTGTTAATTGTGAGTGGCACCCTAATGCACCCTCAAAATGTACCACAGCACAATGCATGGTGACATGCATTCTGTTGCAAAGAAATGCAGACTGCACCTGTTTTTACATGCTTGGAGATGCATTACAGCCTTTTTATTCTGAATGCACTGAAGAGCACTTTTGGTGTTTTGGTGTGAATGGGCTTTAACAACATGTGATTTGATAGCGAGAGGCCTGCAGGGAGTTAAATTAGAGGGTTATAATCTTTAAAACAGCAGTCAGTTGATAACTATGGAAGCAAAACTATATACGAGTCATTTGAATGCATGGAGAATAAATTATCGTCATATGTATACTGTACACAGGAAACAAACTGTCTTTTACAATATGCAGTTGTAATTCGGGATAAGCCGAACAAAACCCCCCCACACCCCCCGGTTCGGTTCACACCAGAACACCGCGAACAGACAAAAAATTGGTGCGAACACCATTAAAGTCTATGAGACATGAATGTTAAAAATTCAAAAGTGCTAATTTGAAAGGCTTATATGCAAATTATTGCCATAAAAAGTGTATGGGGACCTGGGTGCTGCCCCAGGGGACATGTATCAATGCAAACAAAAGTTTTTAAAACAGACGTTTTTTCAGGAGCAGTGATTTTTAATAATGCTTAGTGATGCAATAAAAATGAAATATTCCTTTAAATATCGTGCCTGGGGGTCCTCTCAGTCTGCGTGTAAAGTGGCGCATCTTTCTGATGTGTTTTACTGTGCCGCAGCAAAATTACATTTCTAAAGGAAAAAAATGTCATTTAAACTTGCTCGTGGCTGTAATGTATTGCCGGCTCCCTTTGGGTTTGGTATGGATTTTAAGGGGAACGCCATGCCAAAATAAAAAATGGCGTAGGGTCCCCCCCAAAATCCATACCAGACCCTTATTCGAGCAAGCAGCCCCTCAAAGCACCTTGTCCCCATGTTGATAGGGACAAGGGCCTCGTCCACACAACCCTGGCCTTTGGTTGTGGGGGCCTGCAGGCGGGGGGCTTATCAGGATCTGGAAGCCACATTTAACAAGGGGGCATCCAGATCCCGGCCCCCCATGTGAATGGTTATGAAGTACATTGTACCCCTACCCAGTCACCCAAAAGAGTGTCAAAAAGTAAAAACCACAATACACAGTTTTTGACAATTCATCTGTTAAAAAAGTGTCCCACGATGTACATCCATCGTCAATCACGCCTCCCGATGGACTCGAAAAATAAAAATGAAAATGCTCCGCCTCCATGGGAGGCATACCACTGACTGCTGTCTTTTCACTGTGACAGCTCTCATATAGGCAAGGGTGGGGCCACCCGATGATGTAACTGGGTGACCCCACCCTCCTCTGATGGCAAATGACGTCAGACAGGGCGCGGTCACTTGGTTACGTCACCGGGTGACCCCACCCTTGCCTATATAACAGCTGTCACAGCCAATTGACAGCAGTCGGCGGGACACCTCCCATTGAGGCAGAGGTTTTTTTTTCTCTATTTTTTAGGTCCGTCGGGCGGCGTGATTGAAGATGGATGGACATCGCGGGACACTTTTTTTTTTGACTTTTTTAATAAAGGAATTGTCACAAACTGTGTATTGTGGTTTTTACTTTTTGACACTTTTGGTGAATGGGTAGGGGTACAATGTACCCCATACCCATTCACATAGGGGGGGCCTGGATCTGGTGGCCCCCTTAGGTTATGACTAAGGCCTTATAGGCTGAAACGCGTCAACTATTTTCACTGTGGCTTGTCAATAAAAAGTAAGAGCAACAACCGGACTACCTCTGACCATTCCCGGCTCTACAGTAGACTGGTGATAACGCTGACACTGATACATGGGACCATATTTTATGCAGATTGTTGGAAGGTGTCCTTTTTTAACGATTGGAGGATTGCAATAGATGGTAAAAAAAATAAATGGTAAAACAGAACTGTACTATGTGTGGATTTTTTCTTCTTTTATATCCGAATACCTTTGGAGATTGTATGCAGCTCTGATCTAGCACATACTGTGGATGGCAGCCAATTTAAAGTGATTTGAGGCTTGAAAACTCCTTTTTTCTGGTGAGTTTGAACCCTAGAGGAGATTGTGATGCACAGATGTGAGGATTCTGGTGAAAGGTGCACACTTATCAATCAACACTAGGAGCATGGCCTGTGTCTTTTTTGGACTTTTTTATCACTATTTGTCATTTTAATGTGTGTGCTTCTTTCTCATATAAATATTAACATATGAAATCCAGTCATCTTAAAGCGGAGCTCCACCCTAAAGTGGAACTTCTGCTTATCGGAACCCCCACAATTGGCACCTTTCAGGGGGGAGGGGGTTACAGATACCTGTATAATACAGGTATCTGCACCCACTTCCAGGCATAGATAGCCGCAGAATCTGCGGGTATTTACGCCACTTCCTGTCATCCCCCCTCTGTCTGCTGGGAAACACACGGATCCCAGAGACAGCAGGGAGCATCCTAATTGCGCAGCGCGACTTGCGCATGCGCAGTAGGGAACCCGAGAGCCGATCGACAGATCGGCTTTCGGGTGCCGACATTGCGGGCGCGCTGGACGGGTGAGTGTCCATATTTTAAAAACCAGCAGCTGCACTATTTGTAGCTGCTGACTTTAAAAAAAAAAAAATGTTGCCGGACTCCCTCTTTAACTAATGACAGGAGCACTGCTTTGGTAAATACCTGGTACTGGTATGTACTTTTGGACCCGTTTACCTTGTGAATGTTTTGACACTATATTATATAATGTACACTGCACTATATACCCTGCACTGTATTATATGTACTATACGGGCTGCATTATATACTCAGAACTGCAGTATATAGATTATACGGACCGCACTATATACTCTGCATAAAAATTGGGCCTTAGGTTTTTGTGAAGCCAGAACACTGTAACCCCTCACAGTTAGTCTTGTTGGGTGCAGTGACTGCTGTTAAATATTATTTCAACATTTTTAATTACATGCCCCTGTTAAACAGGAGCAGAATAATTGGGCCTTGGGTGTTGGTAAAAAAAATATTTTTGGAAGCTAGCATCATCAAGATTCAGGCATAGGATAGGCAGCATAGGCAGTCTTCAAGGGACCCCAGATCCATAGAAAATTCAATCAGAATCAGGTGCTTGATAGCTGCTGATCCAGGACTGATTAATTTTTATAAATGTGAGCCTATCAATGGAGTCTGGACAGGCGCACTCTTTGATCCGTTACAAATCCTCCAGCAGCACCGAATGTGCATTCAGAAAGCACGCTGGATGCAGGATAGGCCAGTAGCCCAATTGCATATTGAGCAAGTTCTGGCCAGTGTTCCATCCTCGAGATCCAGTAACCCAGTGGAAAATCTGTTGGAAAGGTCTCCAAGTCTGCTCTTGCCCCTAGATTTTCCTGCACCATATAATGCAGACACTGGGATAGTTGCTTGAACCTATCAGACCTTGGCGCTGAGGACTGAAAAATTGTTTAAAGGCATCGGTCAGCCGGCCACCTTCTCCCCCGGTATTCCTCTGACTGAACGAAGCCTCATAAACATGTTTTCCAGCGCCAGGAAATGGTAACCTCCCAGGATCTGGAAAGGCGTTACACAAACTTTTCTTCAAGGCCTCCTGAAGATGTTTTATCCTCTGTTCCCTCTGCGAAGGCAGGATGAGTTCTGCAACTTTGCCTTTGTAATGTGGACCAAGAAGGGTTGCCATCCAGTAATGATCCCTCTCTTTGATACCACAAATCCTAGGGTCCATTCGCAGGCTTTGCTGAATCAAGGAGGCCATGCAGCGTAAGCTTGCAGAGGCATTCAATTATTCAATTCTGAATCCTCTGGGTCACTAAGGATGACATTATCAGGAACTGCCTCCTCCCAGCCACGTACAACTCCTTGGGTTTATGGGGACTGAAAACCATCCATGAAGACTGCTGCGTGTTATCCTCTACATCCATGCTGACACAATCCACCTCCTCCTCTTCTTCCTGTGTGTTTAGTGGCCTCGCAGCAATGCTATCTGCATAAAGGGGGCCTTGAGAGGAAAAGAAGTCCTCCTCTTCCTCCAGGTGTTCTGCCTCAAGTGCCCTGTCCATGATTCCACAAAGCGTGTGTGAGGGACAGTGTCACTGATGCATGCATTGTCGCTGCTCACCATCCTTGTGGCCTCCTCAAATAGTGACAGGACAGTGCATGCATCCTTGATCAGTAGGCACTGGCTTGGCGAAAAGAAGCCAAGCTCCCCTGACACTGTACTGGTGCCATACTCACACAGGTACTCATTGATGGCCCTTTGCTGTGTGTGCAGCCGCTGCACCATTGCCAATGTTGCGTTCCACTTGGTGGGCATATCACAAATGAGGCGGTTGGTGGGCAGGTTAACCGCTTTCCGACCAGCGCACACACATTTACGTCGGCAGAATGGCAAGGACAGGCATAAGGGCGTACAGGACAGGCGCGCCAGTGGGGACCCCCGTGAGTCCGGTCGCGGGTCCCGCGGACTCGATCGCCGTGGGGATACCCGCGATCATCTCACGGGGAGGACGAACGGGGAGATGCAGAAGTAAACAGCATCTCCCCGTTCTGCCTAGCAACAAGTGACTCTGATCTCAGCTCCCTGTGATTAGAGCAGAGATCAGTGATCAGTAACACACAGCCACACCCCCCAGTTAGTAACACATCCCTAGGACACACTTAACCTCTACACTGTCACCCCCTGGTTAACCCCTTCACTGCCAGTGTCATTTACACAGGAATCAGTGCATTTGTATAGCACTGATTGCTGTATAAATGACAATGGTCCTAAAAATGTGTCAAAAATGTCCGATGTGTCCGCCATAATGTCGCAGTCACAATAAAAATCGTTGATCGCCGCCATTACTAGTAAAAAAAAAAAAAAATTATTAATAAAAATGCTGTAAAACTATCCCCTATTTTGTAAACGCTATAACTTTTGCGCAAACCAATCAATAATCGATTTTTTTTTACCAAAAATATGTAGAAGAATACGTATCGGCCTAAACTGAGGAAAAATATGTTTTTTTATATATTTTTGGGGGATATTTATTATAGCAAAATGTAAAAAATAATGTGTTTTTTTCTAAATTTACGCTCTTTTTTTTGTTTATAGCACAAAAAATAAAAAACGCAGAGGTGGTCAAATACCACCAAAAGAAAGCTCTATTTGTGGGAAATAAAGGACGTCAATTTTGTTTGGGAGCCACGTTGCACAACCGCGCAATTGCCAGATAAAGCGACGCAGTGCCGAATCGCAAAAGGTGCTCTGGTCTTAAGCCAGCAAAATGGTCCGGTCTGAAAGTGGTTAAATTCCCTTTGAATGTCAGCCAGCCAATCACTGGCATTGTGTGACTGCCGGAAATGACCACAGATTTTTCTGTCCTGCCTCAGGAGATCTTGTAAGCTTGGGTACCTGGTCAAGAAATGCTGAACCACCAAATTCAGGATGTGTGCCATGTATGGAACATGGGTCAAGTGTCCCTGTCGGAGGGCAGAGAGAAGATTGGTGCCATTGTCGCATACAACCATTCCGGGTTCAAGCTGCCGTGGCGTCAAGCACCTCTAAGCCTGCCCCTGCAGAGCTGACAGAATTCTGTCCCCTAGGCAGACCAACTGAAGCACTGCATGGCATCTTTTAGCCTGACTGCTTGCATATCCCCTTGAGTGCTTACAGAGCACTGGTTCAGAGGACAATTCTGCAGAAGAGGCCATTGAGCAGGGTTATGCAATTAGCGGATCTCCAGCTGTGGCAGATCTACAAGTCCCATAAGGCATAGCAAGACTCTGACAGCCACAAGCATGATGCCCAAAGGCAGAGGCATGATGGGACTTGGTCCGCTAATTGCATATCCCTGCCATAGAGGAAGAAGAGGAGGAGGGAGGGGAGCATACAGATGTTGTGGCAGAATCACCACCAGCTTTTTGGAGGTGTGGTGCCGGAACAAACTCCAACACTGAACCCTGTCCTGCATCCTTCCCAGCTGCCAACAGAGTTACCCAGTGCTCCGTGAAGGAAAGGTAACGTCCCTGCCCATGCCTGCTGGACCATGAACCTTGCTGCTGACCGCCCTGTCCAACGAGGCCAAAACATTGCCTTCCACATGAATGTAGAGCTGGAATGGCCTTAGGTGAAAAAATTTGTTTTGGAACCTGCAACTATGGTACAACACATTCCACAAATTCACGAAAGGGGGCTACCAGCTGAAAAGACAGCAGTTGCAGTGCTAGCAATTTGGCCAAGCTAGCATTTAGACGCTGAGCAAGTGGATGGCTGGGACAGAATTTTTTTTTCCGATTCAGCAGCTATGGTAGCGAAATTTGCCTGCTGAAATCCACTGGTGGTGTACTGCTAGCAGATTGACTGCAAGTACTTGTGACACCTATTGCTATACATTCATTCCTCTTTTTGGAGAGGACTGGAGGTTTGAGATCCTAGATGGAGGAGCAAGGAGAAGTCCGCTTTTTTCTATGATGTGGATCTTTCAGGTGCTGTTGCCAACGGACTGCATGACAGGTCGTCATATGTCTTGTCAAGCATGTGGTGCCCAAGCTGTTGTTGTTCTGGCCACACTTGTTTCGCTCCAGACATAGATTGCAAACAGCAACGGTGCGATCTACTGCACATGTGTCTCAAAACTCACACCAGGTCAGCAAGTCAGCGGGGAGTCAGCAATGCCCTGCACCTGCGGAACTCTATGGTGTGATGCAATAGGGTGGCTGTCCTTAAGCTGCCTCCTGGAGGACATCCTGCCTCTTGGCATTGTGCCTCCTCCTCCTCACTTTCCTCCTGTCTTCTCTCAGGCACCCAAGTACAGTCAGAGACCTCATCATCTCCTCCCTCCTCATCACTGGAGCAAACTTGGCAGTATGCTGCAGCTGGGGGAACATGACTGCCAGTTTCTTGTCCTTCTGTGGCACCCCCTCTCTCTAGGCTCACGTTCTCCCTTCCTCAACCTGGGAACCAACATCGGAGCCTTCAAATTGCTGTGCATCCTCCAGCAGCATGCAATCGACACTATGGTTGTATAATTCTGGTAACTCCTTCGTACATGATGGTGGGGCTACAGGAGGAGTAACTGTGGACAAATAGGCGGTGGAATAGGCTACTTTGGAAGGCAAACTACTATGAGCCTGGGTGACAGAGGATGAGGTCGGCTTCGTTATCCACTCCACCAACTCTTCTGCATGTTTATGGCTCAATGACACGGCCAGCAACAGAAAAAAAGGACAAGCGTGACCCCGCCTGCAGTGTATTAAAAACTGTACACCGGCTGAAATGTATTATATACTGTGTACACCACCTGAAGTGTATTAGAAACTGTACACACTGTATTATATACTGTGTACACCACCTGCACTGTATTAGAAACTGTACACCGCCAAATGCACTGCATATATAGTCTACACTGAATGCAGAATATATATATATCTATATATATATAGATATATATATATATATATATATATATACACACACACCGGCTGAAGTGTATTATGCACTGTATATGTGTGTATTATATATAAATAATGTGTGTGTGTGTGTGTATGTGTGTTGTAGAGGGTCAGCCTGGGGCAGGGTTAAGAAGGGGTTAATCAAAGAAGGCAGGTTCTTCTCCTTCAGACCTGCTTATTATCAGGTGTGCTGAAAGTGTCAGTGAGGAGCTGTTTGAGTAGGAGAGAGAGACACAGCAGGACGCTGTGTGGAAATGTCCATTGCTGGATGGTGAACTTGCTGGGTGAGCTTATAAACCACATAAAGACTGTAGCTCTGATTGGAGCCATGAACTGTTACTTATAAGCCTGTGTGCTGCTGAACTGTGCCGGTGTGCACATCTGTGTGATAAGAAAAGTCTGTCTGGCCTTATGTCTACTTTTGGTTTGCTGTTTTGCTGAATAAAGCCATTTTTATTTCACTGGACTGTCTCTGAGCCAGCTCTTCACCCCCTGATCCCCTACAATTGGTGGAGAATGCGGGCAGTTTGAGGGGTCCAGTCTAATCCCATGTCCTGGGTTAAAGCTGCACAGACGGTGAAATCTTCTAAACAAGCCATGGAGGATGTGGTTAAGCAGCTGGTACTGTCTAATACACAACCGCAGGAACTGCTACGCTGAGAGTTGGGGTGATCCCGGGGTTACCCCATGATTTGCTAATTGGGCGAGACTGCCCCCTGTTTTGGGATTTGTGTGAACAAAAGTTCAAAGGTTCAGGGGCCTCCCCTAAAAAGAAGAAACCCCCATGTGAAGTGTTAAATAATGTGTTGCAGGAGGTAAACAGTAAAGAAATATGTCACATGTGTGAACCTGCAGGAGCTGACCTAGATCCTCTGGAGGTGTTTGTAGGATTGGAGGGAGAGAGTTCTCCCTCTAGGCCTGACTTGTCATATCTTGGGGGTTCCCGAGGTGATTTTTTTGGTGCCCAGAGGAAGGACTCCCCTTTGGTCCCCGCCAGGGAACAGGTCACATCATTGAGTGGTGAGACACAGCATCCTGCGGAAGATATGCGATCTCCCCGAGTTGCTGTGCATCATACTCTATGCTACAGAGTAGCCAAAAATCGCAAAGTGCTTAAACATGGGCATAACCCATTAGTGAGGACCCGGAGGGGGGTGGCCTACCGGTCTGCCAGGGTCAGAGAGTCCAAACCTGGGGATCAAGTGCTAGTGGTTGAACCTACTGTGGAGAACAGGTGTCTCGCAGAGGGACAGGAACCCTCTGAGATAGTAGAAAAGGTTGGCGCTGCTCTCGGTGGTAACGAAGGTAGAATCTGTGCTGGTGACTTTTTACAGCCGATGCTACCAGACGACCACATTGAGGATTGCCTGGCTGAATTTGAAAACATGGTATCATTTAAAAACTGGCCCAGAAGCCGCTGGGCTGAATTGGTGCAACCGCTCCTCACAGAGGAGTACCAGGAAGTGTACCGCCTAATGGAAACTGATAAAAAGGTCTATGATAGGTTTACAGCAGCAATCCGGTCTAGAATTTATGTGGATTCAGAGGAGGAAGGGGGCATAGACCTGGGTCTATGCCCACTGGATTTGTGGTGTCCAGACCCTTGGGCCTGGAACAGAGGGGGGGGGATATGTAGAGGGTCAGCCTGGGGCAGGGTTAAGAAGGGGTTAATCAAAAAAGGCAGGTTCTTCCCCTTCAGACCTGCTTATTATCAGGTGTGCTGAAAGTGTCAGTGAGGAGCTGTTTGAGTAGGAGAGAGAGACACAGCAGGACGCTGTGTGGAAATGTCCATTGCTGGATGGTGAACTTGCTGGGTGAGCTTATAAACCACATAAAGACTTTAGCTCTGATTGGAGCCATGAACTGTTACTTATAAGCCTGTGTGCTGCTGAACTGTGCCGGTGTGCACATCCGTGTGATAAGACAAGTCTGTCTGGCCTTATGTCTACTTTTGGTTTGCTGTTTTGCTGAATAAAGCCATTTTTATTTCACTGGACTGTCTCTGAGCCAGCTCTTCACCCCCTGATCCCCTACAGTGTGTGTATATATATATATATATATATATATATATATATAAGATCTAGTCTACACTGAATACAGAGTATGTGTGTGTATGTGTGTGTGTGTGTGTGTGTGTGTGTGTGTGTGTATATATATATATATATATATATATATATATATTGTGATCTTCGGGGACAATAGCTCCACGGGATTAAGTGCATAAACCGTCAGTTTTATAACAAAAGACATTTATTTGTAAGAAAAAATCAAAAATAAGGCTTTCTTCAGCGCACAGGCAAAAATACAAAACAAAGTCCGCTTAACTTCAGCATAAAAGAAAATCAGCTTATCTTCAGCACAGAAACAAATTTAAGGAAAACACATACGCTTTTGTAGCTGGGTCTTTAGCAGCCTCCAAACATCCACAGAGATCAAACGACAGGTGCAATCACCTACTCCTCCTCACACCAACAACTCTTCCCTACTTCCTGTCTTATGAGCTGTCTTCCTGGAGGCCCTTAACCCCCTGTGCGCTGAATCATTGTGGTCAGGGAGGGAGGCTCTTTCCCACCCGAATATCTCTTCAGAGCCTCCCAAATTCCCGGTCCCAAATAACTTATTTTTAACATAGAGAGGACTGCGAGTCAGTCCTCTCCTGCTCGGCTACTCCTGGAACCCCTCACCCATTTTGGGTGACCCCCTGAGCAACGCTGCTACTCCCTTAAAGGGACCACAAACCAAATACTGGTGCTACATAGCACCCGTCCAGGACCCAACCTTGGCGTCCTGTACATATCCCCCCCTCTGCCTCAACGCGGAGGTGTTGGAGGCACCACTCGACATCATACAATGGACCCGGGAGAGGGCATCGGCGTTCTGATTTTGTCTCCCTGGTCTGTGCTCTACCAAAAAATTGAACTCCTGGAGAGAAAGGAACCACCTTGTCACCCTGGCATTGGTGTTTTTGTTTTGTCTCATCCAGGTCAGTGGGGCATGGTCGGACACTAAGCGGAACCTTCTACCTAGGAGGAAATACCGTAAGGAGTCTAAAGCCCACTTGATGGCAAGACACTCCTGCTCCACCACCGCATAGTTTTTCTCCGCTGCCGTCAGCTTCCTACTTAGAAAAACTATGGGGTGCTCTTCCCCATTGATCACTTGAGACGGGACTGCTCCTAACCCTTCACTTGAAGCATCTGTCTGTACTACAAAATCCTTAAAAAAATCTGGAGCCACGAGCACCGGATCCCGGCACAATGCCGTCTTAAGCTTCTGGAAAGCTTTTTCGGCATCGTCATTCCACTGTACCATCACTGACTTTCTGCCTTTGGTCAAGTCCGTCAATGGTGCAGCAATGGTGGCAAAGTTGGGGACAAACCTCCGGTAGTAGCCAACTATGCCCAAAAACGCTCTGACCTGCTTCTTGGTTAGGGGACGGGGCCAGTCCTGTATGGCTTCTACTTTACTCATTTGGGACTTCACCAGCCCTCTACCCACAATTTACCCTAGGTACTTGGCTTCCTCTACCCCAATCGCGCATTTCTCCGGATTGATAGTGAATCCTGCTCTTCTCAAGGCGTCTACGACTGCCTGAACTCGGGGAAGATGGGACTCCCAATCAGTGCTGAAAATGACTATGTCATCTAGGTAAACAGAAGCATACCGCTGATGTGGACGCAAAGTTTTGTCCATGGCCCTTTGGAATGTAGCGGGGGCAGAGTGTAGACCAAATAGCATTCTTTTGTACTGGAAGTGGCCTTCCAGGGTAGAGAAAGCTGTTTTCTCCCTGGCTTTCTTGGTCAGGGGAATCTGCCAATACCCTTTTGTGAGGTCTAGCGTGGTTATATACCTGGCTGGACCTAACCTCTCAAATAGCTCATCTACCCGTGGCATTGGATAAGCATCAAACTTGGAGATTTCATTAAGTTTTCTAAAGTCGTTGCAGAAGCGGATGGTGCCGTTGGGTTTGGGTACCAACACGATTGGACTCGACCACTCGCTCTGCGACTCTTCAATGACTCCAAGCTCGAGCATTCTCTTGACCTCTTCAGACACTGCCACTCTATGAGCTTCTGGGATACGGTAAGGCTTTAACCGGATTTTTACACAGGGTTCCGTCACAATGTCATGCTCGATGACGTTGGTGAGACCCGGCAACCCTGAAAACATGTCCCTATTTCTTTGCAGAAACTCTTTTGCTTGCTGGGTTTGGGGCCTAGTTGGGGTAGCAGCCACCTGCAAAAGGTTGATTCCTGCATGGTCCCCCGACTGTACCGCTACCACAGCGGATACCTGTTCTCTGTCTCTCCAGGGTTTCAATACATTTACATGATAGATCTGGTATGGTTTTCTTTTCCCTGGCTGGTGTACCTTGTAGTTCACCTCACCCACCTTTTCTACTACCTCAAACGGGCCTTGCCACTTGGCCAAGAACTTGCTCTCCACTGTGGGTATCAGGACAGCCACCCGGTCTCTTACTTGAAACTGTCTAATTTTAGCCGATCTGTTATACACCCTTCTTTGGGCATCCTGAGCCTTCTGCATGTGCTCCCTCACCAGTGGCATCACCTTAGCCACCCTGTCTCGCATTTGAGAGATATGCTCTACCACAGTTTTGTGCGGTGAGGACTCACTTTCCCACGTTTCTTTTACCAGATCAAGCAACCCCCGGGGCCTTCGTCCATACACTAACTCAAACGGTGAGAAGCCCGTGGATGATGTGGAACCTCCCGGATGGCAAACAAGAGGGCATGGAGTAACATATCCCAATCCTTCCCGTCTTTCTGGACCAGTCTTTTTAACATGGACTTTAGAGTTTTATTAAACCTCTCAACTAGGCCATCGGTCTGCGGGTGATAGACGGACGTCCGCAATTGTTTGATCTGAAATAGTCGGCACAAGTCCGCCATCACCTTTGACATAAAAGGGGTGCCCTGGTCCGTAAGTATCTCTCTGGGGAATCCAGTTCGTGAAAACATTTGGAATAATTCCTTGGCAATGGCCTTAGGGGAAGTTTTTCTCAAAGGAACTGCTTCTGGATACCTGGTTGCATAGTCTAGGATGACTAATATATATTGGTGCCCCCTTGCCGACTTTTCCAGGGGTCCCACGAGATCCATAGCGATCCACTCAAATGGAACCTCAATAATTGGCAAGGGTACCAGAGGGCTTCTATAGTGTGGTACTGGGGCAGTTAACTGGCAAATGGGACAAGATGCACAATATCTTTTAACCTCGGCCTTTACCCCTGGCCAGTAAAACCGGTCGGTTATTCTGGCCTCCATTTTCTCTGCCCCCAAGTGTCCTCCCAGTGCGTCGTTGTGGGCTAGGTCAAGTAGCATCCGCCTATATGGTTGGGGAACCAGTAACTGCTCTACAGTTTCCCCTTGGCTTTCCACCACTCGATAAACCAAATCCCCCTTTAACGCAAAATGAGGAAACCTTTGATCTGCCCCTGGTATTTGTGAGACCCCCATCAATAACAGAAACCTGCTCTCGAGCATTGACCAAGGTAGGATCCTGCAACTGGGCGGTGCCAAACCCATCCCTGGGTACGTCCAGGTCTGGATGCACTGACCTTAAGGATGTTTCCCCTTCACCCTCCTCAACTGGGAACTGCAATGGGGAGAGCTCCTCATCATCCTCCCCCAGCATAACCTGTAATGGGAAGACTTCCCCCCCCCCCCCCCCTAGAGGTCAACTCGGTATTGAGACCTGAAACAGAAACATTATCATTCAAATTAACATTCTCTGCAATATCCTTATCAGTGACAGGTATCTCTGTATCAGAGGGGTGTGTTGTGGGGGTTTCAGGCCTAGACCCCTCAGACTCCATCTCTTCCAGGCCCAGTGTCCCCAGTTCTCCTGGCAGCCCCATCTGTGCCTGGTTCCACAGTTCGAGAAATAGCGGACAGTCCCGTCCCACTATAATATCATGTATTAAACTATTTACTACCCCAACCTCTTGTGTCACTGAGGTACGTCCATAAGAAACCGTCACAGGAACCAGGGGGTACTCCCTGGTACCCTCATGGATACACACTACGTGCAGAGTTTTATTTACGGGGCCAAGTCTCCCAATCACCCTAGCATGTACCAGTGTTACCATGCTCCCGGAGTCCAGTAGGGCCCTGGCAGGAAGGTGGTTCACCCACACTTCACACTCGAACCGTCCTTCAGCCAGATCAAGATGAGTGGTACACGCTCTTTGCACATAGAAGGAGCTTCTCCGACCAGTCCCGCAATCCATCGGCTCCTCCTGAAGTGGGCATTGTGCCCGGGTATGCCCCCAGGACCGACATCGCCAACACTGTAGGCCTCCCATCCTAGGGACAGGAACCAACCTTCGAGGATCTGCAGAAGATGGTGCAGGGTTGCGGGTTCCAATGTCTGGCAGGGCTTCTCTCCTAGGTGCTGTGGCCGGTCTTGTTGCCCTTGGTGTGGGTTCCCGACGTTTGGCAGGCCCAAGCAGGTCCTCCACCACGGTGTACCTTTCAACCAACTCAACCAGCTGGTCAGCGGTTGCAGGGTCTCCATGGGTTACCCAGCGCTGTAGGTCATCTGGCAGGGACCGCAGGTACCAGTCCATCACTATCCGTTCCACCATTTGTGGGCCTGACAGTTGTTCTGGCTGCAGCCATTTTTTAACCAGCTGTATCAGTTCATGCATTTGGGACCTGAGTGGTCGGTCAGGTTTGTACCGCCAGCGATGCACCCTCTGAGCCCGGACAGCCATGGTCACTCCTAGGTGGGCCAGGATCTCTGCCTTCAGACGCTCATAGTCGCTGATATGTTCAGTTGGGAGGTCAAAGTAGGCCTTTTGTGGGTCACCGGTGAGAAAAGGAGAGATAATGCCGGCCCATTGGTCACGGGGCCACCCCTCTCTGCTATCCTCTCAAAGGTGGTGAGAAAGGCCTCTACGTCATCGCTAGGTGTCAGTTTTTGTAAGAAATGGCTGGCTCTCACAGACACTTGGTTGCCAACGGCAACAACCGCTTGTTCTCGTCCCTGAGCCAGCCGCTGCACTGCCTCCTGTAAGGCAGTCACCTGTGCTTGAGTGGACTCCTGCTGAGCAGTAAACTGGGCGGCTAGCAACCGTGTGTTTTCCTGCTGTGCAGCTATAGCCTGTGCCAGGGCCTGCTGCTGCTGAGCCATCGCTTCCTCATGGCGACGTTTTGCGTCTGCTGAAGCTTGCTGCTGGGTCACGGTGGCTTGCGCCAAAGCCCTGATGACCTCCTCCATGTCTTTACCTGCTGCTCGCAGCGTCTGAGCTGACTTCACCCACGGCATGCCATTTGTACACTGTCTCTTTAAATGTCAGTTTAGTTCTAAACGGTTTTTACGGCTGCAAATGCACTTTTGCCAGCATCCAAGACACCAGTTGTGATCTTCGGGGACAATAGCTCCACGGGATTAAGTGCATAAACCGTCAGTTTTATAACAAAAGACATTTATTTGTAAGAAAAAATCAAAAATAAGGCTTTCTTCAGCGCACAGGCAAAAATACAAAACAAAGTCCGCTTAACTTCAGCATAAAAGAAAATCAGCTTATCTTCAGCACAGAAACAAATTTAAGGAAAACACATACCGTTTTTTGTAGCTGGGTCTTTAGCAGCCTCCAAACATCCACACAGCTCAAACGACAGGTGCAATCACCTACTCCTCCTCACACCAACAACTCTTCCCTACTTCCTGTCTTATGAGCTGTCTTCCTGGAGGCCCTTAACCCCCTGTGCGCTGAATCATTGTGGTCAGGGAGGGAGGCTCTTTCCCACCCGAATATCTCTTCAGAGCCTCCTAAATTCCGGGTCCCAAATAACTTATTATTAACATGGAGAGGACTGCGAGTCAGTCCTCTCCTGCTCGGCTACTCCCGGAACCCCTCACCCATTTTGGGTGACCCCCTGAGCAACGCTGCTACTCCCTTAAAGGGACCACAAACCAAATACTGGTGCTACATAGCACCCGTCCAGGACCCAACCTTGGCGTCCTGTACAATATATATATACACTGCCTGAAGTGTATTACACACTGTACACCACCGAATGTACTGTATATTCTACATTGAATGCAGAAATATTTATATATATATATATACATTACTAGACTGTATAGATATGAATACACTGCCGGCCGTGTATTATATACTGTACACCACAGTGAATGTGAATGCACTGTATATGTTGTCACTGTATATGGTGCAGGCAAAAAGTCCATATGCTACACAACAGTGCCCATATCCCGGACAGCAGACACAGGATCACACAGCATATAAAGAAGTCCACCAATATTAGACAAACAAATATTGAGTACAGTATGACAAAAAATTACATAGTGAAAACAATAATGGTACAAATAATATATAAAAAAAACAAAATAAATTAATTGAACTATAATAAACCATCAACAAATACATGAATTATACATAAATAGCATACTGATATTTGTACATAAGTTTGTTAATAATTAGTTCAATAATCGACTAAGTTACAATCAGGGGCGTAACTAGAAATCACAGGGCCCCATAGCAAAATGTTGAATGCCCCCCCCCCCCCCTACAAACAGCCCCCCCCCCCACAAAAATTTTTTACTAATTCCATTGAACAACAGATTACCACACTCATGTGGCACAGTACCCAGGCAACATATTAATTTCGAACTACAAAACAAAAATTTAAATAACCATATAATAAATAAAATGCAAAGCATTGTGTGTACTACTTTTACTCTTTTATACTTACGTTTAAAGGGCAAACAACGCAAACTGCACCGGTTTAAGAGGAAAATTAACAGGATGACAACCTTGTAAGTGAAGAAAGAAATTAGGTCTTACATTCTATGCACTTTAACTTGGCATAAAATTCTTAATTTTTGAGTTTACACCTACTTGATTTAGATCTTGATTCTTAACGTGCATATTTTCAACATGTCTTTAAAAATAACCAAAAGGAAAAGAAGCCATGGTTTCAACAGCGAACAGCCAACAAGCCAAATGTAAGGCAACAGAACATTAGAAAAAGTAAACCTGAAAAAGAGTGAATCTTGATCTAAAATATGAAGATACAATGATGATAAATTAACAATATCTTACTTTATTTCTTTTATTTGATTTTATCCATTTCTCTCCAAAGCTGTTTTCCAGCCAAACAGGCAGTGCGGAAGCCAAAAACCTGCCATTCTTTGATTTAATTGACAAGAAAGGTGTAATTTGTCAAACAGGACGATTTAGATGGGTAAATGGGCAAGGTCTACACACACTTTACAAAAGCGTGTGCAGAAAACAAATTTTGACTGGATTAAAAAAAAATAATAATAATAATTTGATTCACAAAGGAAGAAATTTTGCCTGATTTGCAATGCTCAAAGATGGCACGTGGGGCAGCTGTGGACAGGTATGTAAAAAGAAATGTATCGGTTAACCAGCCAATTCAACAACTGAGGCTAGTTAAACGAGTAAAGTGGAACTCTAGCCAACACAACAAAGTACAAAGCTGACATACATATAAGCATTCAGACAAAATATTTGCCAGATACTTATAATTCAGTTCAGCCAGTTTTCTGTTTTACACATCAAAGCGATCTTTGAAAGCCAGTCAGGTTTGCACCATTTTACCTTTGCCCCCTTCTAAGTCTGCTCACTCAAACATAAGCTGCCAATTCTACCATGTATTTATTCAAATATTTGCCTAAAGTTCCACTTTATTATTTGCCAAACTGGAACCAAAGGTTTCTATTTATAACATATTTCCCATGCTCCTCAGCTTCATCTAATAGTCAAAAAACAATATTACATTCCATAAGTTTGACCTGAAATACCAAAAAACAAAGAACGTATCTTTTTGTGCCAAGTGGCAAAAAAAGAAATGTTTTGACATTTTTAGGAGGGTGAATGGCTCTGCGAATAGGTTATAAATAGACCCCATGGTTTAACCCAAATAAGAAAGGTTATGGCTGGCAACAGAACCAAACATGAACTTTGAAAACTCTTCCAACTTGTATACTCACAAAACACCACAACTTAGAAAACACGTCTGCGTGCCTTCAATTCCGCAAAAGTGTCCACAATGTGGTTTAGGTCCAGCCGTTTTGCTCTAGCATTTTCAATGCTTAAAATAGCAAGCCCAGAAAGTCTTTGCTCAGACATAGTGCTTCTGAGATAATTTTTTATTAGTTTAAGTTTTGAGAATGATCTTTCTGCTGAGGCCACAGTCACAGGTAGCGTTAGAAATAAAAGCAACGCTATGCACACATCAGGCAGATTGGATGAAAGAGCACTATTCTCAACTAAGAGCAAACGTGCAAGATCCTTCACAGAGGACAATTTCTGAATGTCCTCTTTAGGTGCGGTTTTAAAACTTAGAAGCTGACCAGCGAAAGTTGACGAGAGGTCTTTTTCGTACTTTTGTTGCAGATTTGATGCAGCTTTAAACAACTCATCATCCGATGCTGATGCTAGAACTGCAGGTTGAATAATTTCAAATCGCTGAACAACCCGATTAAGTCCCTGGAACCTGTTTGACAACTGGTTTACTACTATGTCCAAGCATCTATAGAAAACGTTGATTTTGAAACGTTCTTCAAGGTCCTCTAATCTCTCATCAACACACAACTCATCAAAATGTTTTTTGACAGTGCGAATTCGTTTTGATTCAAATCTGGGGGTAATGTTCCATTTTTGTGCGAGCAATACAGCATTATTTCTGGCTTCCCCAAAACTGTTTCTGAAATTGGATATCTCATCCAAGGCTGTCTTAATTAAATTAGAAGCTTTGGACAAGTCCATGCTCTCTGACTGGAGGAGTTTAGACAGAGAATTTATGCTTGCGAAAATTTTTGTTAGTAGAACAATTAGAAATATAGATTGGAAGGACTCTAATTTTTTTTTCAGCCCCATTGCCTCTTCTCTTTCACTTTTTTTGGTTGCTACAAGGCTTATTTTTGATAGTGCTTTAAGGACATCTACAAAACGAAACCGCAAGGCAAGCAGTGACTCATAGCGAGATGACCAGCGTGTAGGACACAATTTCTTCAGTGTAACAGAGGATTCACTGGTAAATGAAGACAGGATCTCCCACCGCTTTCCACTGTCCCCAAAAAAATTGTGTATATGTTGAACCACACCCATAAAGTTTGAGACCTCTGTAATCTCTGCCACAGCATCTTGGAGGACCAAATTAAGATTGTGCGCTGCACAATGAACATAAAGTGCATTTTCCTCTCTCTGCAAAATTCGAGTCTGCACACCAGAATAGATTCCACTCATTGTGGCAGCACCATCATAGCCCTGACCACGGCACTTATCCAGAGAAATTCCTTTAGCATCAATAAATGCAAGTATTTCTTTTTCTATACCTGCAGCACTTTGGTCATGAACAGCATTAAATCCAAGAAATGCCTCGTGTATGTTGATTTGCTTTGCTCTCGTATTTGGATCTCTTTCAATAGAAACATATCGAAGCACCTGACTCATTTGATCACATTTAGAGATATCCTGAGTAGTATCTATAATCAACGAGTAAAACTGTGCATTTTGCACTTCAGACAAAATGTCATTCAGAACTTGCTTTGACAAAATATCTATGACTTCATTTTGAATTTTTGGACTAAGGTATTTGACTTTTCCCTGTGGTAACTGTAGCAATTGCTTCAATATGGGATCATACTCAGCTAGCAGCTCAATTATTGCCAGGAAGTTTCCACTGTTGACTTCTCCTATTTTTTCTCTGTGGCCACGGAAGGCCATGTTATTCATAGCCATAGTCAAGGTGACATTCACTATTCTATTTAAAACATCTCTCCAAAAGTTTTTTTCTTTTCTTAATTGTTGTTCGTTTTCCTCATCAATTGTTCCCTTATTACGCCACTGATCATATATTATGCAAGAATCTATATGAGTTTGAGATGTTTCATGAACCTGTATTTTTGTTGACAAGCCTTTCCATTTTTGTATCCCCTTTGCCCATGCTGGTTCAGAGCCTAGTTTTCTACGGTCACCAAATAACCAGCATGGTTCACAGTATGCAACATTCAATTTAGGAGAATAACAGAGCCAGGTAATGGGTAGTTTAAGTCCTGTTTTTGTTGTTTTTTCATAATATTTTACTGAAAAACACCTCTGTTCCTCATCATTGTCTCTCTTAAAGGGCCCTGTAGGTCTGCAAGGACCATTTGTGATTATAAATCTCTTCACATGTGCATCTGTAATTGTAATTGGAAAGTTTGCCCTGTCTGTGACATATTTTGTAGATGCAATGTCAGTTAGCACAGCTATGTCACTACCAGTCAAGTGAACATCGGCTGCTGCAAATGGCTCATTTTCAGGATAATCTTTTTCAATATTGTCCTCAGTAACTCCACCTAACTCTTGGCTTGTACTTGGTTCATTCAGGGGAAACTGTAGCAATTGCTCCTGTACTGGCATGTCAGATATTGTGGGGTCGAGGCTTTCTGTGCTTGCCTCAGAAACTTTTTCTGCATCATGGTCTGCTGTAGAGCTCTGACCAACATTGGGCACATTAAAAAAATGTGTGATTTTTGGAAGTTTCTCAGTTTTGGAGGTGTCTTCCCTTTTCTTTTTACGCTTCTGAGCGCCACTTTGATGATGGTAACTGGACATTATGGTTGAAACTGAAAAATACAGTACAAGGAAAGACCCTTACTCCTCAATTACATAGTTAAAGTGGAGGTCCACCCTAAAAAAAATTACATACAAATGCAACAAAAAAATTGCAAAAATAAATAAATACATTTTTTTTGCCTGTTGCTAGGCAGATTGTCCTAATCTGCCACTTCTTATTCCGCTGTGATCTTCAGTCTTCTCCTCGCCTTGATTTCTGGGAAATTTGGGCGTGGTGTCACAGAAGACAGCCGTCCATTCAGAAATCGCCAGGGGAGTCACGCATGCACAGTAGGAAATGGGCAGTGAAGCCGCAAGGCTCCACTGCCTGTTTCCCTTAGTGAGGATGGTGGCGCCGGCACACGATACGAGGGACGGATCGGACAACATCGCGGGCGCCCTGGACAGGTAAGTGTTCCTATTAAAAGTCAGCAGCTACAGTGTTTGTTATTTTTTACGGCTGGAACACCCCTTTAACAACAAAACAAAAAATACTGCCAATAAAATTCATTCATTAGTCACCGAGACCAGTTAAATAATTCATCGGTGACGTAAAAGTTTTGGACGCCAAACGCGGCATAACGCCGGTACTGCGTTTAGGCGCATTTTCGTTTATAAGCGTTTTTAAAGGTGCCCTATTTTTTTTACATTAAAAATCTCAAAAATGATGGCAAATGATAAAAAAACATTAAAAATATATTTTAAACAATTGTAATTGCTTGCAATGATTTATAGACCATTTATATACCCTAATGAGCCCTTGATCCAATACACCACTAGCATTGCTGTTATCCGAAGTATAATTGGAATTTGACCCATATAGTGTTAGATTTGAACAAGCAACTTGTGGCAGGTGACGTGGCAAGTGGACAATCCACAACAAGTGGCAAGTGACGTGGCAAGTGGACAATCCACAACTTGTAGCAGGTGACGTGGAAAATGGACAATCCACAACTTGTGGCAAGTGACGTGGCAAGTGGACAATCCACAAGTGGCAAGTGAAGTGGCAAGTGGACAATCCACAACTTGTGGCAGGTGACGTGGCAAGTGACGTGGCAGGTGACGTGGCAAGTGGGCAATCCACAGCTTGTGGCAGGTGACGTGGCAAGTGGACAATACACAACTTGTGGCAGGTGACTTGACGAGTGACGTGGCAAGTGGACAATCCACAACTTGTGGCAGGTGACGTGGCAAGTGATGTGGCAGGTGACGTGGCAAGTGGGCAATCCACAGCTTGTGGCAGGTGACGTGGCAAGTGGACAATCCACAACTTGTGGCAGGTGACTTGGCAAGTGACGTGGCAAGTGGACAATCCACAACTTGTGGCAGGTGACGTGGCATATGACATGCTAAATACAAGTACACTGCTGCTGCTAATCACTCTGGTCTCACAAAATGGCTGAAATTGTAAAATAATACTTTTTTTGAGCTTGGGGAGGGTCTTATGAGGTTATCTTGTAAACGCTTTTAGACGCAAATGCGGTAAAATGCTGCTAAATGCGGCATGCAAACGCGGCAAAAAGGGCGTTTCTGAACGCCGGTTACAGCTTTTAAAAACATGCGTTCAGCAGAGTGTGCAGGACATTAATACAGAAGTTACTATGACCAGTGCAGGATATAGAAGTTACTATGACCAGTGCAGGATACAGAAGTTACTATGACCCAGTGGTGGCTGGTGAAGTTTTAGGATGGGGGGTGCAAGACCCCACCACTCCACGTGTGGCCCTCCCACTTCCCATAAGCCACACCCCTTATAGAATCCACATCATATACCAGGCTGCACATTATACACCAGGCTGCAAATTATACACGGGACTCTGCACATCATACACCAGGCTGCAAATTATACACGGGGCTCTGCACATCATACACCAGGCTGAAAATTATACACGGGGCTCTGCACATCATACACCAGGCTGAAAATTATACACGGGGCTCTGCACATCATACACCAGGCTGAAAATTATACACGGGGCTCTGCACATCATACACCAGGCTGAAAATTATACACGGGCTCTGCACATCATATACCAGGCTGAAAATTATACACGGGGCTCTGCACATCATATACCAGGCTGAAAATTATACACGGGGCTCTGCACATCATATACCAGGCTGAAAATTATACATTATGCTGCAGTCTCACCTCCAAAAAAAAAAAAATGAATGAAGTCAATCTTGCCACAAATCTTATATTCCGCACCCTACCAATCCATATACAATTACCTCAA
Source organism: Lithobates sylvaticus (assembly GCA_028564925.1). NCBI lineage: Eukaryota > Metazoa > Chordata > Amphibia > Anura > Ranidae > Lithobates > Lithobates sylvaticus. The sequence goes on along the minus strand of CM053033.1, from coordinate 76,165,959 downwards.
AACTCTGTCCAATCTAATCTGGAACTTCATTTGGGATGGCAAAAAAGCTAGATGCTCCTGCAACCTCACCTCCCACAAAAAAGTAGGAGGGGCAGGACTAGTGGACTTTTACGACTATCTATGGGCAGTTAGACTGGACCATATCAAATACTGGTTATACGAGAGCAATACCCCACTATGGGTAGACATAGAAAAGACGAAATCCCCAACGAATGACCTAACAACACTACTCATGGGCGACACCTGGATACCATGGGACATGTACACTCTATCACCTCCTATGCTGATATCAATGATGGCGTGGAGATCCCTCCTAAACCAGAATCACACTGATACACATGAGACAGGTTACAAGCTGCCATTGAACCTCCTAGAAACAAAAATCCCTATGTTATCGGTTAAAGACCTAGTAAACCATGGCCTCACACACATATCTTACCTTTTGCAAAAGTCTTCAGTCTTGTCATGTGACACATTCAGTTTTCGGATCCTCTACAGCGGTGGGAAGGGTTAGCAATCAATATTACAGAGAGCAGATTAAAAAAGTGAATGGTGTTGATAAGCCAAGGGGGGGGGGGGGGGGGGTTGGAGCTGCTGCCGTCCTACCGCCGCAAAAAAAATGCCAAATGAAGCGCCTTGTCTGCAATCTCGCGATTGCATCGATGTGGCGCTTCCCATATTGCACTGCGCCCGGTGCTGGGACACAGTGCACATAAGGACATTTAAAAAAAATAAAATAATTTAAAGGGTCATGTTAAAAAAAATTGAATTTTTTTTTTTTTTATTTAAACATTCTTTTTTGACTGCCTGGGGGGGGGGGGGGGGGGGGGGGGGGGGGGTGCAGCAGGCAGTGGGTTAGTATGACAACAAACCAGCAATGTATAGAGCTTAAAGCGGGACTGTACCTAAAAAAAAAAAAAAAAAAAAAAAAAACATTTAAAAGCCAGCAGCTACAAATACTGCAGCTGCTGACTTTTAGTAAATGGACACTTACCTGTCCCAGGGTCCAGCAATGTCAGCAGCCGAAGCCGATCAATCGCTCGGCTCTCTGCTGCTGCCGGCGCCATTCTCTGTGAGGGAATCGGGGAGTGAAGCATTGCAGCTTCACTTCCCGGTTCCCTACTGCGCATGCGCGAGTCGCGCAGCGCAATGAGAATTGTCCATGCTATCTGCTGGGACCCGTGTGTGTCCCGGTAGACAGCGCACCGGGACAGGAAGTGGCATAGACTCCCGTGGGAGTTTATGCCCAGAAGCGGGTGTAAATACCTGTCTTAGACAGGTATCTGCACCCCCCTCCCCCCTGAAAGGTGCCAAATGCGACACCGGAGGGGGGAGGGTTCCAATGAGCGGAAGTTCCACTTTAGGGTGCTTTCACACTGGGGCGTTTTTCAGGAGCTACAGCGCTAAAAATAGTGCCTGTGTAGCTCCTGAAAAAAAAACGTGTCCTTTCACTCCAGTGTGAAAGCCGGACGCTAGCGGCCGCATACCGCGGCTAAAACGATGGTAAAGCAGCGCTGCTTTACCGTCGCCGCCCGCACCGCCCCAGTGTGAAGCCGGCCTTAGGGTGGAATACCGCTTTAAGCAGAAGCAGGCATATGGGAGCCAATGGAGAGCCCTGTGATAGATGCCAGAGCCAGTTACAGCCACTGCCGCAAAAAAAAAATGCTTGCTTGGGTGCTTGCTGCGGCCCTACCACCGCAAAAAATCTATGGTGTTGAGAAGCGGGGGACCGTCCGCCCAACGAATACCATGTATGAAGTTGATAGGGGGGAGTCTGTGCGAGATGTTCACACGGTGCACATAAGGACATTTAAAAAAAAAAAAGTTATTTAAAAGGGACACCTTAACCGCTTCCCGACCGCCTAACGCAGATATACTGCGGCAAAATGGCATGGGCAGGCAAAATCACGTACCTGTACGTGATCCTTTAAATGCCTGCCCGTGGGTCGGGAGCTCCGTGACCCCGGCCGCGGGACCAGCGGACCCGATCGCCACTGGTGTCCCGCGATCGGGTCACGGAGCTGAAGAACGGGGAGACCTCTATGTAAACAAACCTCTCCCCGCGCTTCCTACTCTGCCTGTCATTGATTGGCTGTTTCCGGTCATCGGGAAAGCCGATCAATGACGTCAGCCCCGCCCCCTAATGTAAAAAAACACACACGTCAGAGCCCATCTCCCCTCCCCCTAGTGGTTAACTCTTTCACTACCACTGCCATTTATACAGGAATCAGTGCATTTAAATAGCATTGATTGCTGTATAAATGACAATGGTCCCAAAAATGTGTCAAAAATGGCCGATGTGTCCGCCATAATGTCGCAGTCACAATAAAAATCGCTGATCGCCGCCATTACTAGTAAAAAAAAAATAATAAAAATGCTATAAAACTATCCCCTATTTTGTAAACGCTATAACTTTTGCGCAAACCAATCAATAATCGCTAATTGCGATTTTTTTTTTAACAAAAATATGTAGAAGAATACGTATCGGCCTAAACTGAGGAAAAAAAATGTTTTTTTATATATTTTTGGGGGATATTTATTATAGCAAAAAGCAAAAAATATTGCATTGTTTTCAAAATTGCGCTCTATTTTTGTTTATTGCGCCAAAAATAAAAACCGCAGGGGCGATCAAATACCACCAAAAGAAAGCTCTATTTGTGGGAAAAAAAGGACGCCAATTTTGTTTTGGAGCCACGTCGCACGACCGCGCAATTGTCAGTTAAAGCGACGCAGTGCCGAATCGCAAAAAGGGGCCTGGTCCTTTGGCTGCCAATTGGTCTGGGGCTGAAGTGGTTAAAAAAAAAAAAAAAAAAAAAGTTATTTAAACATATTTTTTTTTTGACTGGGGGGGGGGGGGGGGGGGTGTAAACGGCAGGGGGTTGGCCAGTGCAGGATACACAAGCTACTATGACCAGTGCAGGACATTTACCCCCCTCCCCCCCGCCATGTTGCATATTTGTATAATTGTACAGTTACACTCACAGACAGTTCAGGTGGAAAAACAGCATATCTTAGTGTACAGTACCTGAATGCTGCAAACTGTCTGAAATACACAGACCGGGTCTCGTTCGTTACACAGTGACACAACACAGACTGAGCCTGGCTGGCTGGTTCCTCCTCGGCGGCGCTGCCTGGCTCCTCGTGGACTCAGGCTGCTTCTCAGTCTGACGCTCCTCCCCTCTCAATGCGCCTCGGCCGAGTGACGTCACGACGCTGGGACGGGGCTGGCGCCGGTGTTTTTTGCAGGGGAGGACTCGCTTGCCTTGCCGATGCAGAGCCCCGGACCACTCGGCAGCGGGCGGCGGGCCCCATAGCAACCGCGGGCCCCATAGCGACCGCGTGTGTCGCTATGGCGGTAGTTCCGCCACTGGTTACAATTTATTAAATATAACAATAATGTAAAAAATATATCTAGTCTAGATAATATAAATCTGAGGCCTGACAGATAGAGCAGGGGCCACATAGATAGAGTAAGGGCCCAGATAGAATAGACCAGTGAAAAATCATTAGGGGGACCAAAGGAGGAAAATGAAACAGAATAGAACAAAGCACGAGGGATGATCAATGACATGCAACCGTAATCAAAAAAAGAGAGAAAAGGAATAAACCGACTATCGTCATCTTATTAATACATATCAAGAGAGGTAAAAAGTCAACAAATCCTCCATGTGACATCCATGAATTATATCACACATGTCACAGAAACGATTTAAAGCTGATATACTCGTTGAGGCCTGGGTATTTAGTCGCATCCAGAATATGTATCCACTTAGTTTCAAGTTGCAACACAGTGGTGTCTATTTCTCCGCCCGAGCATGTGTGGGTACATGCTCTAGAGCGGAGAACCGGACAACACCTGGATCAAAATTGTGGTGATGACCAATATGTCTGTTCAAAGCCGTCGTGCATAGACGTTTGAGTACAGGTAAGATATGGTCTCTAATTCTTTTATCAAACGGTCGTTTTGTTTTGCCAATATAAAAACAGCCACATTGACATGCAGCTAGATATACTACACCTACAGATTTACATGTGACATTGTGTCTCACCATATGAACATGACCATTTGGTAACCAAGTGTCTGTAGAATTGGAAACAAATGGACAGATATCGCATCTACCACAAGTAAATGTACCTCGTTTGGTCAATTTATCAATGTTTTTGGGCATAAAGTGGCTAGTAACCAGACGGTCTTTCATGGATGGTGATCTACGGTAAGTAAAGGATAGGGTTTAACAAATTTTTGAATCATTTGATCAGCCATTAGTAGTGGCCAATATTTTGTCAAAATGTTTTTCATTTGGGAATGTTGTCTTGAAAATTGGGTGATAATACGAACTGACTGATCTGTGGAGGGTAATTTTTAGGATGAATAAGATCATTCCTATTTAACTTGGCTACTTTGTTAAATGTCCTTTTCAATAAAGATTTACTATAGTCCCGTTGATGCAGTCTGGAATATAAATCACTCGCTGCAGATCGAAAATCTGCCTCTAAAGTACAGTTGCGTCTCAGACGCAAGAATTGACTATATGGAATGCTGCTCAGCAGTGGACGAGGATGTGCACTGCTGGCATGTAAAATGGTATTGCCGGATGACGGCTTACGATAAAGGGAAGAACGAATAGTACCTTTGTCGTCAACAAGAATCTGCAGGTCAAGAAAATGAATTCTTGACTGACTGCATTCAAAAGTAAATTGTAATCATTAAGGGCCAGTAGGTCAACCAGCCGCAAAAGTTCATGCTTGATTCCTGTCCAAAAAAGTAAAATATAGTCAATGTAACAATGCCAAACTAGAACATGTTGTAATAAATTAGAAAATTGATCATTAGAAAAAAGTTCCCTCTCCAACCCTCCCAGGATCCAGTTGGCGTATAAGGGGGCACACTTGGTCCCCATGGCCACACCTTGCACCTAGAGGTAGTGGGAGGAACCAAACAAAAAAACATTGTGTCATGAACTCAATGATGAACTCAAGCAGCTGGAGGACGAACTGGCCATATAATTCGAAAGTGGAACCACGTTCCTTCAATTGGGTTTGAATGACCTGGATTCCTTTTTTGTGTGAAATTGAGTTATACAAACTCTCTACATCTAAAGCCACTAACCAGGTATCAGGGGGAAGTTGCTTACCGTCCAAGATACAAAGTAAATCTATTGTATCTTTTACATAGGAAGATAGCGATATCACATGTGGATATAAATATATATTGACTGAAGCACTTGCATTCTCAGTCAATCCTTGGCAGCCCGACACAATCGGTCGGCCCGGAGGATGATCCAATGACTTATGTACTTTCGGTAATGAGTAGCAAGTAGAAGTTTTAGGATATTTAATATTCAAATATTTCCAAGTGTTTAAATCGATAATACCTTGTTGATATGCCTTGAAGATCAAGCCAAAATATTCCACATTGAAATGATCAACTAAAGTTTTTGATATAGGACAATACCATTGGCAGTTGTCAAGGATGTCCAGGCACATACGCTCATAGGCCTGGACATCCATGAATACAACATTCCCCCCCCCCCCCCGTCATCCGGCTTGATAACCATGTCCGGATGACACTGGAGATCTTTAAGTGCTTTACGGTGTTTGAAGGATAAATTGTGTTGTTGTTGGTCATCTAATTCCAAATTCTTTATTTCTAAAGTAATTTGTTGAACAAACGCCCAAATGTTTGGGTTAGTCTGAAGCAAAGGAAATTATGTTGATTTGGGTTTGAAGGAGGATGGAGGGGGGAAGGATACACCAGGGACAGCAACACCCGGAAAAATCTGCATTTGGTCATCGCCGGTGTCGCCCTCCTCCCATAATGACATAAGGTCATCCATAGCCTGAAGTTCCATCTGTGAAAATTCCATTGGTGGAAAGTCAGATTGATCAGTGACTGATGGTTTGTCATTAATAACTTTGAACAAAAGTCTTCTAGAGAAGAGATGTATGTTTTTAACAAATTGGAATCTGTCTAAGTTTGCTGAGGGACAAAATGTTAGACCTAATTTAAGTACAAAAACCTGCTCATCAGTAAGAGGTACAGAGGAGAGGTTTATTACTTCTAAACCTTAGCCTCCTTGGGTGGGGGCAACAAGGGCTCAAATTTGGTTCTGGGGTTTTCACTAAAAAAATTGGTGCAATACGTGGCTCAATGGACTGAGAACTCAAAGGAAACATAGTAGATAGTGTGGGTTCACTTACCCTATGTGTAGCAGAAGAAGGAAGAGATGAAGGGCAAGGTGCTCTGATGTCCGGTGCGAATTGTGATAAAGATTGTGAGGTAGCCATTGTAGAAGATGGTTTATTAACAGTGGGTGTAGAGGCGTGTGTAGTGATTAAATTAGGACGAACCACAGAAGAGCGTTTCGTGGGTCCGAAAGTGCGATGCAGTGAGTCGGTAGAGGAAACCGTACGATCAACTTTCCTTTTCTTTGGGATTCTATCCTGAGAAAGATCTCTATATGAAGTGGAAGCACTGGAAGAAAAAGAAACAACATTAGGTATGTCATTATCAGGTTGTGGTGCGTGAGAGACAGAAGGCTCGTTGGTAGGTTTGTTGAAACTAGTCTGATTCCATTTGTAAGCATAATCGTTTTCGTGAGCAGACTTATCTCTAAGGAATTTACTTTCCTTAGCACTAATGATGTTTTTGGTGTATTCTTCAAGGTATACACGCAGGTCTTTCTCTCGTTGTATGAATCTTTCCGACTCTTCACCAATAGTATTATCCTGGTCCCAACTCGTGATCTGAAGATCAAGTTGGTCTAATTCTGATTCATATTGTTTAATCAGGATGGAAATCATTTGGAAAAAACAACACTGCAGGTTATTTTCCCAAGATTTTTTCAAAGAGTCGTTAATCTTTTTAACATTTGGGAATATTTGAATGCGGAGTCCCCATGGGACAATGCGATTATCGGAATACTTCTCAAAGTAGGTTTTGTGCCAATAGATTCTGACCTTTCTCTCCAAAAGCTGTCTTAGTCTCATGAAAGATCTGTCAAGTTCACCATCGGTGATATTAACATCTTTCTAGTAAGACCTAATTTTGGTCATGAACCCATCCCAAGCCTCTCCACAGAACCCGCGTCATGATAAGCACCACTCTAAACAGATGCAGTATCGTGTCAGGCCACACTAAATATTGCATACAAATTAAATTTTAGTAGAATAATAAGCAAAGATAAAATAGAGAAAAAGGAAATGTTTTTATCAAAAGTTACTTAAACGCTTCCCGACTGGCACACGACGATATACGTCGACAGAATGGCACGGACAGGCATAGGGGCGTATAAATACGTCCCCTTTAAGATGCCGCTCGCGCCAGTCGGGACCCCCGTGAGGCCGGTCGCGGGTCCCGCGGACTCTATCGCTGTGGGGACACCCGCGATTGTCTCACGGGAAGGCTGAACGGGGAGATGCTTAAATAAACAGCATCTCCCCGTTCTGCCTAGCAACTAGTGACGCAGGGAGCAGAGATCAGCATTCACTAGCTGACAGCCACGCCCCCCCCACAGTAAGAAACACACCTCTAGGCATACTTAACCCCTACACTGCCACCTAGTGGTTAACCCCTTCACTGCCAGTGTCATTTACACAGGAATCAATGCATTTAAATAGCATTGATTGCTGTATAAATGACAATGGTCCCAAAAATGTGTCAAAAATGTCCGATGTGTCCGCCATAATGTCGCAGTCATAATAAAAATCTTTTTTTGCCGCCATTACTAATAAAAAAAAATGATTATTAAAAATGCTACAAAACTATCCCCTATCTTGTAAACGCTATAACTTCTGCGCAAACCAATCAATAATCGCTTATTGCGATTTTTTTTACCAAAAATATGTAGAATACGTATCGACCTAAACTGAGGAAAAAAATGTTTTTTTTTTATTATTTTGGGGGATATTTATTATAGCAAAAAATAAAAAAGAATGCCTTTTTTTTTCAAAATTGTCGCTCTTTTTTGTTTATAGCGCAAAAAATAAAAACCGCAGGGGCGACCAATACCACCAAAATAAAGCTCTATTTGTGGGAAGAAAGGACGTCAATTTTGTTTGGGAGCCACATCGCACGACCGCGCAATTGTCAGTTAATACCAGTTAATTGTCATTAAAAACCAAAATCGTAGAAGAAATTGTGGAAACAGTATGGCAGCGGGGTCCTAATTAGATACGGCACCTCATCCCAAAATAGATAACAAAAATGGGTAGTTTGGGGAAAAAGGGATTATTACGGTGCCAAGTAAAGTTCAAAAATAAATAAAAAAATGTATAAAGAGAGAAATTAATTATATAAAGTTTATTAAACATAACAAAATAGAAAAAAGAAACATATTCATAATATACAAAGATTAAAATTGGTCTCTAAATAGTTTATAGGTATATTATTCAAAGAAGCACACACTTTTTAACCACTTCAGCCCCGGACCATTTGGCAGCCAAAGGACCAGAGGTCTTTTTTCAATTTTGCACTGCACTGCTTTAACTGGTAATTGCGCGGTCATGCAATGTTGTAACCAAACAAAATTTGCGTCCTTTTCTTCCCACAAATAGAGCTTTCTTTTGATGGTATTTGATTGCCTCTGTGATTTTTATTTTTTTGCGCTATAAACGGAAAAAGACCGCAAATTTTGAAAAAAAAAAAGATATTTTCTACTTTTTGTTATAAGAAAAATCCAATAAACTCAATTTTAGTCAAACATTTGGGCCAAAATGTATTCAGCCACATGTCTTTAGTAAAAAAAATGCCAATAAGCGTATATTTATTGGTTTGCGCAAAAGTTATAGCGTCTACAAACTAGAGTACATTTTCTGGCATTTACACCGCTTTTAATTTATGACTGCCTATCTCATTTCTTGAGGTGCTAAAATGGCAGGGAAGTACAAAACCCCCCAAATGACCCCATTTTGGAAAGTAGACACCCCAAGCTATTTGCTGAGAGGCATGTTGAGCCCATTGAATATTTTTTTTTTTTTAGTCCCAAGTGATTGAATAAAGACAAAAAAAAAAATGTATTCAAAAAGTTGTCACTAAATGATATATTGCTCACACATGCCATGGTTATATGTGGAAAAACCCAAGCACCGCCTTCAGCATTTCTAAGGGTGCAAATTTTTGATTTCACTCCTCACTACCTATCACAGTTTCGAAGGCCATAAAATGCCAAAATAGCACAAAAACCCCCCAAATGACCCCATTTTGGAAAGTAGACACCCCAAGCTTTTTGCTGAGAGGCATGTTGAGTACATGGAATATTTTATATTTTGCCACAAGTTGCGGGAATATTACAAACTTTTTTTTTTTTGCCCAAAGTTGTCACTAAATGATATATTGCCCACACATGCCATGGGCATATGTGGAATTACACCCCAAAATACATTCTGCTGCTTCTCCTGAGTACGGGGATACCACATCTGTGGGACTTTTTGGGAGCCTATCCGCATACGGGACCCCGAAAACCAAGCACCGCTTTCAGGATTTCTAAGGGCATAAATTTTTGATTTCACTCCTCACTACCTATCACTACCTATCACAGTTTTGAAGACCATAAAATGCCAAGATGGCACAAAACCCCCCCAAATTACCCCATTTTGGAAAGTAGACACCCCAAGCTATTTGCTGAGAGGCATGTTGAGCCCATTGAATATGTTTTTTTTTAGTCCCAAGTGATTTGAATAAAGACAAAAAAAAATAAATAAAAAAAATTTATTCAAAAAGTTGTCACTAAATGATATATTGCTCACACATGTCATGGTTATATGTGGAATTGCACCCCAAAATACATTTTGCTGCTTCTCCTGAGTATGGGGATACCACATGTGTGGGACTTTTTGGGAGCCTAGCCGCGTACGGGGCCCCGAAACCCAAGCACCGCCTTCAGCATTTCTAAGGGTGCAAATTTTTGATTTCACTCCTCACTACCTATCACAGTTTCGAAGGCCATAAAATGCCAAAATAGCACAAAACCCCCCCAAATGACCCCATTTTGGAAAGTAGACACCCCAAGCTATTTGTTGAGAGGCATGGTGAGTATTTTACAGCTCTCATGTGTTTTTGAAAATGAAGAAAGTAAAAAAAAAAAAATTTTTTTTTTTTTTTTTCAATTTTCAAAACTTTGTGACAAAAAGAGAGATCTGCAAAATACTCACCATACCTCTCAGCAAATAGCTTGGGGTGTCTACTTTCCAAAATGGGGTCATTTGGGGGTGGTTTGTGCCATCTGGGCATTCCATGGCCTCCGAAACTGTGATTGGCAGTGAGGAGTGAAATAAAAAAATTACACCCTTAGAAAGCCTGAAGGCGGTGCTTGGATTTTGGGGTCCCGTACGCGGCTAGGCTCCCAAAAAGTCCCACACATGTGGTATCCCCGTACTCAGGAGAAGCAACAGAATGTATTTTGGGGTGTATTTCTACATATGCCCATGGCATGTTTGAGCAATATATCATTTAGTGACAACTTTTTGTAAAAAAAAATATAATTTTTTTTTTTTTCATTATTCAATCTCTTGGGACCAAAAAAAAAAATATTTAATGGGCTCAACATTGCTCTCAGCAAATAGCTTGGGGTGTCTACTTTCCAAAATTGGGTCATTTGGGGGGGGGTTTGAACTGTCCTGGCATTTTATGCACAACATTTAGAAGCCTATGTCACACGTCACCCACTCTTCTAACCACTTGAAGATAAAGTCCTTTCTGACACTTTTTGTTTACATGAAAACATTTTTTTTTTTTTTTGCAAGAAAATTACGTTGAACCCCCAAACACTATATATATTGTTAAAGCAAAGGCCCTACAGATTAAAATGGTGGGTGTTGCATTTTTTTTTCCACACAGTATTTGCGCAGTGATTTTTCAAACGCATTTTTTGTGGAAAAAATACACTTTTTTTTATTTTAATGCACTAAAACACACTATATTGCTCAAATTTTTGATGAAATAAAAAATATGATCTTAGGCCGAGTACATGGATACCAAACACGACATGCTTTAAAATTGCGCACAAACACGCAGTGGCGACAAACTACATACATTTTTAAAAGCCTTTAAAAGGCTTTACAGGTTACCACATTAGATTCACGGAGGAGGTCTACTGCTAAAATTACTGCCCTCGATCTGACCTTCGCGGTGATACCTCACATGCATGGTGCAATTGCTGTTTACATATGACGCCAGACCAACGCTTGTGTTCGCCTTTGCGCAAGAGAAGGGGGGGCAGGGGTGCTTTTTTTATTTTTTTTTTAGTTTTTCTTTTTATTTAGCTTTTTTATTTTATTTTTAAACTGTTCCTTCCATTTTTTTTTTTCTTAGTTATCATTTTTATTGTTATCGCAGGGAATGTAAATATCCCCTATGATAGCAATAGGCAGTGACAGGTACTCTTTTTTTGAAAAAAAGGGTCTATTAGACCCTAGATCTTTCCTCTGCCCTCAAAGCATCTGACCACACCAAGATCGGTGTGATAAAATGCTTTCCCAATGGTGCGGTGGGTATGCCCACCATTAGAATACCTCCCTTCATCCACCCACTTCTAATGATGGGCATCCTCCCGCAAAAAAGTTATGCCACGTACACATGGTCGGACTTTTTTCGACCATATGTACGTGGCATTAGGAGCAAAATCGCTCCTCCGCCCTCTGCTGCCCACATGCTTCGGCATATATGCTCTTTTTTTTAACTGTGGTGGTGAAATCACCTCCTACAGCGTTGGAGTCGCGGCTTTATGTATCGTGGGAGCAAACGCTGTTGCTGTCAAGATAAATAAATCCACGCTGCAACTGAATGGCGTACCTGCTAAGCAAATAATGGTTAACATTAAAACAAAGTAACATTACAGTATAACAGTAAGACCTTACCATACCATACCTGCAAAGCAAATACCAAAAAAAAAAAACATAGTAAAAAATAAAACATTTTGTTAACGCAACCGGTGCCTAAAATATATATATGCCGAAGCATGGGGGCATCCTCCCGCAATAAAGTTATGCCACGTACACATGGTCGGACTTTTTTCGACCGTATGTACGTGGCATTAGGAGCAAAATCGCTCCTCCGCCCTCTGCTGCCCCCATGCTTCGGCATATATGCTCTTTTTTTTTAACTGTGGTGGTGAAATCACCTCCTACAGCGTTGGAGTCGTGGCTTTATGTATCGTGGGAGCAAACGCTGTTGCTGTCAAGATAAATAAATCCGCGCTGCAACTGAATGGAGCACCTGAAAACAAAAAAATGGGTAACAATAAAACACAGTAAACAAAATTACATACCTGAAAAGCAAGCATGATAAAACATAATAAAACATTGCAGAATAGAATAGAGTAAAAAAGAGCAACAATAGAGAGAGAGAGAGAGAGAGAGAGAGAGAGAGAGAACAATAAAACGACAACTATTTTTGTTTTTTTTTATTTTATATTTTTTTGGGGTTTTTTTTTTTTTTTTGTACTTTTTTTTTTATTTTTTACACTTTTTTTTTTTAAAACTATAACTATAATTTTAACTGTAACGGTCGGGTCTCAAAATGCGATGGCATTCTTGAGACCCTGTAACTATAATTTTAACTAACAGTCGGGTCTCAAAATGCGATGGCATTCTTGAGACCCTGTGAAAGTGTATCCTAGCCTGTGAAATGCTGTACCCTACGCTAAAACCTCACTAGTGAGTGGTAGCGTTCAAAACATTCACCAACGCAGAGACCAGGATTGTCAGGACAGCGTGGACAATAATAACGGGTGTCACGCCTACATCCGCGCTTGGTACAGACACGACATCTTTTTTGGGGGGCTCGTTGGGTAGGGGTACTCGGGAGGACATAAGGATAATGCCTCTCATACAGCCGGCTAACTGCATTTGGTTCGGAATGGTGAGGTGCAGAACCGTCTGGAAACAGAAGGTCTGTGAGAACCTCTTCCAGGAATTCAAGGAAGGGTAACCTCCTGCCTGAAGCTCCGTATAGCACATGAGCATTCAGAAAAGCCAATTGGAACAAATAAATAGACACTTTTTTGTACCAGCGTCTAGCCTTACGGACAACTAGGTACGGCGCCAACAACTGGTCGTTGAGGTCCACCCCTCCCATATTAAGGTTATACTCGTGGACACAGAGGGGTTTCGTCACAACACCAGCCGCCGTACGAATTTGGACTGTCGTGTCTGCATGAAGGGAGGTAAGAACGAAAACATTCCTATTATCCCTCCACTTCACAGCGAGCAAATTATTACACTTGAAGCAGGCTCTCTCCCCCAGCCTAAGAGGGGAATCTACAAGCCGCTGGGGAAAGCCCCGGCGATTAGGTCGCACGGTGCCACATGCTCCAATCTGATGATCAAACAAGTGACTAAACAGTGGCACGCTCGTGTAATAATTGTCCACGTACAAGTGGTACCCCTTTCCGAATAAGGGTGACACCAAGTTCCACACTATCTTGCCAGCGCTCCCTATGTAATCTGGACAGTTCTCCGGCTCTACGTGACTATCTTTTCCCTCATAAACCGAAAAGCTCCACGTATAGCCTGTTGCCCTGTCACAGAGCTTGTAGAGCTTGACCCCGTATCTGGCACGCTTGCTGGGAAGGAACTGTTTGAAAGACAAGCGGCCAGAAAACTTAATCAGGGACTCGTCAACGCAGACAACTTGATTGGGACTAAACAAGGCTGCAAAACGTTGGTTGAAGTGGTTTATGAGGGGCCGAATTTTGTAGAGCCGATCAAATTCAGGGTCTCCACGAGGACGACAGAGTTCATTGTCACTGAAGTGCATGAACCGCAAGATCTGTTCGTATCGTGCCCTGGACATGGAGCGAGAGAACACGGGCATATGGTGGACTGCGAGGGTGGACCAATAAGACCTCAGCGTCGGGAATTTATGCATGCCCATGTTGATGGAAAGGCCCAGAAAGGTCTTAAATTCGGAAACCGTAATTGGTTTCCAATCTCTGGCAAGGGAAGGCACTTGGGGATTAGCGGCGATGTATTGACCAGCGTATATATTACTTTGGTCCACAATAGATCTATAGAGATCTTCCGTGAAAAACAGCGATAAAAAATCGGATGGCTTAAAATCAGCTGTTTCCACCTGAATACCGGGTTGGCCAGTGAATGGGGGAAGTACGGGTCCTGCAGAAGTGGTGGGCACCCAATCAGGATTGGCGAATTCTGCAGGAAGGACACTATGTGATCGACGGGCCTGCCTTTGTCTTCTTCTTGGTGGCAGCGGGACACTACTTGTGCTTGCCACCTTGCCAGCTTGAACTGCACTTATGGGACTCGCCACGTCACCAAGTGTTACTGCAGTGCTGGTTTGACTACGTCCAGGGTGTACTAGGCCGCTGGTGCTTGCCAGTTCACCAGAAGGAATAGCGGCGCTAGTACTTCTCTGCTCCATACGAGAGACCTGCGGTTCCTGCACCTCAACAACAGCAGAAGATCGGGATCGGGTACGCCTGACCTTAGCAGGGACCTCATCTCCATCGCCAGAGCTATCTGTCATGGAGCCGCTGTCGTCTACTGGGTCGTATTCTGAGCCTGATTCTGACAGATGAGTGACCTCCTCTTCACTATCTGACATACTCAGAAACAAGTAGGCCTGTTCACTAGTGTACTTGCGATTTGCCATTTTGGGCTCTAAATTTAGTAGTACACTAGTGAGATTCACAGGAAAAAAAAGCTCCTAGGCTGCTGGCGACTGAATCAAAACGCTACCAAAAAAACTGTTAGCGATCGCAGGGATCAGGCCTGACTCTGCGAACGCTGCAGTTATGTGTGCTTAGTGTTTTGTAAGTGACAGTGATCGATCGATACTGCACTTGGGTGGGCTGGGCTGGGCTGGGCAGAGGGGGAAAACGCAGGTGCTAGCAGGTATCTGGGCTGATCCCGCTAACAATGCGTTTTTTGGAACCCTAAACTGCTGGGACGCTAGTATAGATCTGATCAGATCAGATATTGATCTGTTCAGATACTATACCACTAAGGGAGGTGTATGCTTTGCGCGTGGGTGTTTGCGGTGCTGGCACTAACCTGGGGCGACGCAGACCTTATTTGACCCTAAAACCTAATTGATATCACCCGCCGGGCGATCAGGGGGTTAAACCGTTATTGGGTAATAAATGGCGGGTGCCCTGACAGTATAAAAAACAAACTATCTAACCAGCGTCACCCGTAACAGTAATACGGTGATCACTGGTGAAAGGGTTAACTAGGGGCAATCAGGGGGTTAAAACCTTTATTAGGTAATATATGGGGGTACCTGACGATATATAAAAACCTGACGGGGAACCTAAATAACTAAATAACTAACTGGCTAACCAGCGTCACCAGTGACACTTATACTGTGATCACTGGTGAAAGAGTTAACTCTAGGGGCAATCAAGGGGTTAAAACCTTTATTTAGGTTGTAATATGGGGGTACCTGACCTATAAACCTATTTATAATCCTATATAAACCTGGCGGTTACCTAAAAAAAAAACTGGCTACCTAGCGGCACCAGTGACACTAATAGAGCGATCAGAAAAACGATCGCTTAGTGACACTGGCAAAAGGGGGTGAAAGGGTTACCTAGGGGGCAATCAAGGGGTTAAACCTTTATTGGGGGGGGGGGGTAGGGGGCTACCTTAGACCTAAAGGGGCCTAAAACTAACTGCCCTGACAGTTATTACAGTCACACTGACACTAAATGCAGTGATTAGTAAATAAATGATCACTGCAATCAGTGACACTGTGACTGGGGGGGGCAGGGGGTGATCTGGGGGGTGATCTGGGGGTGACAGGGGGGTGGATTGTGTGCCTATGTGTGACTGGTGTCAGTGTAGTGTTGTGCACTTACTTCTGCGTCTTCTCCGCTCGGCGTCCCGGTCAGAAAGACCGACACGAGGAGCGTGACGTCACTTCCCCTTGCCTGTGTTTACAATTACACAGGCAAGGGAGAATGTGATTCGCCAGGAGCGATCGCGAGGGGGTGGCCAGAAACCACTGGCCGTCCCCTCGTCCCGCATCGCTCCTGACACGATCCCGGACCCCCCAACCGCCTGAAGAATGGCACGTACAGGTACGTCCTTTTGCCTGTACGTGCCATTCTGTTGACGTATATGTACATGGGGCGGTCGGGAAGTGGTTAAATGTAGGGCCTGTGTGGTAATGGCCTTGGTGTGCTAAGATACCTATATACTATTTAGAGACCAATTTTAATCTTTGTATATTATGAATTTGTTTCTTTTTTCTATTTTGTTATGCCTAATAAACTTTATATAAATTTCTCCCTTTATAAAATTTTTATTTTATTTTCGAACTTTACTTGGCACCGTAGTTCCCAAACTACCAATTTTTGATTATATATATATATATATATATATATATATATATATATATATATATATATATATATATATATATATATTACACACACACAAATCCACTGCCTGCACTAAATAACCTGCCTAATTTAACTCAATCTCTCTCCATCTACGCCAACACTACAAACGGCTGCTGTTTGAAGCAGCCTTGTATAGTGTGGGGCGTGGATTTAGTCCTCCTGAGCCATGATTGGCCAAAGGCACTCTGCCTTTGGCCAATTATGGCTCTCCCAGTAGAGTGTGCTCTGATTGGCCAAAGCATGCAGGTCAGATGCATACTTTGGCCAATCATCAGACATCAATGCACTGCGATCTCACAGTGCATTATGGGGCGTTCCGCAGCCCTCGGATTTCTTGCAAACTCCCCATAATGTTTGGTATTCGGCGAACGGGCAAACACCGATGTTCGAACACCTGGCTTATCCTTAGTAAAACATGGCAAAAAATGGTAAATTCTTACAAGATGTGGCAGTAAATGAGCAAATGTGATAATGTGGGCAGCAAATGGGCAATCTTGATGTTATGCAGGTAATGACAATAACAGTGCTAATACCTGCCAAACAATTCACTGAGCAAGCTACTAGCTGCAGTGCATGAAGAATTCAAACTTCAGGAGTACTACCCATCCAGATTACAATCAGTGATTTTTTACGTAACCTGAAATGCATTGGCTTTCCACTCTTAGTAAGACTCTTTTTATTGTGAAAAATAAAAATGGATATCTGAACCAATCCCTGTGGCTTGATACTTTCATTTTAATAAACAGAAGCACTCTTTCCTCCAACCACCAATATAAGAGGAATTCTGTCTCCCACTGTCTACCAATTTAAAGGCCCCTTCTTACATTGGTGGTCACTAGGAAATTGCTGCATACTAAAAGCATTGGTGGCACCCACCACCCCACTTTAGATATGTTACTTGCTTCAAATTTTCTGCTATGTTCATAGGTACAAGCAGGGCTTTTTTCAGTCTGGACGTGGCAAACTCTGTTCTGTCACTGCACTAAAAAAAAACCGCGATATATCCTTCCGCACTTTGAACAAAAAATAATAAATAAAATAATCAATTAAACCCCCCAAAAATGTGAAAGTGACATAGCTGATGTATGTATATAAACAGCCCACAAAGTGAATATCAAATACATGTGTTTTACTGCTGTGTCCTCCCTGTCCTGTCTGATGAACACAGAAGCTAGTACTTATCACCTCTACCGACGTCTGTGACAGCCCACCTATTTGACCTGAGCTGCACCAGCCTCACTACTTGTCCTGCAGACTTCTTCCTAGTGAGTGGTGGGAGAACTTTGTGCTAGAGGATGGGGCTCCTGTACTGTATGGATTATACACTGGCCTGTGTTGCTCACACTTTAGTCCTGTACTCTGCTTTACGCATTCCTGAACCTTGTGCAAAACAAAGTTATTAGTCCTGACCTTACTTTTTGGCGCAGTGCAATGTTTTTATTTTCTCCCTCTTGGACTGGGGGGAGTTGGTGGAGAATGTGACTACCTGCAGCCCTTCTCTGAGGGGAAAAAAGCTCTGTGTATTAGCTATTCTAATGGGCTCTCACCAGAGCAATGCAAAGTTTACACTGCTGGCTGTGAGACACAGTGATGAGCAATAAAATGTTTCTAATTATAATTTAAAGAACCAATAAAATATTTGTGATGGCCAGGTTCTCCTTTGAGGATTTAGGTATGGTTTCAGAAGAGCCCATGCCTACAACTTGTGACAGCAGGGATTTACCACAAACTGTGACAGATAAAATGGAATATGAAGGCACACAACATGCTGATTTAGCATCATCTTGTCCATTGATGCAGGTTTTTTAATTTTTTTTTGTAATCTGATCAAAGATGCTGGAGTTTTTTTTCAAGTTGCCCAGAAGCCATGCCATGCAAATGACCAGCAAGGCAGTGATATTAAAGAGCTTTGTGTAAACAAAATAAAACTTTCATGATTCCTATGATTTGCCAGTGAAATCTGCCTGAGCCGAGGTCCCACCTTATCCCCGGCTTTCTTAGTTATTCTGCTGTTACACAATTGTCCCACTTTCTACATTTCACTCCTGCAGCTGAGAAACTTGGCTGGAGACAATGCAGTCTGCTTAGGTTCATGAATTAATAAAGGACATTTGGCTACCATGATGAGCTTTATTTCTTCCATACCACATGTCAGTGGATTTTCACTAAAACCTTGTGTGGTCGCACATCCTCCAGGAGATGTTCAACAACCAAGTTGTTCCCTAAAGTAATCCTAACATGTTGTCTGTAGCCTTGAGTATTCCACTTTTACCTATAACTCGCATCACTCTCCAGCTGTAACTCGCCCAATTTCCATCAGCCTTTGAGATGGAATTTAAGTAACACCAGCAGGCACATCTACACCATTGTTGGAGAGAATAGTATTTTCAACTAACTCATCTACTTAGCAGCGTGTTGCATGAATAAAACATCACAAGATACTGCTGCTGCATCCAACCTGAGCAACAAACGCTTATTGTCATTGTTGCAGAGCTTCGCTTAAGCTTTGCCTAAGGGGACAATACGAGGATGTCCCCCTGTCTGTGCTTAATATAGAAGATGTGTCTGGCCCTATACAACTCAGAAAATGATACATGGACCACCAGAGATTAATTATATTTTGAAAATGCTCATGTATTCCATTAATATGTGATGGAAGGAACAAACAGATGTAGAATTTTAGGTCCCAGCTCAGAACCAACCATGAAATGCTCCATTTAGCAAACAATATGATCCTATTCGAAGCTGACTACTGACTGCTCTGCAAATGTTTTAAAAAGTTTACTGTACACACTATTCTTTTTTTAACAAAAATGTTTTATTTATATTTCAAAAACAAAACAAATATACATTATCAGTTGTCAGATAGATTTACAGACAAATATCCACATTTCAGAACAGGATCAACAGGAATATAATCTCATGCAGTAGGTACATTCAGTTAGCTGTATGGCTGATCAATCACAGTTAAAGTTTCGGTGCACTAGAGCAGGGCCACATGGGCTATCATAAGGGAAAGAGCGGATCTGTTTGATCCACTAGGGATCAGGTAATTGTCAGGTGTTTCACCTCTACCCAGCTTTCCCAAATCCTTCCAAATTTTTGGGGACAATTTCTGCCTAGATAGGTCAGTTTGTATAACGGTGTATAGTGCTGTGTTAAGGACTGCCACAAGTGTTTGGCAGTGTTGGTCATCTTACTTTAAAAAAGTAATTAGTTAAGTTACAAATTACTTTTCCCAAAAAGTAATTGCGTTAGTAACTCAGTTACTACATTGGAAAAATAATTAGTTACTCAGCAAAGTAACTGACTTTTTTTTTAAATATTCTATACGTGTAACTAAGGGGCGGGTCTAGTATTACTGTAACCAAGGGGCGCATTTATTATTATTGTTATATATCGTGTAACCAAGGGGCTGCTCTATTAGTACTCTAACCAAGGGGCAGATCTGTTATAGCATGTAAGCAAGGGGCGGGTCTCTTATTATTATATCGTGTAAGGGGCGGATGGCTACAGAAGAGGGCGAATGTTAAATTAATGGGCAGAGCTCGATATATAATAAAAATAATAAATGTGCCCCCTTGGTTACAGTAATACTAGACCCGCCCCTTACTTACACGATAGACACCCCTTGCAGAGTAGCACGAGCATCAGGAGCATGCGGCATCGCCTCGTATAATTACATGTTAACTGCCCTGCTTCCGGTGTAGAGTTCACTCAGAGCTGTTTAGGTTTGGCAATTTTCAGAAGCTCCGTAGTCCTTCGTACTGCGCAAGCCCTGCGCCTGCGCAGTACAGGGGGTCCTTATCCAGCGGGGGAACTTTTTCGGCAGGACACCGGAATTACACTACTGCCATCTATTGGCGGTAGATGTAATTGGGGTAACTAAGCCAAAGTAATGGGAACTGAGTTACCCTGAGGGGAAAAGTAATCAGTTAGATTACTAGTTACCCTCTAAAGTAACTGCGTTAGGTAACTCAGTTTATTTTAACTCAGTTACTTACATCACTGGTGTTTGGTAGGGTGAAGGGGTTGGTTCCACTGAAGCAGAATAGCCTTCCTTGCATATAGTGTGGTGTAGAACACAAACAACTTTGTCCCCCAGGAAATCTCTAGGAAGTCGCAGACACCCAGCAGAAGAGGTATCGGACTAAATGGGACCGTCAGCTTCCCAATATCATTAAGTATCAGTCAGAACCTCCCTCCAAAAGTCAACTATCTTAGGGCAGGACCAAACTACATGGAAAAAATCTGCGTCGGTAGAGTTACACCTAAGGCAGGCATTTGAGCGGTCTGGGTAAATTCTTGCCAGTCATGCCGGGGAGTAGTATGCCCGGTGGACAAATTTCAGCTGGACAAACCTATCTCTCGCCGATACCGCCAGGGGTAAGTACTGCTGGATACCCTCCTCCCAGTCCTCTGCAGTGAGCTCCGCAATGTCATTATGCCAATGATGGAACAGTTGGGAAACTTTAGAAGTATCGTGCGTAGCCAACATGTTGTATAGTGTGGAGAGTGTGCGCCTCTCCTCCAGAGAGCGAAGCGCACCCTCTACCGTCGACACTACCAAATTCGCCCGGCCGGGAACTGGGATCGAAAGGCATGTCGCAACTGTAGAAACCTAAAAAACATATGGTTCGGTAGATCATGATCCCTTTTCAGGCTATCAAAGGGCAGTAGTTGCTCCTGCGAAACAATGTCATTCATTGTTGTGATTCCATGTCTAGCCCAGACCATCGAGTCCGGGATGGAGTGGAAGTGAGGGAGATGGGGATTCCCCCAGAGGGGGGTCGCCGGGGACCAGACATATGGAGTCGCCATCTGCCTGTTAACTGTCTCCCAGACCCTCAGGGTTGTACGCATAGGAAGAGTTATACCTGGGTTAGAGCGGGGCCCCCTATGGATTAGGTTTCTCAGTTCCGCATAGGAACCCAACAATGCTGCCTCCAAGGAGGATGCAGGGTTGGCAGGGCTTTCGGGAAGCCACCATTTAATCGTAACGAGCACCGCCGTACAATAATATTGAGGAAGCAGGGCAAAGCGAGACCCCCTAACGCAAGAGGTAGCTGAAGGGTTGTTCTAGCTATTTTAGGGGCTTTCCCATTCCAAACAAAGGAGGTGATGATGCTGTCTAATTGTCTAAAAAATTTGTTGGGTATAGGGACGGGAGTTTGGTGGAAGAGATATGTAAACTTGGGCAGAACCAACATTTTTACTAGATTTACACGTCCCACTGGCGATAAGGGCAGGGACTTCCACGCATTACATTTCTGGGTTAACTGCGGTTTTCCACGCATTACATTTCTGGGTTAACTGCGTGACCACCGGGTTCAGATTGAGGTTGATATACTTCCCCAGGTCTCGGTGGATCTCCACTCCCAGGTACTTAAATTGAGTAACCCTCTTCAACTGCCCGTCCGCCAGTGGGAGGGCAACTCCAGAATGCAGAGGGAACAAGACAGATTTCCCCCAATTTATACATATGCCTGAGTAGTGACCGAATCTGTTTATTATTGACAAGACCGCTTGTAGTGACGCCCCATCATCCCTGAGATACAGCAAGTCATCATCCGCATACAGTGATACCGTTTTCCGCAAGGGGCCTCTAGTAATCCCCTGAACCTCAGGAGGATCGGAGGAGAGCTGCCATAGGTTCGATCGCCAGCGCAAAGAGCCCCGGGGAGAGGGGGCATCCCTGCCTGGTACCCCTATGTAACCGGAAAGACGGAGAGATAACCGTGCCCGTGCGTACACTAGCAGTGGGGGCCGTATACACTGTCCTGACCCAGGAGACAAAGACTGAACCAAATTTGCAGAAAACCTCCCAGAGATAGCCCCACTCCACGGAGTCAAAGGCCTTCTCCGCATCCAGAGAGGCGACCACCTCTCTCTCTCTCTGTCCTCGTCTCCAGAGGCCAAGACAGTGTACAGTCGTCGTATATTAATGTCGGTCCCCTTTCCAGGCATGAAGCCCGACTGATCATCACGGATCAGGGTGAGAATAACGTCGTTTAGTCGCGTGGCAAGAATTTTGGTCAGTATCTTTGCGTCGGAGTTGAGCAGGGAAATGGGTCGGTAGGAGGGGCATTGTTGGGGATCTTTCCCAGATTTGGGAATGACCACAATAATGGCCTGAGCCAAAGAAGGGGGAAGATCACCCTCCTTCAGGGTCTCCGTAAACATGTCATGCATTTTCTCTATGCCCTCTATATATTGTTTATAGAATTCGGGTGGTATCCCATCTTCCCCAGGGGTCTTCCCCATCTGCATGGAACCCAGAGCCAGTCGGACCTCTTCCATAGAGATGGGGGAGTCTAAACTTTCCCTGGCCTTCACTGACAGTGTAGGGAGCGTTACCTCCCCTAGAAAGTCAGTAAGATCTTCTTGGGAGTATCCCGCTCTGGAGGAGTAAAGAGCAGTGTAGAAATCGACAAAGCAGGCATTAATGCCAGTCGGGTCAGTCACCATAGTACCATCAGGTTTACGAATACAGGGTATTGTGGATATTGGAGCTTGCTCTCTAGAAATCCAGGCTAACAGTTTACCCGTCTTGTCTCCTTGCTCAAAGATCCGTTGTATTTGTGCAAGTTGACGTTTATTCGCCTTGGCCACCCTTAGCAATGTCAACTCTCTTTAGGCTACCTTCATGTCTTGGGCTGTAATAGGGTTGGCCGTGAGGGTGAACCGGGTTTCCGGTTCTTGGGCTCTAGCCTTTGCCTCTTCTATCATGATCCTGTCATTTCTGCGCTCCCGGCTAATGGAGGATAGATAGCATCCTCTCATATAGGCTTTGAATGCATCCCAGACCAACCCCTTCGAAGCAGTATTAACATTAGAAAACCAGTATCCATTTATTGCTATAGCCATCTCTATCTCCAGGGTAGGATGCTCAATCCAGTATCTGGAGAGGCGCCATAACCTGTCCGCCCGTGTGGTAGAGGTTTGTATTGTGCACAGTAAGGGGGAATGGTCAGAGATGCCCCGAGGAAGCATTTCAATTTTCAGGATAGCAGGGAGCATCGTGGTGCTAGCATATAGAAGGTCGATGCGGGAGAGGGTGTTATGAGAGAAGGAGTGGCACGAGTAGCTGCGCTCAGTCAGGTGTTTCCACCTCCACACATCCTCCAGCCCAAACATCCGAGCCCATCGAGAAAGCGCTGAGTCTGCGGCAGGGTCAGAGGTTAACTTATCTAGAGATGGATTAGGGGGAATATTGAAGTCTCCTGCGATGACCACATTGTCAGTGTGAAATTGGGCAATCAAAGTAGTTAGGCTAGCCAGAGGGGGCATATACAGACCCACCAGTACCATTTCTATCGTATCTATGCTCGCGTGAAGCAACACATACCTTCCCTCCTGATCCATGACAATGTCAAGTGGCACAAAGTTTAGAGATCTATGCACCAAAACACTAACCCCCTGTGCGTAGTTGGAATGAGTTGCGTGGTAGTGATAGCCCACTCACGGCCTCTTCAGACCCAGAATCCTTCCCCCCCCATTAAATGTGTCTCTTGGAGAATACAGACATGTGGCGTGTATTTCTTCAAATAATCGAAGACTAGGGATCGCTTAATCTTTTGATTGAGCCCCCTGACATTCCAGGAGAGGACCTTTAATGGAGCCATATTCTGGAAGGGCAGAGGGTATTAGCAGAGAACGTCTCCGAACCGGGCCCTGGGCGGGAAGGCCCAAAACTGAGGCCTAGCCATAACTCACCCAGAGCTCCGTGCACCAACGGTGGAGCCCATGTCTTGATGCTAGACATTTTACACCTGCTGCAATAGGACTGTCTATAATAGAGGTCAAGTAAACAGATAATGTTAAAACAAATAACCCAAACTAAAATGGAACATAACACCCCTCCCAACCCTCCCCACATCCCACAAAAGGAACCATGGGATGTTTCATTACCCAAACCAAACTGGAACATGTTGTAGGAGCAAACTCCTATGGGGGCAGTGTGTACAATCGGCACACCAAGGACAGTCACGTCCATTACAGGGTCTCCAGCGCAGCCGCTACCAGGAGGCACCAGGCACTAAAATAGAAAAAGAAAGGGGAAAAAATACCTGAGGGGATACATAGTGCATGTCCTGCCTTCCAACCACCATCCATCATATACTTAGATTGCTCTAAGGGCACCTTCTTAGTTGCAAACAGTCCATATGAACTTGAAACAAGGGCAAAAAGCAAAAATAAAGAGAAAAAAGGGGCATGTATATAAAAAAAAAAGAAGAAAGGGGGGAAAAAATTTTGTTTTTTTTGCCGCCTTAGTGGTAAACTGGCCGGGGGGGCAGCTGCCTAACCCCAGCCCTCATTACAGTACCTGAGCATTCCAGTGTCAGTCCTCCACAAAAGCCATATCCGTACCCGCATCAGTCTCGTTAACCACAGAGCATAGTCCTCCATCGCAGTTAGCAGGGTTCCATCCGGCCAGTGCAGGGCCGCCACGCCATTTCACAGCGGGAAACCAAAGGCAACGTCCTGCTCACGATCTGGCTGCAGTTCGGGAGAAGAGTGTCTTCAGTTCTGCCTGGGTGGAAGGATCTCGCTGCGGAAAGTAACAGTTTATTGATTCACCTCGCCAGGGGGGCCTTTGCCGCGGGAGTCATTAGGCGTGAGGGCGGGAGTAGTAGCGAAGGTGGAAGGTCGCCATGATTACTGCTGGGCACGGCGTCTGTTGCAAAGGGCCTCACACCGGAAGCATCGTATGTGAGTTCAGCCATGCCGGGGGAGGGAGTATAACCATCTAAATGCCTCGCTCGGGGAAGTAAAGAATTTAACAGACTCACCATCCACCACTCTGAGTTTTGCTGGGAACATCATATTGTATTTCAATCCTTTAATCCGGAGCTGGGCCTTGACTTGGTCGAACGTGCGCCTTAGCCTCTGCGTCTCCAACATTAGTTTGGTGTTTTCGAAGCGTAGCTCCCCAGTTTTCCATGCCTCTCTAAGAATAAGATCCCGGTCCCTAAAGTTCAGGAGGCGAAGGATAAACGTGCGCGGTGGAGTGCCTGGCGGTCCCCGGATCGAGGGCATTCTGTGGGCCCGCTCAAACACAAAATGGGAGGAAAATGGCGCCTGCGGGAGTAGTGTGCGGAGCAGGTGCTCTGTAAAGGCCTCCGTGTACCATCCCTCAGCTCCCTCTGGCAGATCGACCAGTCGCAGGTTGTTCCTGTTTTCCTGGTCTTCGGCTCTGGATTCCAGGGCCTTCACCCTGACCTGCAGTGTGTGAAGGGAGGCAGTATGGTCACGGACGGTGTCCTCTGTGTCACTCACCCGCCGTTCTGCCTCCGTGATGCGTTCCTTGTGCTTGTCCAGATCACACCTAATCAGTCCCATATCCAGCTGGATCTGTTCTATTTTAGTTGTCAGTGTAGATTGGCAGCCTGTGATAGCCTGCATGAGCGCCTGGAACTGATCTTCCCCCAGCGGTGGCGTATCTGCCTGGTCGGTCTGGGACGCCATGTTGGCTTGGGCCTTCCAGCGGGGGTTCCGGGAGCCGACTGCCTCTTTCTTTGGGAACTGGAGCTCCCCCTGCCCATACCCGGTCCTGTCTGGTGGTGTGTGGGCTCGTTAGGGTGACGGTGTATCCCGGTCAGCCGGATAATGTGCCTGCTAGGTGCGGAGCTCTCTCCCCCTGCGTCCTATCAGGCCGCCATCTTGACCACTCCCCGTACACACTATTCTTACACAAGTTGAAAGGGATTTCCTCCAACTAAGATTTTTTTTCACTTCCTTTTAAGACTCTGGACAGAAAGGGAAGGGAAACCTCCCCAATGGAACACAGCAATCCATATAAAACAATAATTAAGAACAGAAGTTTGATTTTTAGATGCATTTTAAAGGGTAACTCCTCTTTTGTAGAAAAAATATAGCAAATAGGAAAAAACATATGGCATTTTCAATTACTATACAAGCAATGTTGTATATTAAAGTGGGATGCCCACTAAAAAAAAAAGGTAAAAGTCAGCAGCTACAAATACTGCAGCTGCTGACTTTTAATAATCGGACACTTACCTGTCCCAGGGTCCAGCGATGCGGGGGAACGAAGCCCCCCACTCATTCCCCGCTCCGCTCGCAGCGCCGCCATTCTTACTGTGGGCACCCGGCTGTGGCTTCACAGCCGGGCACCCACTGCGCATGCGCGAGCGGAGCCGCGATACGTTGCGCAGTCATCTGGGACACGTGACAGGTCCCAGATGACTGTGCGACGCCGAGGGGAAGTGATGTCAGTGCCCGGGCACTGAAGGTGGCAGACTACGAGGGACCCTTTAGCAACAGGCATTTAGAGGTGGGTACATTTTTTTTTTTCCCAATTTTTTTTTTTTTTTATGACTTTTAAGCAATTTTTTTTTTTTTGGTGGAAACACCACTTTAACGTTATTAAAAATGTAGTTAAAATCAACTTTCTATCAAACATGCACAGAATATAATAAATACTGGTGATGATGCAAGTACAATATATAAAGTGCGCAATGATTATCTCCTTATTTTTTATGTAACCTATGAAAACGGAGAAGCACATAGAAAGTCCATAAGAATTTTTTTCAAAGGGTGAAGTCTGCAGGAGGAGCGGGTCTGTTTTGCTGAAGTATTGCCAATAATGTTCATACCTGCTGGGAAGAGTTTCCCGGTTTGAAGCATACTGAGGAACTGGTCTTTCTCTCTTTTTTGTAATTATTTAAATAATTTATTTTTATTCAATCCATTCATATGCCCCATTGCTGATAATTTCAAGCCATTTGATTATTATTATCACTATTATGTTTTGGCACTATTAGCTTTCATAGCACACAGCACTTTATATATTGTACTTTCATCATCACCAGTATTTATTCGATTCTGTGCACGTTTGATAGAAAGTTGAATTTAGCGCACTATTGTTGATTTTAATTTATTTTGAAGTGTCAGATCACCAGTGATGTAAGTAACTCAGTTAAAATAAACAGAGTTTTTCTTTGCTGTAGAACGGGCGCACCGCATTCCAGCTAGATCTCCTCCTCCGGGTAATTTCCCCCGACCAATTATCTTAAAAATGCTCCATTTTAGAGATAGAGACAAAATCCTCTCCCTAGCACGTACTAAAGGAAATATAGAGGTGAATGGATCAAGAGTTTCTTTCTTCCCGGACTTTTCTGCGACAGTTCAAAAACAAAGAGCCCAATTTACAGATATTAAAAGGCGCCTCCGAACCCTCCAAATTCAATACGCAATGCTTTATCCTGCTAAACTTCGGATCGTGGCTAAGGGAGAAACTATATTTTTTGCTGATCCTAAAGAGGCCAATAGTTGGCTGGACAGAAATGAACAATCCTTGTCTATCCCTAATTCCAATAAGAATACAGCTTGAAGGATGGAGGACTGGATCTAGGGGAAGAGGGGAAGAGGGAAAGAAAAGAGAAGAGAGAAAATCCGCCCTTACTTTTTTTCTTCTTTCCTTCCATTTTTTCTCTCTTTTTCAATTCCTTTTTTTTTTTTGCTTCCAGCTATATTGTTACATTCTAAAAGGAACTGACTAGAAAAAAAAAATGCTGGTTTAATTATTAGGATGTAATTGCCGCTATATAAATATATAATGCTACCCTAGAGTTTTTTGGGGTTTTTTCCTTTTTTTTTTTTTTCTTCTTTCCTTCTTCCATTTTTTTTTTTTCTCTCTTTGTCCTCCCTCCTGCTGGCTATAGGCTATAGGCGGAGATGTAGTGGAGTATAGTCAGACAAACTTGTCTTCCTAATAGTGGGCTAGTGGCCCATTAGCAAGCCTGGATGAACTCTTTTTACATCTTCCTGCGGGAATTTGTGTGGCATTCAAAAAAAAGGAAATCATTTTTTATTTTTTTATTTTTGTATATTTTTATTTTTTTTCTCCTTTTTGGAGGTTTTCCTTCCTTTTTTGGATGCTTGTGTGGGTGTGGTGCTTTTTTTTTTTTTTTTTTTTTGTTCCTGTTTTTTGGATCCCCTTTTTCCTTTTTTTTTTTTTTGCTCTGTTTCCCCCCCCCCCCCCCCCCCCCCCCCCTTCTTTCTCAGCTATATCCACCTCTACCGTTCAGACAGAATTTAACGGGTTACATACTTGTGGATCAAGCCTTTCTTATAGGATTTTGCTTAATATATATATGGATAAAAGTTTAGGTGTCGATATGCATATAGGCCCTAGGTACTCCTTATTCTTTTTATGGTTGCTCGTTAAGACTTTAAATAATATTGGTGTGTACACATATATATATAGAGAGAGAACTATGGCAAATGAAATTTTGATTCTATCATGGAACATAAGAGGAATAAAGGACCGTACTAAGAAGAGGGCTATGTTTGATACACTGGGGCAATATTCACCATCGATAGTTTGCCTGCAGGAAACGCATCTAACCCGAGATACAGTTAATCTACTGCAAGATAAAATGTACCCAATTCAGTATCATGCTGTATATTCTACATATGCTAGAGGTACAAGTATATTAATTTCTTCTAAAATACAGTTTTCCTGCAGGCAAGTGTTGCTGGATCCACAAGGGAGATACATAATGTTAGTGTGTAAATTATTTTCCATAGAATTTATACTGGGTTCAATATACATCCCTCCACCATATAATGGTGAGGTAATTCGCCAGATAGGTGAATTTCTGATAGATAATCCAGGGATACCTCTCTTGATAGTGGGAGATTTTAACAGTGTTTGTGATCCTAGTAGAGATAGATATCCAGCTGGCCCTAAAGGGGATACTCCTTTTTTTAGATATTGTAGAGAATTGGGTCTACAGGATATCTGGCGACTTAAAAATCCACTGTCTAATGCCTACTCTTGCTGCTCTAGCACGTATAAAACCCTATCAAGAATAGACCTAATATTGGGCACGGAATTAGCCTTACCATGGGTGTCTAATATACAATATTTAACTAGGGGCCTGTCAGATCATTCCCCCATTTTAGTTTCTTTAAATAAAATAAAGCCTAGGTTGAAGCCTAACTGGCGGGTCCCTGCTTTTTGGTTAAAGGAAATGTCACAGGGAGATTCAACGAGTCGAGCTTTAAGGGAGTTTTTCTCCATTAATGAGAACTCTGCTTCAAGCCAGGTGGTCTGGGACACCATGAAGGCATTTCTGAGAGGGGTCCTATTGAAGGCAATAAGTGTGCAGAAAAAATTGAATGTAGAAAGTGAATCTTTATTAGCAGCAGAGGTTCGGCAAAAGGAAGCTCAATATATACAAGACCCTACCACCCCCAACCGCTGCGCCGGGAGGGATACACAACAATTATATAGACGATTAGTACTGGATAAGGCTGATAAGGCCTGCTTTCTTTCCAGATGTCGTGACTGGGAGGAAGGGGAGAGACCAGGGCATATGCTAGCCATAGTGGCAAAATCTCAGGAGAAAATTAATTTTATTTCCGCTATTCGTAAAATAGGGGGTGAGATTACAAATGATCAAAATGGAATTAAAGACTCTTTTTTTTCTTTCTATAGTGATCTGTATCAGAGCTAGACTGAATATTCTATGACACTTCTTGGAGATTTTTTGGATCCTCTAAATCTGCCTTTAGCTCTCTAGTGCGGCTAGAGAGGAACTCAATGCCCCGCTGACGCTGGAGGAGCTAAGACAGGCAGTGTTAGAAGCCCCAAACAATAAAGCCCCAGGTTTAGACGGGTTACCGGCAGAAGTGTATAAATACTATGGGGATATTCTGCTACCGGAATTACTGAAGGTATTTAACCATGCATGGGAAACCTTTAAACTTCCTGACTCTATGAATGAAGCCTGTATTATAGTGTTACTAAAGCCAGATAAGGATCCTTTGACTCCGGAATCTTATCGCCCAATATCGTTATTAAATTCAGACGCCAAGATCCTGGCCAGGATCCTGGCAGATAGATTGGGTAGAGTCATGCAAGGATTGATCCATCCAGATCAATCTGGTTTTATACATACTAGGTCTACATCGATCAATTTGAGGCGACTTTTTTTAAATATGCAGTTACCAGCAGATAACATGGGGAGGAGGGCTATTTTGTCACTCGACGCTGCAAAAGCATTCGACAGCGTCGAGTGGACATATATGTGGGAGGTATTAGATAGGTTTGGCCTGGGACATAACTTTATACAATGGATCAAGCTTCTATACTCTGACCCAAGGGCTTGTATGCAAATTAATGGGGTGGTGACAGAGTTCTTCTCATTATCAAGAGGCACCAGACAAGGGTGCCCATTATCCCCATTATTGTTTGCACTGGCTGTGGAGCCGCTAGCAGAAGCGGTTCGACAATCGGAGGATATTTGTGGGTTTATTAGAGGGCCAAGGAACGAAAAGATATCATTATATGCGGACGACGCACTGCTGTTCCTTGGCGACACTGATAACTCCTTGATATCCTTAATGACACTTATAAAAAAAATTTGGCTCATTCTCAGGCTTTACTATTAACTGGGATTAATCGGTCCTATTCCCACTTGATGAATTCAGTTTTAATATACCGAAGGAGGCCGATCAAATTAAAGTAGTGAAATTCTTTAAATATTTAGGAATATGGATATACCCAAGGTTAAAAGATTATTTGCAGTATAATTTAACTCCCATTTTGGAGAAATTTAAACAAAAGAGTATAGCATGGTCCAAATTACCTCTATCAGTTGTAGGCCGAGCAAATCTGATAAAAATGACGTGGGCCCCCCAATTATTATATGCTCTACATAATTCACCTATATGGATTCCGTTAAAATGGTTCAAAAAAATAGATTCTCTGTTCCGTAAGCTAATATGGAAAGGTAAGAGCTCTAGGATTAGACTGTCTACCCTTCAGAGAACTAAAGAAGGGGGGGGGGGGGTCTGGCAGTGCCACAGCCAAGAGTGTATTTTATAGCTTCTCAATTGCAGCATTTTGCGGGGTGGGGGACGATGGATTGGAGAGACCCAATACAGGCTGTGCTATTAAGTCAGTGTTCAAGCTATAATCTTATGGCCCAACTAGAATCAGGATCATTTGCCTGTATTCACTCTAGCCCAACATTGGTGCTAATGAATAAAGTATGGCAGGAAATGAGGCGCACAATGAAATATGAAGGGGTGTCAGAATTCTCTCCAATATGGGGGAATAGGTACTATGGAGAACTCTGTAAACTAGAGGGGTTTGAATACTGGCGCTCCAAAGGAATACAATATATCTCTCAGCTCTATGCTCAAAGCGATATACGGTCTTTTCAGGAGCTACAGGAATTATATAAACTGCATAACAATTTTTATAAATATTTACAACTGCGACATGCAGCCTACTCCCAGTTTAAAGGAGGCGGGATGAATATAAGACCAATGCCATTGGTATCTTTATTAGCAGGGACAGGGAAAAAAAAAAGGTTTAATATCGCTAATATATAGCCAACTTATGGCAAATTATCAAGATATTTTGGATAGTCCAGGCAGAAAGGGTTGGGAGCTAGATCTGGGGGTTATACTGGAGGAGGAATGGCAAAATATTCTGAAGAGGGCACTGATGGTCTCTTTATCATCTACACAATGCTTAACACAACTGTTTATTATTTATAGGACATATAGGACTCCAGTAAAATTATATAAGTGGGGGCGTAGGGAAACTTCGGACTGCCCAAGATGTAAGCAACCCCAGACAGATTTGTTACATATGCTTTGGAAATGCCCTAAACTGGTCAGATACTGGCGAGAAGTGGTGTCCACAATTAATGGGGTTTATAATAGCCAAATAGAACTGGACCCCAAAATATGTCTACTGGGTTATCTTAATGAAGAGTTATATCCGAGGGAAATGTCCATTTCAATCGGCAGATTATTATTTATAGCCCGTAAGTTAATAGCTAGAAAATGGATGTCCTCTAGTGTTCCAGTATTTGAGGAATGGCGCTCCCAGGTAAATGAGGCAATATTAATGGAGAGACAGGCTTATCAGAATAGGGGTACAATGGATATATTAGTTAAGCTGTGGGGAACCTGGTTAATAACACCAGGTCTGGCCTCATTCTCTTGGATTTCAAATTTAATAATGTAAGACGAGAGAGTGGATAGGGAAAAAAAATATGGGCTGTATGGGAAGGGTTGAGTGGTATGGGTGGAGAGGGTGGAAGAGGAAAGGGAAGTGGGAGGGGGATCCTCCCTTTTTTTTTTCCCCCCCTTTTTCTTTTTGTTTTTTTTTTTGTTTTTTGTTTTTGTTATGAATGGTTTTGTATAGGTAATTCTATTTGGGGTACATAGTCTCTGCTGGGGATCTATGGAAATAAGTAATTAGAAGTTTAAAAATATATACTCTGTAAAGTTATTGTAAAAAAAAATGGTGTATGTATGGATATTGTAAAAAAATTGGTAAATAAGAAAATGTTGAATAAAGAGGTAATGTTAAAAAAAAAAAATAAACAGAGTTACTTAACGCAGTTACTTTAGAGGGTAACGAGTAATCTAACTGATTACTCTTCCGCTTATGGTAACGCAGTTCCCATTACTTGGGCGGCGTTACCGCAATTACATCTACCGCCCAGGAGGCCCGCCGTGGCCACGTTGCCTGGCCATTCGTTCCGCTGTGGGGGGAGTGCTTTCGCCCGCTGAGCTGAGAAGAGGCTGAGACTCAGAGAGACTGTCTGGACCGCCCCATCCCGCCCCACCTATCCAGAGAGAGAGAATGTAGGGAGGCGGGGCGGACACTGAAAAATGAAGTCAGCTGACCAGCTGACACCAATCGAGTGAAGGGGAGGGTCTCTCTCTCTCTCCCCACAAGGAAAGGCATCCCTGGAGGCATTTAAGTAAGTGACTGTCTGACGATTCAAATTGCAGTGCAATCGATCCATCCCAAGTACTCCACCACCTCTGCTTCTTACTGATCCCATCCCTACCCACCATCACTTCTACAACAGAGGCGATGGGGGAGATAGGGAAAGGATGAGATAAGTGGTGGTGGGGGATGGGATCAGTAAGAGGCAGAGGTGGTGGTGGGAGAGGATGGCACCACCACCGCTGCCCCCCCCAGTACACCACCGCTGCCACCCCCCCCCAGTACACCACTGCTGCCACCCCCGCAAATACCACCGCTGCCACCCCCCAAGTACTGTACACCACTGCCACCCCCTGTCACAGTTACTTTGCTGAGTAACTAATTACTTTTCCAATGTAGTAACCGAGTTACTAACGCAATTACTTTTTGGGCGAAGTAATTTGTAACTTAACTAATTACTTTTTTAAAGTAAGATGACCAACACTGCAGATCACTATGAAAATGGTTGCAGCTTGATCATTTAGGTTTTTTCTATCGTACACTATCACTATTTATTATTACATCAGCGCTTGGGTACACACTTTTTAATATTAAAAATGTAGTGCTACCCCCACAGGAGCCACTAGTAATATTGGGTCTTCTGCTCCTTCTCTGGCCCTAGCCGGTACTTCAGCTGGGAGCTCACAGCGGTCACACAAGAATGGCATACGATGACTGAAAAAAATCTGCAGATTGTATTGGCAGACCAAAGTGAAAAGATAACACAGCAAATCAATAATGTAATGTCAACACATAGGAAAACAGTGCAACCTTTAAAAAGGACTTGGCATGTACTGCAGTACCAAATGCATAAACTTTATCTCTCTGACTGTGGATGGCTAACAATAAGTACGGCAAGCTAGTCCACTTGGGGGCTCTCAGTCAAAACAGGCTAGGCTTAGGCCTGAGAGTTTGATATACTACCAGCAACCCAGTTCTGCCACCTGTACGGGATTTGAATCACGTTCTCAGTTTTGAGCCCCCCTGAAAACTGGATACATTATTCAGATAAGATCATGGCTCATAGCTGGAGAGAGGATTAGGTGTTCTCCTCTCTACAGCCTGCAGGTGGCAATAGACAGGAGCACTGACCTGAAAAGTGTCAGCAGCACTGCCGAGGAATAAACACGGAGTGTGTGGAGCCTGGAAAGAGAAATGAGGAACTTCTTTGCAGTTAGAGATCAGTGAGTACAGGGGGAAAGGGGGGGGGGGCTCTGGTGTCACATCTGATGTAAGGGGGGGGGGGCTCTGGTGTCATATCTGATGTAAGAGGGGGCCCCAGTGTCATATCTGATGTAAGGGGGGCTCTGGTGTCATATCTGATGTAAGGGGGGCTCTGATGTCATATCTGATGTAAGGGGGGCTCTGGTGTTATCTGATGTAAGGGGGGGGGGGGGCTTTGGTGTCATATCTGATGTTGCACAATTGTCAGTTAAAGCAACGCAGTGCCATATCGCAAAAAATGGCCTGGTCAGGAAGGGGGTAAATTCTTTCCCGGGGCTGAAGTGGTTAAAGTGTTCGGGTTTGACTTGATGAAAAGGTGGCAACCCTAGCCCCCAGGTAGGCCATAAGATCTGAACAGTTCCTTGACATTTAACTTCTGCTGGCTAAGTTTGGGCCCTTTTAACGTTGGTGCGTTAAAGTAGTGTGAAGTTTCTAAGATGTGGAGATCTAAATACCTAAATGAAAGTTTGATCCAGTCAATAGGTATGCCTCTTTAAAACAGGCAAAAGCAAACAACTTTACAGAAAGAGGAGTGCAATGTGGAGAGCGGATTAGAAGGAAGTAATGTAGGAAAATCATACAACCAATCAAGAAATAATCAGTCAGCAGTCTGGAGTAGTGGCAGCATTAGTGGCAGTCTTTGATGTTGCTAGCTGCAGCTTTCAGTAGCAAATCAGAGCAAATTAGTTTAACTTCTATTGGGGAACAATATCAATGAAGGGTAATGGCCCTGCTAGACCTCTGTGGCAAACAAGGATCAGCTGTTGATTATAGCTACAGTGTGGGTCAGAGATCCTCTCATCCAATCCTTGTGCGGCAGTCTTTAGAAGACAACGAGTTGTTTGCGCACTGGAGGGCCCCCCTAAGTGATGCAGCTGTGGCAATCCAGATGATTGCCACTCAGGCAGTGACTCTGGATGATGGAAGATCCCCTTTGGGTTATCTCTCCGGCTTGGCATTCAGCACAGCAGTCTGTTTCTCAGCTCCATAATAAACAGCACAGGACAGTCACACACACCTTTCCCATTGGTGCAACTCTCCCCAACTTCCCGGCTCCTTCTCAAGCTTTTTGTTTCATCTCATCCCTCCCCTTTGCTGGTACTTGTGGGTCTTGTAGTTGTGATTGCATCTTCACTGTATGCAAGATCTTTTTTTGGGACTACATTTCCAAGATTTCTCTGGGCACTTGTAGTAGAGCTATGGCAAGGCAAAGTAGTGAACACTGCCATCTTGTGGGCATATAGAGCTCTGCCTCTTCAGTAACAATGCCCAGTGTTACAAACATTATTTTTCCTTTTGCAATATGGCAATTCTATACACAGTTGATATATGGGACACCTCAAAAAAAAATGATTTTCATGGTTGTGTGATTGACTCGTTGATTTTTCCAGAAGTCAGTCAGATTTTAGGCACCCCTGCAATAGAAATGTAAGTTTTGGTGAAATACTCTGCAAGGGTAAATCACTTCTAAAGGGATGCAGACACTGTGTAGCTTTCCTCATTAGAACGCAGAAAGTGCATCATCTGGTTAATAAGGAACCAGACTCACAATCAGAATGGCTTTGCGATCAGTCTGGTGAAACAAAAGGCTGTTTCTTCACAGCAACAAAAGGTAGGAATCTGCTACAAATCTGCAACAGAAGTGGAGTTACTCTTTAAAGACCAATTCCAGCCAAAGCCTAATTGGAACTTAGTTTTCAATGGAGATTGGAAGGGTTAGAACCTCTGTCAAAGATTTAATCTAGCTCTTCTTTGAATACACGCTGAAAAAAAAACAACCCCCCACCCAATTTAGTTAGTTTTATTCATTCCTCAGGTGTTAAATGGAACCTTTTAGGACAGGAATAGGGGAACTGACATTTCTAAAGGTGCAAATCCCAGGGCTGTCATTCTTATTATTATTTTCCTATGACATTAGTTAGTGGCCCAAAACAGCCAGTGAAACATTGATATACAGTAACTGACCTGCATAATTGTTCTGATTTAGAGACTCAAAAACCTGGACCCTGCGCCTGCAAAACCAGTGGCAGTTCCCCTACTACTCTCCTACCAGGATAGAGGAGAGGAAGGATAATTGCCTCTGAGATAGAATTTCCTCATCTCACAGTAAATACATTAACTATGTGCAATAGCAGATGCTGAAAATAGTCTGTCTTATCGCATTGAAGATATTCTCAATAGGAACCCTGGGATTTTCCAGGCACTGTCTAATTGCTACACAACGTACAGAAAAGTCCTGCAAATAATATTACTTCTTCCTCCCCTGTTGCCCCATGGTCTGCCTGAGAATCCGCTCTATTCATAATTGTTCTCTCTAATATGTGTTGTCACCATTAAATAAGTATGATGGAAAGTGTAGAATGAGTAGGAAGGAGTAAAGAGCCAGGAAGAGTGCAATAACTGGAGGCTCCTTTTGGGAATTTTGTGTATGGTTATTGCTGTGAATCCTCATCCATCCCTGCACAGTGCTATTAGAAGGCTGCTCACACTTAGACTTTGCAGAAAGTCTTATAATAGAAACTCATTACTTAAAAATGTCTATTTAACTCTTACCAAAAAAGGGAGAAAAGTAACAATTTAAAACACTCAAGACACATCCAACTCCAACACCCTGTGGAGCCTACTGATGCAGCTTCCCATCGGGATTCAATTGGAAAGTGGCAGTGAAAGCTCTGGACTTGCTGCTTGAGCTAAGAAATCATTAATTTAAGTCCTGCTGCAATTTTTTGTTTTTAATTAATTCAGTGGCAGGCAAATCTCAACATCTCCCTGCAGCTGCTGCTGCACAGCCGCCATACACTAGCTGCCTTTCCAGGCCTTATAATTAAAAAATAAAGAATAAAGAGAGCCGGGGGTAGGCAGAGATGCCATTAATAATGCAAAGCTTGCCCCGAGTTACATGTGAGGGGGGCCAGGGAAAACGACGAGCGACAGTTTTTAAGAAGGAAAAATTTGAAAAGGGCAAAAATAAGCAAGGTTTCTGCACAGCCATTAACATGAAATCCAGCTCAGTTTATTTTATTTTCTCACTTCAGTCATAGGATTTAGTAGGTCAGCGGATTTACAGCAATAGCAGAGCACGCAATTAGGGACCACACTTTATTTTTTTTCTTTTATGGCTCTTGTTGGCTTCTAATTACACGTGGAAGTTATTGTTACACAGACAGGCAGAGTGGCTTCTAAAAATCAGAGCTGGGAGTAATTGTAATGAGGTATGGTCGCTACCAGACAGTTTGGATTCTTACTGGTTGCTGGGAGAATTTTCTTCATACATTTTTTATTTTTTAGTTCAGGGTGTCTGCATGTGAGAGAGATCAAAGGGCCAGCAGTGGGTGTGTTAGTGTGATGTCCTAGTGCATCACTGAAGGGGTTCCCAGATCACCAAAAGAAGTAAGTTTGATGGATGGGGCACTCTGGATAAAAGATTTGAAGCCCTGAGCATAGTAGCATGCTTCCTGTATACACTCTGCACAGCTGATAGACATGACTTCTGAAGTTTCCTTTATTACCTTTTTGGCACAGGTGAGCTGTGTGTCATAGCTTCAGGTCTGGCACAACCATGCTCAGACAGATGCCTTAGGGTGCCAGCATGGGGGGGACAGTAAAACCTGAATCCCCAACCACTTGCTGAGGATTCTGATCTTTAACAGATCTGCAGACGGGTTTTTTTTTTACAAACTTTCGGCTGTTACATTAGCCAGGATTGTGTGTACTTCAGTAAAGCCGACTGTCGGCTTTCACATGGAAGTGATACAAGTGGCTGTGAAGCCGCCTATCACTTCCATAACCACCACCATGATGTGCCACCCCCACGCACGACCCCCTTGCCATGTTGACTGGGCTCCACTGTCCCACTTAAGGGCCATTGTGCAGTCATAGCGGTGTCACTGGATAGGGCGGACTTCCTTTTGCTAAGCTTCTCTCCTGTGCACAGACCAGGAAGTGACATGTCATTTCATCGTCATGAGCTATCAACCAGTGCCCAGGGAACACGATCTGTGTTCCATCAGCTGCATTGGAGTACAGAGTAGACATGCAGGGTCTAATAGACCACTAATGTCTCATAATGAGAACCTGTTACCTATATGCTATCACATAGGGGACAAATAGCCCCCTATATGATACTAATAAAGTCATGTAAAATAAATAAATAGTTTTAAACATTCAAAGAGAGACATTAAAGAAATAAAAATAAAACAAAAACAGATACATACAAAAACACATGCGTTGGGCGCCTACATGGGAAAACGGCGATTGTTCTACACATAATACATGTCACTGCACACAGAGTGAGATCAATAATTTTAGAACCAGAACTTCTGCGTAACTCTAAACTGATGACCTGTAGGAGCTTTTAAAGTATTGCCTATGAAAAAATAAAGGGTAGTGAAGTTTTTTTACCGTTTCATAGCCGTGCACAATTTTAAGGTCTGACATGTTAGGTAACATGTGCCAAAAAATGTAGTGTATTTTTTACAGAAATTTTGCATTTCATAAATCGAATGGTGGTTGGGCTACTTCGGAATTCGGTTTGCCCGGCCACTTGGAGCATTTATTAAAAGGTCTAGGGGGAGTGGAAAGCGCTGGTGAATGAGGTAGGTGGTTGTTACAGCGATGAAGATCGTTTGTGCTTATTACTGGATTTCATTGGCAGGAACGTGGGGGACAGGCTCTCTATCTCCAAGTTGGGTCAGAAAATGGCCAGCTTAGCCTTTTGGTTTCAGATGTCATGGGTCGGGGATGTCGCTAAGCATACGTTGGTAAAGAGGGTTTTGAAGGGCTACAGACGGGGCAAGGTCGTTCCGGATGCTCGCCGCCCGGTCTCCTTCAACATGTTGGGGGCCCTCTTGGGCAGTCTGGGTACGGTTTGCCCCTCGGCTTATGAAGCTGCAATTTTTAAGACTGCTTTTGTCTTGGCTTTTTTTGGGGTGTGGGCCTTTCCTAAAACACCTGCATGGGTCCGCCTTGTCCAGGTTCAAATTTGGTTCAGTTTTTAAGAAGAGTCTTCTGGCCGCAGGCTTCCCTTCACAGGACTACTCCTCATTTGTTTAGGATTGGAGCGGCCACTGAGGCTGCTCGCTAAGTTTTGGAGGACAGGCTGGTGCATCAGCTTGGGCGCTGGGAGTTGCAGAGTTTCAGGTTATACGTGTGGCCCCCCCGGTTGTAGTAGTTGTTTGGTCCTGGTCGGTGTACTACCAGCCTGCGTCCATTTCATGGCTGGGTTACCGTGTTTGTCTGTCTTTGTGTCGTGTTTTATGTGTTTTTGGTTTTGTCTTTCCATTTCAGTGGCATTGGTCTATGTTGTCTGTGTTTTTTAATGAGGGTTCATGTTGGTTTTATGCCTTCTTTTTTAGTTTCAGAATGTTTGGTGTGGATCCTGGGCCATTCCTGTGTGTTTTAGGGGGCAAAAAGGACTGCGGTAAGGCCTGAGGGTCGGCAGTTGGGTTTTCCCAGGGGCCAGGTCAGGATCAGATGGATTGGGGTCCCAGGAATGTTATGGTCTAGGGTCTTACTCGAAGTACATTGCTATTCCAGGCTAGATAGGCCCCCGGACATGCTCCTATTACATCTGGGGGGGAAATGACTTAGGACTCTGCGCCTCCCATGAATTGTGCAGGGATATCAAATTAAATTTCCTGCGCATGCGGTCCCTGTTCCCCGACATCATTGTGGTGTGGTCTGACATGGTGGCTATGGCTTCCTGGCATTTAGCTGTGTCTGTAGAGCGGATTAATAAAGCTAGGATCAAAGTAAATAAGGAGGAGGCCAAATTTTTTGTCCGTAACCGAGGTTTGGCAATTCGCCATTGGGACTTGAGAAGGAACCTTGGCTGTTCTTGAGAGGGGACGGGGTTCATGTGAATGCAGTGGGGATTGACCTTTTGGTTTTTGGGACTGCAGGAAGGTATTCAGCACGCCCTTCGGGTGTGGTGGGCCACCCAGGTGTAAGGTTTCACGCTGGGCGTCTATGGCAGAGGTGGTAGGGTTTTTGAAGGCGGGATGATTACGTTCTTTGGAAAACAATGGGTTGGGCCCATCTCTGGTATGGGGGTACCTGCACTATTAAGGAAGTAATACGTGTTGGGGCAGTTGGCTGTATCTGCTGGTGAATTTGCCAAACAATTGTCCCCGAACTTGTGTAAGTTGCGGCTGGGGGCCATGGAAAGGCAAGGTGGTGCCAGATACAGCTAGTTGGTCAGTTAACGGTGCCTTCAAAAATCCTAAGCCATAGAAAACAGGCAGTTACATTCAGTCTGAGAGGTTATGGTATGTGTTTCTGTTTATCATAGTTTATATTATGTAATAAAGTGTTTTTTTATGGTTGGTTTTTGTAATAAAGGGCTGCTATGGCCAGTACTTGGGCAATACCCCAGGCATGCAATCCTGTGGACATTGCAACAGGTTCTGGTGGTTCTTCTAGAGCAGTGGTGATCAACTTGAAAAATTATAGAGGGCCTCAGTTGTGTCCCCTAACACTGCCACATATTAGCAGAGCATTTTCATACACTGAAATTGAACTGACTGCATTGCGTCAAGTTAGGCAATCCATTCAAAATAACCAAGCTATAGCGCATCTCAACGCCTCAAAATTTTGACCCTGCTGCATTTTTTTTTGCAGTGTATTGCAGTGCACAAGTTGATGTACTGTATAATAACCCCAGCATTGGTGTCCGTAGCAGTAATAATAACCCCTATCATCGGTATCAGTGGATGCAATAATAACTCTCCAAATTGGTGTCAGTGGATGCAATAGTAACCCCCAGCACTGGTGTCAGGACTATTAACCCCCCCTTCCTCACATTGGTTGTCAGTGGCATTGAAATTAAACCACACAAATCAGCATCTGTACTGTATTGTCATACTAGTTTGCTGCGTATACTTTGTGCTATCTCCTTTTGAGACTTTATAAAATACTATTGAACAAGAAATTGAACCCCCCATGATCACCAATGGGTTGTGCATGTGAAGTTAAATGAAGTGGTTTCACTGCCATGACCACCAAGGCAAGGCACAGGAAGGGAATGGCTGGGTGCTAGAAAACAGAGAACATTACAGTTCTCAGCAGTGCCTTGCCATTTTGCTGCCCAACTGGTTCACAACAGCCCATGCAAAGTGCCGGTGGGTGGCATGTTGGGCAGCAGGGCTCTAGTTTTACAGTCTGAAGAATACAGATTGCCAGTTTCTGATTAAAGGCCCTTATCTTTGTACTGACTGTTTGGAAGCCTGTACTTAAAATTGTTATAATTATTTTTGGGGTGTTCCACGGTTAAATTGACTGGCACCCAATTTCTTCTGCCCCACAAAGAGTCAAGGATTCTGGTCTGTTTTTTTTAAATGGTAGCCCACCAAGATACCAGGGGGTCTTCATACATCTCCCAAGGGTAAGTCGGTGCCTCTGCAGGTTTCAGATGATCTTGGTTTGCAGCTTTAAGGCTAGTTTACACTAGCATTGCTCTCTTAAGAATGACATGAATGCAGATCACTATTCAGAAAGCACATAGCCAGCAGTGAGGTGGCATTATATCTCTTGTAACTGAATGTATTGGGTCCTCTGTTTTGTCCACAACTCTGCAAACGCCACACAAACTGACCCATCTGGCTGAGCAGGGAAGGTTAATTTTAGGTAGCTGTATAAACAACCCCAATGGCTCTAGGTGCA
Source organism: Lithobates sylvaticus (assembly GCA_028564925.1). NCBI lineage: Eukaryota > Metazoa > Chordata > Amphibia > Anura > Ranidae > Lithobates > Lithobates sylvaticus. Next base: position 76,123,947 of record CM053033.1, on the reverse strand, counting down.
TAGACACCAGGAAAGACCCAACAACTGATTAATAGCAAAAAAGTATATTGCAACAGAATGAGCAGAGAAAAAGTACACAGCAATGGTTAAACGGTAAGAGAACTATACTGCAAAGATGAAGTAATATGCTGCAGAAACAATAAATGTTAAAAAACACAACCCAGAACCATGCACTGGTTAACCCTATTTAGAGGGAGATGTAATGCACTAACAGTTCAGCAGTCAACAATATACTACTCTTTTTTTTTTCTGCTGACCAGCTCATTGGGACCCAACCACTATGGTGGAGCACTCAAAGTAATGTCCCTTTAAGAAATTATGCAGGCATTGTGTTTCTTGCAAATAACTATGTCCCTCTTTTGTCCAGGTGTAATACAGGGTTGGCCAGCGACCTCTCACCACTCTGTCAGCAGGGGATCTCCTTTTGCTCACTGGCAAAGTGTACCCCAGTCAGTGTCCGGCTCCCTGATTAGGCAGTAGGCTCAACCAGCATTCAGGGTGTCTTCTGATGCTCTGAAATTGTGTCTCTCCTACTCCCAGATGCAGTGGCAGCCTCAGTTTTTCTGCCAGTCCTCTTTCCTTCCTCCCCTCAGCCTGGGAACAGAATTACAACACTCCCCTTCCTCTCTACCACAGTGCAGCTGGGATTTGGAGTCCAACAAAACCGTAGTACAGGTTAAGTCTCTTTAGACTATATCTCCCACAGTCTTCCAAATTTCTCTGAATCTCTAGCAGTCCATCTCCTCAGTTCACCCCCTAGTGGATAGAAGGCTGCCTAACACTGGCGGCTCTATGTTCTGCAATAGAAGTCTCTTCATGCGACTATGCCTCTGCAAACATCTTTTCAACTGCCAGATACAAAATCCTTTCCACGAACATGAACAAGAGCAGCAATATAAACACTGAACTGATAGTAGGGGAGCAGCCACATGGCCCTGACTAACAGTTCTACAGACCTGACCACACCGGTGTTTGCCTTCTCACTGCCTGTTTGAACCTGTTTGAAATAAGGTGACCAGATTTTTTTAATGAAATCCAGGGACATATTTATTTATTTTTTTATTCACAAATGCTAAACTATTTTATAACCATACAGTTAGGTCCATATATATTTGGACACAGGCATGATTTTCATACTTTTGGCTCTGTATGCCACCTGAATAAAATTAAAACGAAACAATTGAAATAAATTTGAAGTGCAGACTTTCAGCTTTAATTCAAGGGGTTGAACATAAATATCAAGTCCGGTTTTTAGGAACTGCAACCATTTTTTTTATACAGTCCCCCCCATTTTCAGGGGCTCAAATGTAATTGGACAAATAAATATAATCATAATTAAAATGTTATTTTTAATATTTTGTTGAGAATCCTTTAGACCCCTTTTACACTGGGACATTTTTGAAAAACACCTCCCCTTTAGCCCAAGTGTGAGAGCCCGAGTACTTTCACACTGGGGCGGTGCGCTTGCAGGACATTAGAAAAAGTCCGGCAAGCAGCATCTTTCGGGCAGTGCGGGAGCGGTGTATAAATTGCTCCTCAACTCTCCCTGTCATTGAAGTCAATGGGCACCGCTGCCGAACCGCCTGCAAAGCGCTTCGGCAGCGGCTCTTTGCAGGCGCTTCTAACCCTTTATTTGGTTGCTAGTGGGGGTTAAAGGCACCCCGTGTTAAATGCATGCTCAATTGGGTTGAGATCAGGTGAATGACTTGGCCATTGCAGAATATTTCACTTTTTTCCTTCAAAAGCTCCTGGGTTGCTTCTGCAGTGTATTTTGGATCATTGTCCATTTGCACTGTGAAGCACCGTCCAATCAACTTTGCGGCATTTGGCTGAATCTGGGCTGACAGTATATCTCTAAACACTGCAGAATTCATCAGGCTGCTTCTGTCTTCTGTCACATCATCAATAAACACCAATGACCCAGTGCCACTGGAAGCCATGCATGTCCATGCCATCACACTGCCTCCACCATGTTTTACAGATGACATTTTTCTTCCCGTCTTTCTGGTACAGATTAATCTTGGTTTCATCCGTCCAAAGAATGCTGTTCCAGAACTGGTCTGGTGTTTTTAGATTGTAGGAGAGTGTGTACACAGTTCAGGTGAATGAGTGCTAAGCCATCCAATGTGGGTGGCTCCAGCTCGCCACCAGGAAACACGAATATGGAAGAAAATTAGCCACACACCACCAGGAGCTTGACTAAAAAAAAGTCCTTTATTCACAAATGCCAAAGATATACTAGAGGTAAATTGGATACAGGTAGACTTGTTTCACACTCAATGTGCTTGTTCACTACAATGGGGATGTCTGAAAGCTTGCAATATAAGTGCACACTCATCAGTGCTAGCACCTGCAATTGAGACATTTCTTAAAAACATCTTCAACAACGAAAAATTATGATAATCACCATAAAGATGAAACTAAAACAGAACAAGGAAACAAGAAAAATCACGAAAAAAATAAATAAAAAAAAAATATATATATATATATATATATATATATACACCCACCCACAACCACAACTGTGCTTTAATGAATTCAGATGTCTGTCCATGAAATGGAAACCTCAAAAGCAATCACCAATCTATTCATGTCGGCAAATAGTGTCAGCTGTTGGTGTTTCTGGTAGCAAGTTCTGCAATGAAATACCAAAAGTAAAAACTAAATAAATAGATACATACATATTTTTTTTTTTAAATCTTTAATCTTTATTAAACAACTTTTTCTTACAAACATTTTTATATGCCATATACTTACCGTTACTATACATATGTGTTTGTCCTCCTTTACCCCCTATATTCTCACCGACCCCCCCCCCTCCCATACCCCCCCTTACTATACCCAACTCGTATTTCCTCTATCGTTTATCTTTTGATCTAAAAAATATGCACGGGCCTATAGAGATTTTTAGGTAGCCTATTAAAAAAGACGTTCACTAAGGGGTCTCAATATTGGTACCCCACCTACTTTCTATATCCCCCCTGTGCATCAAAAGAAAGAAAAAAAATATTTTTCCTCCCCCTCCCCCCCCTCCCCACCAGTATTAGTCTGGTTTTTACTAATATCTTATGTTATTTACCTGTGATCCATGGTTCCCACATCCTGTCAAATTCTATCAGGTTACGTCTTTTCACATAAGCTACCCTCTCTTTAGGGAGAGTTTCATTTACCATTTCTACCCAGCTTTCCACTGTTGGCGGTAATTTAGATTGCCACCTCAGTGCGATCAATTTCCTAGCTTGGAACAAACTCCTCAAGATGGCCACCGTGGTGCTCCTCTTTTCCCTTTTCTCCTGCCTATGCCCCAAGATGCACACCTTCACCTCCCTTTTTAACCTTGTTGCAAACCTTTCATTTAACGTCTGGATCACCCCCTCCCAGTAACGAAATAATTTAGGGCATCTCCATACCACACCATATGTAGGAGGTCCCCAGATCCTTGACATCTAGGACATCTATCATCCGCTCTTTTACCGAATTTAAACAATCGCTTTGGAGTATAATAAGCCCTGTTCAATAACATTAAATGTGATATTTTCTGAGAGGGTGAAACTGATACCCATGGGGACATCTCCAAGATTCGTTTCCACTGCTCTTGCGATATTACCCCTATATCCTGTTCCCATTTAATTTTAACTAGGTCAAATTTCACATTCTTTTTAACCATTTTGCTTATTTGCCCATATATTTCCGAGATTAAGCCCTTCGTAGATACATACATACATCTTCCGATAAACAGCTTAGCCAAAGCTGACACAATTGCCTCCCATGAACGGATAGGACATTGTGCAAAAAAAAAAAACACACAAACAATGGCAAAAGAGAACCAAGCAGATTCAATGATAAAATAACCATTATAAGGTGTATATATCCTACTCGGATGGTACAAATTCTTTGTAGGTCTGGAGATCGATCACCAGACCACTGGTATAAAAGAAGATCCTTCTCCCTTAATACTCTATTGGTGTAAAAAACATATATAAAAATAAAAAATGAAAACCTGGAAAGAAGACTCCAAAAGAGACCCCATAACTGTTAAGTGGTCTGTAAACGGTAACTGACTAGAACCTGTATATCTCATACAGGGCCTCTGGTATATTGGTGGGTAAATCTGCATATATACAGTCGCCACTAAGAAGTCTAGAAAAAAATGCAAAAAGCACATAGCATAAGTAGAAATCGTGATGTACATGTGTCTACAGTATTGAGAAGCAGAAATCACTACACTTCAAAGGGAGCAAAACGGAGGAGAAAATAAGTGAACATCACTCATTCATCAAAATGAGTGATGTCCCACTCATGATTCAAACGATAGGGAATTCTAGTCTTAAAATAAAAAAATCCAAAAAACTTCCCATTTACACACCATTTTGAATACATCTCCTCCCCTTTTTGGTGGGCGAGTTTCTTCAAGAATCTGTATGCCAACGGCAGGCTTGTCTTCTGCATGATATCTATTAAAATGTCGTGCTACATTGGTACCCTGATTCTTCTCAATACTACTTAGGTGCTCATAAAAACGGTCCCTTAGACGCCGAATAGTGTGTCCTACATATTGCACATGACACACTTTACAAGTAGTAATATACACTACATAGGTCGTGTTGCAATTAACCACTTCAGCCCCGGAAGGTTTTACCTCCTTCCTGACCAGAGCACTTTTTACAATTTGGCACTGCGTCGCTTTAACTGGTAATTGCGCGGTAATGCAATGGTGTACCCTAACCAATTTAGACAGAATATTAAAAAAAAAAAGATATTTTCTACTTTTTGTTATAAAACAAATACAATAAACTCAATTTTAGTCATACATTTAGGCCAAAATGTATTCAGCCACACGTCTCCGGTAAAAAAAAATTCAATAAGTGTATATTTATTGGTTTGCGCAAAAGTTATAGCGTCTACAAACTAGGGTACATTTTCTGGAATTTATGCAGCTTTTAGTTTGACTGCCTATCTAGTTTCTTGAGGTGCTAAAACGGCAGGGCAGTACAAAAACCCCCCAAATGACCCAATTTTGGAAAGTAGATAGTAAATATTTTGTTTTCTGTCATGAGTGATTGAAATATGACAAATAAATAAAAGAATTTACACAAAGTTGCCACTAAATGATATATTACTCAAACATGCCATAGGTATACGTGGAATTACACCCCAAAATACATTCTGCTGCTTCTCTTAAAGTACAGGGATACCATATGTGTGGGACTTTTTGGCAGTATAGCCGCGTACAGGACCTCGAAATCCAATCACGGTCTTCGGGCTAAGGGCGTAAATTCTTGATTTCCCTCCTCACCACCTATCACAGTTTCCGAGGACATGAAATGCCCAGACAGCACAAAATGACCCCATTTTGGAAAGTAGACACCCTAAGCTATTTGCTGAGAGGCATGTTGAGTATTTTGCAGATCTCGCTTTTTGTCAGTTTTAAAAATTGAAAAAAATAATTAAAATGTTTCCTTTTCTTTCTTAATTTTCAAAAACAAATGAGAGCTGCAAAATACTCACCATGCCTCTTGGCAAATACCTTGGGGTTTCTACTTTCCAAAATGGGGTCATTTGGGGGGGGGGGTGGTGCTATCCGACCAACCCCAGAGGCCCTTTTGGTCTGGCGTGGGGATCCCTCTGTTCCCCGAGTCTCGGAGCTGGCTAGTCCGAGGCCCAGTAACTGAAGGAGGATTCAAAGGCATCCCGGTGTGCTCTCGGTAATGGAGGGACACGGCAGCTCGTACAAGTGATCAGGGGAGGACTCTTAAGAGGAGGGCCAACAAGCTGGCTACTCAGTAAGTGCCTGGAAGCTGAGTTGTATGGACACTAAAGAATCCACACTTCCACAGTATCACCAAGGAAACGGAGAAAGATCCAGGTACTGTGAGAAAGATTCCTATTCATCGTCAGTTACAATTTAGTCTGTGGCAGAGACTTTTGCAAAGTTTCCGGATCACATGTTGGCTGCTAGATCTCTGGCTAGAGGTTTATCCGGCAGTGAAGCACCCAGCTGTGAGTGGCTACTCTGGGTTGATTAGAGACATTTGTTGGATGTCAGCAGTTAAATTGCCTGAGTTTTATCACCCATGCCTTCTATTCCCATCAGAGACTGTGTTGTGTTGGATGTTACCACTGCAAAATAAAAACCTTGAAAAGGACTTATGTGTCAGCATCTGAAGTCGTTGGCTACTAACCCTGGGAACCCTTAGACAGTCACCGACAACCAAGAGGAGGTAACTGGTAAGCCCAATAAATCAAGGTCGCCCCTCAAGGGGTTATGGCCACTACATAGACATTAAAGGGCCTCCGTAACTGTGATAGGTAGTGAGAAGTGAAATCACCATTTTACACCCTTAGAAATCCTGAAGACGGTGATTGGTTTTTGGGGTCCTGTACCCAGCAAGGCTGCCAAAAAGTCTCACACATGTGGTATCCCCATACTCAGAAGAAGCAGCAGAATGTATTTTGGGGTGTAATTTCACATATGCCTTTGGCATGTTTGAGCAATATATCATTTAGTGACAACTTTGTGAAAAAAATAAATGTATTGTAATTTTCCCGAAACTTGTGGGAAAATATAAAATATTCCATGGACTCAACATGCCTATCGGCAAATAGCTTGGAGTGTCTACTTTCCAAAAAGGGGTCATTTTTTTTTTACCTGTCTTGGTATTTTATGCACAACATTAGAAGCTTATGCCACACATCACCCACTCTTCTAACCACTTGAAGACAAAACACTTTCTGACACTTTTTGTTTACATGAAAAAATACTTTTCTTTTGCTAGAAAAGTACTTAGAACCCCCAAACATATTGTTTTTTTTTAAAGCACAGGCCCTACAGATTAAAATGGTGGGTGTTGCAATTTTTTCACACGGTATTTGCGAAGCAATTTTTTAAACGCAATTTTTTGGGAAAAAAAATTTTTTTTTAATTTTAATGCACTAAAACACACTATATTGCCCAAATGTTTGGTTAAATATAAAAAAATGATCTTATGTTGAGTAGATAGCTACCAAACAAGCATATTGTTGTGTACTTCGCCCTCTGATGAAGTCCACGACAATACGTGTTAGGGTGAGGCTACACGGCCACTCAGCTTGTCTACCCTCGTGGAGCTCAACCCGGCATCGCCGCGATCCTTTCAATACTAGGAGCAGTGGAGTGACATCAAGCATGAAGTGGATGGGCAAATTATACCTATTAGGAAGTGAAGGATAGCCGATGAGGACACCGCTGGTCTCGCTGCCTTGTATTCATTGCTGTTGCTCGGCTTCTACTTTGTATGTGCGATTCTTCTTTTTATTAAACATTTTTCTTATCAAGACGTACTGCACTATGGAAAGTTTTCTTTTTCTGCTCCTGAATACTATAATGCTGCGTACACACAGTCGGAATTTCCGATGATAACAGTCCGATGGAAGCTTTTCATCGGATTTTCCGACGGTGTGTATGCCCATCGGTCTTTTTCTGTCGAAATTTCCGACGGACGTTGGATTGAGAACCTATTCTTAATTTTTCAGACGGAAAACCTTTCAATCGGATTTTCCGATCGTGTGTATGCAATTCCGACACGCAAAATTCCGGCGCATGATCAGAAACAATTCAACGCATGCTCAGAAGCATTAAACTTCCCTTTTTATAGTGCAGTCGAAAGTGTTTTATGCCATGGTGTTATTGACAGTCGGAATTTGGTGTGATCGTGTGTAGGCAAGACAGTTTGAGCGAAATTCCGTTGGAATTCCGACAGGAAAATCATCAGAGCTTTTTCCGACGAGAATTCCGACCGTGTGTACGCAGCATTAGAGTTTTGCGGTTGTTCCAGAAATTTCTTGGTTCTTGGGAGACCAATTTCCCTATGCTGGGCGAGACTGCTGTTTAACAGTCATCGCCATCTGGTAAGCAAGCCATCTTTTGAATCACCTGGTTGTGGAAATTGCAAGTTGTTTCTTCCTTGCAATATTACATCTTTCTACATAATGATTAATGGGACTCTGCCTTAGTTTTAACTCTTCATTTTGTCATTTATTTTTCACCATTATATGGTCACAAATTTTTTGATTTTTTTATCACATATGGATTGTGATAATATTGTTATTCTTTCATTAGCATATGTTTCTATGTTCATTCTTCTTTCATTGAAAGTATTTTTTTCACGCAAAGTTTAAGATAATCATACACTTCTATTAGCGCTGCATCTATTTTGTATTAATATTATTATTTTAGTTTGGTACCAGCCGCCAGGGTTGACGGGAAGAGGACCTTGTCCTCATCAACATGGGAACAAGGTGCTTTGGGCACCCCCCATGTTAAGGGCACGCAGCCGGTCCGGCAGACAATTTTAAGTCAAAACTTAGTCCGCCAGACTTTTGGCAACAAAAAGTCCACCGGAGCCCCACACACGGTCGGAATGTCCGGCAGACTCTAGTTCGACGGACAATCCTGCGGGAAAGTCCGATCGTGTGTACGCGGCCTTAGAATACCGCCCTGCATCCACCCACTTCTAATGATGGGCATACACCTTTTATTTTATTTTTATTTTTTTTATTTATCTGTAGTGGTGAAATCACCTCCTACAGTGCTGGAGTCGCTGATTTATGTATCGTGAGAGCAAACGCTGATGCTGTCAAGTTAAATAAATCAGTGCTGCAGCTGAATGGAGTACCTGAAAATAAAATAATGGTTAACAATAAAACACAGTAAAGTATAAAAGAATTACCTACCTGAAAGGCAAACATGATAAAACATAGTAACAATAAAACGTTGCCGTTAAAAAATACAGTAAAACAGAGCAGAACAACGGAGAGAGAACAATAGAGAGAGATTAGCGAAAGAATAAAACAACAACTATTTTTGGCTTTTTTTTTACACTTTTATTTGTAACTGTAACAGTTGTAATGGTTCCAGGTTTGGGTCTCTAAAAATGTGATGGCATCTTTGAAGACCCTGTGTAAGTCTGTCCTAGTCTGTGCCGTGCTGTACCCTACACTAATACTCCACTATTGTTTGGTTGCATTCAAAATATTTACAGATGCAGAGACCAGGTTGGACAGGACAGGAGGGACAACAATAGCAGGTGTCACGCCTAAATCCGCGCTTGCTACAGATACCACATCTTCTTTGGGGTGATTGATTGGTAGGGATACCAGGGAGGACATTCGAAAAATGCCTCCCATGCAGCCGGCTCACTACATTTACATTGGGAAGTTGGGCCACAGCACCGTCATGAAACAGAAGGACACAGAGGGGTTTCGCCACAACACCAGTCGCTGTTTGAATTTGGACCGTTGTGTCTGCGTGAAGGGAGGACAGAACAAAAACATTCTTGTCATCCTTCCACTTCACAGTGAGCAAATTATAAAATTTTAAGGCTCTCTCCCCCAGCCTAAGACAGGAATCTACAAGCCGCTGGGGTAGGGCCCTGTAATTAGATCGCACGGTGCCACATGCGCCAATTTGATGATCAAACAAGTGACTAAAAAGTGGCACGCTTGTGTAATAATTGTCCACATACAAGTGGTACCTCTTTCCGAATAAGGGTGACACCAAGTCCCACACAATCTTACCAGCGCTCCCTATGTAGTCTGGGCGGTTCTCCGACTCTACGTAACTATCTCTTCCCTAGTAAACCATAAAACTATATGTATAACCTGTTGCCCTTTAACGGAGCTTGTAAATCTTGAACCCATATCTGGCATGGTTGCTGGGAAGATACTGTTTGAATGACAAGCGGCCAGAAAACTTAATCAGGGACTCATCAAGGCAGACAACTTGATGGGGAGTAAACAAGGCTGCAAACTGTTGGTTGAAGTGGTTTACGAGGGGCCAAATTTTGTACAGCCAATCATATTCAGGGTCATCCCGAGGACGTCAGAGTTCATTGTCATTGAAATAGTTACATAGTCAGTTTGAAAAAAGACACAAGTTCATCCAGTTCAACCATAAAAAAATTTAATAAAAATTATCGTACAATCCAATATACCCAATTCTATACACACAGTTGATCCAGAGGAAGGCAAAAAAACCCAAGCAGAGCATGCTCTAATTTTCTACAGCAGGGGAAAAAATGCCTTCCTGATCCAGCGAGAGACAATCGCATTTTCCCTGGATCCACTTTAGCTATAAATGGTAGTACCCCCTTATATTATGTACATTTAGGAAAGTATCCAGGCATCTCTTAAAGCAATACAGAACTATTCCACATTTGCACAGCTCTTACTGTGAAGATACCTTTCCGTATTTGGAGATAAAATCTCTTTTCCTCTAGACGTAAAGAGTGCCCCCTTGTCCTCTGTTGACCGTAAAGTGAATAACTGAACACCAAGTTCACTATGTGGACCCCTTATATATTTGAACATGTTGATCATATCCCCCCGTATTCTCCTCTTCTCAAGAGTGAATAAATTCAGTTCCTCTAATCTTTCCTCATAGCTGAGCTCCTCCATGCCTCTTATCAGTTTGGTTGCCCTTCTCTGCACTTTTTCCAGTTCCCCGATATTCTTTTCGAGAACTGGTGCCCAAAACTGAACTGCATATTTCAGATGAGGTCTTACTAATGATTTGTACAGGGGCAAAATGATATCTCTCTCTGGAGTCCATACCCCTCTTAATACAAGAAAGGACTTTGCACGCTTTGGAAACCGCAGCTTGGCATTGCATTCTATTATTGAGCTTATGATCTACCAAAACCCCCAGATCTTTCACTAAGGATTCCCCCAGTTGTACTCCCCCCTAGCCTGTATGATGCGTGCATATTCTTAGCCCCCAAGTGCATAACTTTACATTTATCAACATTAAACCTCATCTGCCACATAGTCACCCTATTAGACAGTGCATTGAGGTCGACTTGTAAATTGGAGACATCCTGTAAGGACGTTATTCCACTGCATAGCTTGGTGTCATCTGCAAAGACAGAAATTTTACTTTTGATCCCAGACCCAATATCATTTATAAAGATATTAAAAAGTAAGGGTCCCAGCACTGAACCTTGTAGTACACCACTGATAACCTTAGACCATTCAGAGTAAGAATCATTAACCACTACTCTCTGAATTCGGTAATTTAGCCAGTTTTCTATCCATTTACAAACTGATATTTCCAAGCCTGTAGACTTTACCTTACACATGAGCCGTGTGTGTGGAACTGTATCGAAGACTTTGTTCCCTTTTTAATTATAGGCACCAGGTTCGCCCTGCGCCAATACTGTGGTACTATTACCGTCATTAATGAGTCCCTAAAACTTAAATACAATAGCTTTGAAATTACAGAGCTCAATTCTTTTAGGATCTGTGATGCCATCAGGTCCAGGTGCTTTATCCACCTTTATTCTGTCTAAATATTTCTGGACCATATCACTTTTGAGCCATTGTGGATCATTCGGGGCTGTGTCAATACCACCCCCACTATGGACATGAGCTCTTGTGTATACAGAGCTTAAGAAAGTATTTAATATATTAGCCTTCTCTTTGTCCCCAGTCACCCACTCTAGATTATTTTGTAAAGGGCCTACATGCTCAGACCTGACCTTTACTATTATTATATTTGAAGAATTTTTGGGGGTTTGTCCTACTATCTTTTGCAATCTGTCGTTCGTTTTGAATTTTTGCATCCTTGATTTCCTTTTTACAAATTCTGTTAACATTTAAATGACACTAGGGTTCCTTCATTTTTATATTTTTTAAAAGCTCTTTTCTTATTGTTTATTGCTTTTTTAACTTTGACCGTGAGCCACATAGGTTTTATTTTTAGCCTTTTAAACTTATTGCCCATGGGAATATACTTTCCAGTGAGGTCCCAAACAGTCTTTTTGAAGAATTCCCATTTCTGTTCTGTGTTTATCGATGCCAATATTCCTTCCCAGTCTAAGTCCTGGAGAGCAGCCCTAATCCTTGGAAAATTTGCTCTCTTGAAGTTCAGTGTATTTATCTTTACCGAATGTATTTCTTGCTTACAGCTAACATCAAATGAAATCATTTTTTGATCACTGCTACCCCAGTGATCCTTTATCTGAACATTAGCAATTAGCTCTGCATGGTTCGAGATTACCAGGTCCAACAGAGCTTCATTCCTAGTTGGGGACTCAATAAACTGGACCATAAAATTGTCCTGTAATTGGTTTATACATTTTTGCCCTTTAAGTTTCCCAGCAGTGCCATTACTCCCGTCAATTTCTGGGTAGTTAAAATCCCCCATTATTATCACCGTCCCAGCCCTTGCAGCCCTATCCATCTGTGCATGAACCACAAGATCTGCTCGTATCGTGTCCTGGTCATGGAGGCAGAGAACACAGGCATATGGTGAATTGGGTCAGTGGACCAATATGACCGCAACTCTTTTTAACTATGCCCATGAGGAGGGATAGGCCTAGGAAGGTCTTAAATTCGGAAACCATATTAGGTTTCCAATCTCTGGCAAGGGTCAACAGGGGATTAGCGGTGATGAATTGACCAGCATACAAATTGCTTTGGTCCACAATAGATCTATAGAGATCTTCCGTGAAAAACAGCAAATAAAAATCAAGTGATGTAAAATCTACTGTTTTCACCTGAATTCCGGGTTGGCCAGTAAATGGGGGAAGTATGGGTGCTGCAGAAGTGGTGGGCTCCCAATTCGGATTGGCAAATGCAGCAGGAAGGGCACTATGGGCTCGATGGGCCTATCTTTGTCTTCTTGGTAGCAGCGGGACACTAGTTGTGCTAGCCACCTCACCAGCTTGAACTGCACTTATGGGACTCGCCACATCACCACGTGATACTGCAGTCCTGGTTTGACTACGACCAGGATGTACTAGGCAGCTGGTGCTTGCCAGTTCACCAGAAGGATGAGCGGCACTAGTACTGGCTCTCTGCTCCATACGAGAGCCCTGTGGTTCTTGCACTTCAACAACAGCAGAAGAGGGGGGTCGGGTACTCCTGTCCTTGGCAGGGACCACAACTCCATTGTCAGAGCTATCTATCAGGGTGCCACTGCTGTCTACAGAATCGTATTTTTGAATCTGACAGATGGGTGACTTCCTCTTCACTCTCATCTGTCATGCTCAGAAACGTGTAGGCCTGTTCACCAGAGTACCTTTGATTGGACATTGTGGCCTCTAAATTTACTGGTACACTAGTGAGACTTACAGGAAAAAAGAGCACCTGACTGTCAGCGACTGCTTCAAACGCTACCAAAAAAACTGTTAGCATTCGCAGGGTTCAGGCCTGACACTGTGAATGCTGCAATTATGTATTTTGTAAGTGACAGTGATCGATTGATACTGCACTTGGGTCGGCTGGACGGAGGGGTTAAATGCAGGTCCTAGCAGGTATCTGGGCTGATCCCGCTAACACTGCATTTTTGGGAACCCTAAACTATTGGGGACGATAGTATAGATCAGATATTGATCCGTTCAGACACTATACTACTAAGGGAGGTTCATGGTACGTGCGTAGGTGTTGGCGCTACTGCCGCTGCCTGGGGCGATGCAGACCCTGACTAGCGCTAAAACCTAACTGATATCACCCGCCGGGTGATCAGGGGTTAAACCTTTATTTAGGTAACATACCGCGGGTACACTGATGCTATAAAAAATAACTAACCAACCAGCGTCACCCGTAACACTAATACGGTGATCACTGGTGACGGGGTGATCGGGAGTTAAACCTTTATTGGGGGGGGTTAGGGGGATACCCTAAAGCTACCTGGGTTTACCACTAGCTGCCCTAACGCTGATTAGTGTCACCAGCAGGATAGGTAGGTGTTTATTGATAATTGAAAAAGTATTTGCCCCCTAAAAGTATTTTTTTGCATATTTGTCACACTTAAATGACTCAAATCATCAATCAAACAAATGTTATTACACAAAGATAACCCGAGTAAATACAAAATGCATTTTTTAAATGATTGTTTCATTTATTAAGGCAAAAAAAGCTGTCCAAACCTGCCTGGCTTTATGTGAAAAAGTAATTGCCCCCTAAGCCTAATAACTGGTTGTTCCACCCAACTGCAATCAAGCATTTTTGCGATAACTGGCAATGAGTCTTTCACATTGCTGTGGAGCAATTTTGGCCGACTCTTCTTTGCAGAATTGTTTTAATTCAGCCACATTGGAGGGTTTTCGAGCATGAACGGCCTGTGTAAGGTCATAATACAGCATCTCAATTGGAAAGTCCATTTTTTTGCCCAGTCTCTTTCTTATTGTTAAATCATAAACACTGATCTTACCTGAGGCAAGTGAGGCCTGCAGTTCTTTAGATGTTGTTCTGGGTTCTTTTATGACCTCCTGGATGAGTCGTCATCATACTCTTGGGAGTAATTTTTGTAGGCTGGCCACTCCTGGGAAGGTTCACCACTGTTCCAAGTTATGTCCATTTGTGGATAACGGCTCTGCCTGTGGTTCACTGGAGTTCCAGAGCCTTAGAAATGGCATTGAAACCCTTCCTAGACATACATACCGATACATGTACATTACTTTGTTTCTAACCTGTTCTTGAATTGCTTTAGATTGTGGCATGATGTGTGGCTTTTTGTAATCTGTTAGCATGCTTTACTTTGTCAGACAGCTTCTTTTTATGTGATTTCTTGATTCAACAGGACTGGCAGTAATCAGGCCTGGGTATGGCAAGTGAAATTTAACTCAGCTTTCCAAAGAATTGTGGTTAATCACAGTTCATTCATGATTCAGTATGGGGAGGGGCAGTTACTTTTTCACATAGAGCCAGGCAGGTTTGAACATTTTTTTCCCTTAATGAAATATCAATTTAAACTGCATCTTGGATTTACTCAGGTTATCTTTGCGTAATATTTAAATGTGATTATCTGAATCATTTACTGTAAGTGTGAGAAATATTCAAAAACAAAATCAGGAAGGGGGCAAACTGTATATGGTGGCGTTTAATGTAAGCTTATTTTTGGTAAAATGCTGCTTAGAGTTGTCCTTAATCTTATTAACCTTTAAAAGATTCTCACAACCTTTAGAGGATGCTGTGGTCCGAGCCCTGTCCAACATTCATTTGGTATAACCCCTCTCCAGAAAACACTGATAAAGGACATAGGCTTCCTTTTCAAAGGCTAGTTGGTCACTACATATTCGGCGTACTCGAAAAAATAGGCCCACAGGGATACCCTTAATTGTGTCTTTTGGATGTCCCGATTTGGCCATTAATAGGGTGTTGCCCAAAAGTGGTTTCCTATACAAATTTGTATTTATTAGATGTTCATCGCTACATAGTCGAACATCCAAAAAGAAAATTTCCTTTTTGTCTGCTTGACCAGTAAATTTAAAAACATTTTCAGGAGTGGATGTGCCTGGGGTGAGCTCCCGCAAATAGAGAACACACCCGGAGCCTCACCCGTCCACCAATACACCACTGACCCCATCGGGGGCCCTTAACATCCCCCAGACTGCCAGGACTCAGTGGGGGATCGCGAGCGCGCCATCCGCGGAGCTCCGGCCGCCCGGCAGGATAGGCCGCGGCTTCGGCCTACTGTGGAGAGCGGCGGCCATCTTGCTCCACCCGGAGACCGGGCCGGCGCCATCCCAGACGGATTGAACAGCCCTGGGACAGATCTCCACTCTCCCTGACCACCGGAGACATCCAGCCTGCCATCTGGGGCCCGACCTAATCCCTGTGTCACCCTAGGAAACCAGCCGGAGGGACCTGGTAAGTGTTGGCGGCCATCTTGGTACACCCGACGGCCTCTTCTGGGCCCAATCTGACCCCATCCACCCCCAAGATCAAGCCAGACTGGCCAACAGAGATCCCCAAAAGGGATATTAAAGGAGCACCCACCCCTACCTGGCCCCATTTTCAGCCTTGGCCCCAGGCCTGGTGACCTAGAGTGGCGGCCATATTGCTACACCCCAGCAGCCCACACATCTGGGCCCCAGCCTAGCCTCACTAACCCCGGGACATCCTGACCTAGCAGACTGTGGCCATCGGAGGGGACACCCACAAACATCTACCCCCATCAGTACACGGGCTGCAGAAACGGCCCCAGAAACCACGAAAGGCGGCCATCTTGCTCCACCCAAGCTGCTGTATGCACGCACGCTCCTAGTCCCCCTCACCCCTATGTACCTGAATAACTACCTACACAGCCACGGAAGTAGTCCAGCAGGGTCAGCGCCCACCTTTGGCCCCCGTCCGTACAACTCTGCAGTGAAACATGACGATCATGTCTGGCTAAAGAAATGAGCTGCTGAGCCCCGTGACCGCCCGTAGCAGACAGGCTATACTTCAGCCACCGCACATCCCTGGAAAGCATGTCCACGCACAGCTCTCGATTTAATGAGTCAGCGGATCTACAACAGGGCACGATCCAGCGATACCTGCTCCGCACATCTCAGTCCGATCCCCGCACTCCCAAAGACAAGATGGCGCCCGCTCGAAATCCAGGGAAGGGCAAGCCTCCTCCCCCTGCTCAACCGGCGACGGACAGCGGCGAAGAATCAGATGAACCCCCGGCCAAGCACCCAGACCCTCCAACTGTAGCATCCGGATCGGGCACCTCTATCACCCCGCTCCCAGACACAGGCCCTAGAGATGTGGCCCATCAAGCCTCGGGAGAATTACCTAGATCTGAAGCCTCATCCCTTCTGGCGGCCTTCCGAGCGGAGTTTGAGTCCTGGGCGGTCAAAATGGAGACCTCACTCCACAAAGATCTCCAGTCCCTCCAACAGCAGGTCTCCACTAATCAGACAGAAATATCTGCTCTAACTGACACTCAATCTGATCATGCAGCCCGCATCACATCCCTCGAGCGGGCCTCCAAAGAACACCTGCACCGCATTCGACAACACCAACTACGCATAGAAGACGGTGAAAATCGGAGTCGCAGGAATAATATACGGCTACAAGGCATACCGGAGGCCACGGCGGGTACAGACTTGAAACCTTCTGTCACTGCCATCCTCAACCTAGTCCTGGGAAGAGAGGCCTCGTCCCCTATTGAAATAGACCGGGTGCACAGAGTGGGGGGACCCAGGAGAGAACATAGTGACCGCCCACGCGACGTCCTCTGCAGAGTTCACTACTTCACCCTTAAAGAAGAAATAATGCGCAAGGCATGGCGCTTGGGTCCCGTGGATTTTGATGGTTCTGCCATCCACCTATACCCAGATCTCTCTCGCAACACTCTCCAGATGCGCCGCATGGTCCGCCCACTGCTGGACCTGATACGTCAAGCAGGAGCAACCTACACATGGGGACACCCCTTCAGCATCAAGGTGACCAGGGCCGAGCATAAATTTGTCCTCTCTGACCCAGATCAACTCCCAGCCTTTTTCGGCTTTCTGGAGCAAGACCCAATTGATGTACCGAACTGGCTGGACCCTCCGGACGAACGTGCCAGGGTACAAACACGTGACCCTCTCCCGCAAAGACGCAGGCATCCAAGGTATGGATCACACTCTATTGACCCTAGACCACGTCATCCTACCTCTCCAGAAGATTAGATAGATTC
Organism: Lithobates sylvaticus; assembly: GCA_028564925.1. NCBI lineage: Eukaryota > Metazoa > Chordata > Amphibia > Anura > Ranidae > Lithobates > Lithobates sylvaticus. Next base: position 76,106,516 of record CM053033.1, on the reverse strand, counting down.
AAGCAACTTCTTAGACTTGTCTCAATACTCACCATATGACTAGCACCATCCCAGTACAATACCTGTCTCCTGTCTCCTGGACTGGCCGAATTTTTTCTTGTTTGGGGAAGCTGTTTATATATATATTTTTTTTTTTTTTATCTCTCCCATCTCACTTGCCCCCTCGTCTATTCCACCTGACCACCACAAGATATGCCACGATAGGAAACGGAATGATAGGCTACCTACCCTAATGCCTCCAGACAGGTGGTGCACCAACATGGTGGGCCCTCTCCCTGCCCTTTGCCAGTGTAATGTAACAGGCTGGGGTTCGGGAGAGGCAATGGTACAGCAAGTTTCTATTGTTTGATTTAGCTATGCAAATGTTGAGTTTCTAACATGTTTTACTGCACCGGTCTAATCTCTAGGTGTTTAGTGGTAATGCCCCACCTGGATACGGGTGGAGAGGCCGACGGATGGACCGACCTGGTCTCCGGTCTCTTACCACTATCCACGTGGGCTCCTTTAGTCCTCTGTATATGGTCTCTCATACACCGAATAATTTCACCCTAAACTGTTTTCAGCATTGTTACACAGATTTGTTTTGGGGCCCCCCTGTTGGGGTCTACAGATAATATGCGTTTAAAATGTTTGCCTCCTCCCCGTGAGATATCTCACGGACCGATATTTCCTCTGTGAAGGAGAGCGGCTGGGCTGGTATGGAGCTATTTGCCCATGCAGGCCTCCACCCTCTTTCGCAGAATATCTGATGTGTGTTCTGCTGCTCAAATGTTTTGTTACACTGATGTGCCTTAGTAAAGCTATGCATGCCTGTTCTGCTACTGGGCCCACGGCTCAGATTCTCCTCCTCGACCCTCCACCCTCAATAGGCCGGGCACGAGCTGTGCCTATTTACGTGATTTTTCACGTGGTGTCCCGTTTTAGCGGACCCCTTAGATTTTCTAGGCTCCTTACATAGGTGTCCTCCTTACTTAAGTTTTTGTCCTGGTATACTCTTTGCCACCTTACAAGTTCCCCCTCCCCCTCACCTCCTACCCCTACTGTCTATAATCTAACCTCCTTTTCCGCATTCCACTATGGCCCACACAGTACTATCTCGTCCTCGCCTGAAATATTGCTCATACAATGTAAATGGCCTCAATATTGCATCCAAGAGAGGACAAATCCTCTACCAAATGCATAAACAACAGGTCAATGTATTGCTGTTACAGGAAACCCATTTCCACACAAACTCTACCCCTTCCTGCTCCAACAGGTACTATAACAGATGGTTCCACAGTACAAACCCCTCTCAGAAAACTAAAGGCGTCTCTATTGCCTTCCACAAAACGCTTCCGATTGACTTGATAGACCAGCTTTCGGACCCCCAGGGAAGATATGTGTTCGTTAAGTTCTCCCTATGGGGCACCAAATTTACTATAGCCAACCTTTACCTACCAAACACTAGTCAAATATCGACTGCTCTGCGTTACATGAAGATCCTGTCAGAATTTTCAGAAGGTAAACTAATCATAGGTGGGGATTTTAACGCCCCCCTGGACCCACTCTTAGACTCGTCGACCTCTCGCTCATCCATCTCCTTTACTAAGCTAAGGGCATTCAAACGGGCTATACACGACCTCCATTTAATCGACATCTGGCGGGTCCTGTTTCCAACGAATCGCAACTATACCCACTTCTCACAGGTACATCATTCTTATAGTCGTATCGACTACTTCCTTCTTGATCATAGCTGCTTAGATTGGTCACCTGAATGCGAAATAGACTCAATGGTCTGGTCTGACCACTCACCTATTTACCTGACACTATCGATCCCTTCTACGCCGGTAAGGGAATGGACATGGAGGCTGAATGATTCCCTTCTCGCAAACCCTGAATGTTCCCACAAGGTTTCAGAAACCATTTCTAATTTCTTAATGGATCATGCCTCGGACACTACCTCGCTACCCTTACAATGGGAGGCACTTAAAGCTGTCCTGCGAGGAACCTTTATTCAGATGGGGACCCGTTTGAAAAAGGCTCGTTCAGCCGCAATAACCTCAGCAACTCAAAAGCTCCGGGACCTTGAGACCCAACATAAACGAGCCCCTACGCTGGCGACTCTCACCGAGGTCTCAATGGCCCGATCTCAACTCAAGGATTTATACGAGGCCTCAGCTCGTACCTATGCGGACAGACTTGCCTTCCATCAGTACCGATTCCGAGATAAATGCGGTAGACCGTTGGCTCGCACCCTTCATCCAAACACATCCTCCACATTTATACCTCATATTCGGGCCCCCTCTGGGGAAATGCTCAGCGAACCCTCCAAGATAACACAAACATTCAGAGATTTCTACCAAACACTTTACAATTTACCGTCTGACACCTCCTCTAGTCCAACCCACATTCCTGAACTTGACAGACAGTCCTATATTGAGGAAACTGGGCTCCCTACATTAGATGGCGATACTGTAGAAGAGTCCCCTATTGAAATAGACCGGGTGCACAGAGTGGGGGGACCCAGGAGAGAACATAGTGACCGCCCACGCGACGTCCTCTGCAGAGTTCACTACTTCACCCTTAAAGAAGAAATAATGCGCAAGGCATGGCGCTTGGGTCCCGTGGATTTTGATGGTTCTGCCATCCACCTATACCCAGATCTCTCTCGCAACACTCTCCAGATGCGCCGCATGGTCCGCCCACTGCTGGACCTGATACGTCAAGCAGGAGCAACCTACACATGGGGACACCCCTTCAGCATCAAGGTGACCAGGGCCGAGCATAAATTTGTCCTCTCTGACCCAGATCAACTCCCAGCCTTTTTCGGCTTTCTGGAGCAAGACCCAATTGATGTACCGAACTGGCTGGACCCTCCGGACGAACGTGCCAGGGTACAAACACGTGACCCTCTCCCGCAAAGACGCAGGCATCCAAGGTATGGATCACACTCTATTGACCCTAGACCACGTCATCCTACCTCTCCAGAAGATTAGATAGATTCAAGCAACTTCTTAGACTTATCTCAATACTCACCATATGACTAGCACCATCCCAGTACAATACCTGTCTCCTGTCTCCTGGACTGGCCGAATTTTTTCTTGTTTGGGGAAGCTGTTTATATATTTTTTTTTTTTTTTTTATCTCTCCCATCTCACTTGCCCCCTCGTCTATTCCACCTGACCACCACAAGATATGCCACGATAGGAAACGGAATGATAGGCTACCTACCCTAATGCCTCCAGACAGGTGGTGCACCAACATGGTGGGCCCTCTCCCTGCCCTTTGCCAGTGTAATGTAACAGGCTGGGGTTCGGGAGAGGCAATGGTACAGCAAGTTTCTATTGTTTGATTTAGCTATGCAAATGTTGAGTTTCTAACATGTTTTACTGCACCGGTCTAATCTCTAGGTGTTTAGTGGTAATGCCCCACCTGGATACGGGTGGAGAGGCCGACGGATGGACCGACCTGGTCTCCGGTCTCTTACCACTATCCACGTGGGCTCCTTTAGTCCTCTGTATATGGTCTCTCATACACCGAATAATTTCACCCTAAACTGTTTTCAGCATTGTTACACAGATTTGTTTTGGGGCCCCCCTGTTGGGGTCTACAGATAATATGCGTTTAAAATGTTTGCCTCCTCCCCGTGAGATATCTCACGGACCGATATTTCCTCTGTGAAGGAGAGCGGCTGGGCTGGTATGGAGCTATTTGCCCATGCAGGCCTCCACCCTCTTTCGCAGAATATCTGATGTGTGTTCTGCTGCTCAAATGTTTTGTTACACTGATGTGCCTTAGTAAAGCTATGCATGCCTGTTCTGCTACTGGGCCCACGGCTCAGATTCTCCTCCTCGACCCTCACCCTCAATAGGCCGGGCACGAGCTGTGCCTATTTACGTGATTTTTCACGTGGTGTCCCGTTTTAGCGGACCCCTTAGATTTTCTAGGCTCCTTACATAGGTGTCCTCCTTACTTAAGTTTTTGTCCTGGTATACTCTTTGCCACCTTACAAGTTCCCCCTCCCCCTCACCTCCTACCCCTACTGTCTATAATCTAACCTCCTTTTCCGCATTCCACTATGGCCCACACAGTACTATCTCGTCCTCGCCTGAAATATTGCTCATACAATGTAAATGGCCTCAATATTGCATCCAAGAGAGGACAAATCCTCTACCAAATGCATAAACAACAGGTCAATGTATTGCTGTTACAGGAAACCCATTTCCACACAAACTCTACCCCTTCCTGCTCCAACAGGTACTATAACAGATGGTTCCACAGTACAAACCCCTCTCAGAAAACTAAAGGCGTCTCTATTGCCTTCCACAAAACGCTTCCGATTGACTTGATAGACCAGCTTTCGGACCCCCAGGGAAGATATGTGTTCGTTAAGTTCTCCCTATGGGGCACCAAATTTACTATAGCCAACCTTTACCTACCAAACACTAGTCAAATATCGACTGCTCTGCGTTACATGAAGATCCTGTCAGAATTTTCAGAAGGTAAACTAATCATAGGTGGGGATTTTAACGCCCCCCTGGACCCACTCTTAGACTCGTCGACCTCTCGCTCATCCATCTCCTTTACTAAGCTAAGGGCATTCAAACGGGCTATACACGACCTCCATTTAATCGACATCTGGCGGGTCCTGTTTCCAACGAATCGCAACTATACCCACTTCTCACAGGTACATCATTCTTATAGTCGTATCGACTACTTCCTTCTTGATCATAGCTGCTTAGATTGGTCACCTGAATGCGAAATAGACTCAATGGTCTGGTCTGACCACTCACCTATTTACCTGACACTATCGATCCCTTCTACGCCGGTAAGGGAATGGACATGGAGGCTGAATGATTCCCTTCTCGCAAACCCTGAATGTTCCCACAAGGTTTCAGAAACCATTTCTAATTTCTTAATGGATCATGCCTCGGACACTACCTCGCTACCCTTACAATGGGAGGCACTTAAAGCTGTCCTGCGAGGAACCTTTATTCAGATGGGGACCCGTTTGAAAAAGGCTCGTTCAGCCGCAATAACCTCAGCAACTCAAAAGCTCCGGGACCTTGAGACCCAACATAAACGAGCCCCTACGCTGGCGACTCTCACCGAGGTCTCAATGGCCCGATCTCAACTCAAGGATTTATACGAGGCCTCAGCTCGTACCTATGCGGACAGACTTGCCTTCCATCAGTACCGATTCCGAGATAAATGCGGTAGACCGTTGGCTCGCACCCTTCATCCAAACACATCCTCCACATTTATACCTCATATTCGGGCCCCCTCTGGGGAAATGCTCAGCGAACCCTCCAAGATAACACAAACATTCAGAGATTTCTACCAAACACTTTACAATTTACCGTCTGACACCTCCTCTAGTCCAACCCACATTCCTGAACTTGACAGACAGTCCTATATTGAGGAAACTGGGCTCCCTACATTAGATGGCGATACTGTAGAAGAGTTGGAGCAAGTAATTACAGCGGATGAGGTAGTAGGAGCGATAGCGGCCACTCCATCCGGTAAAAGCCCAGGTCCAGATGGTTTCACCCCTAAATTCTACAAAACATTTGCCCCCCTACTGACCCCCTTTTTGACTAAGGTGTTCAACTCACTATCGGAAGGCTCAGTGTTTCCTCCACAAACGCTTGAAGCCCACATTACCATTATCCCAAAACCAGATAAGGATCATACGTTGTGTGCAAATTATAGGCCTATATCATTAATTGGAGTGGACTTAAAAATATATGCCAAAATATTAGCCACTAGATTACAGCCGCTGCTCCCCCGACTTATACACCTGGACCAGGTGGGTTTTGTAAGTGGCCGAGAGGCAAGGGACAATACCCTGAAAACCCTGCTTCTTACCGATTATGCCCGCACCCATGATATCCCTCTATGCCTCTTGACGGTCGATGCCGAAAAAGCATTCGACCGGGTCGACTGGCAATTCCTTCAGACGTCTCTGAAGCAGATAGGCCTGGGCCCCAAAATGCTATCCCGAATTATGTCCCTTTATTCCTCACCTTCCGCTAGAATTCGGGTAAACGGTTCATTGTCACCCACATTTGCCATCCATAACGGGACACGACAAGGCTGCCCCCTATCTCCCCTTCTTTATGTCCTTGTCATGGAACACCTGGCAATTGCCCTACGCAACAACCCCAATATCTCAGGTGTATCAATAGGCCCCTCTCATTCCAAGCTGGCACTCTTCGCGGACGACCTATTATTGTTTGTAACCCAACCCCATCTATCCTTACCACATATAATGCGGGAATTCACAAGGTTTGGCAAGCTGAGCAATTTCAAAGTAAATCATACTAAGTCAGAAATCCTGAACATCTCACTGTCCCAGGAGGTCCTCCGCCAAGTCTCCACTAAGTACCCGTTTTAAAACAGGCTCCACCTCCATCCGTTACCTCGGAATCCAAATACCCACGGAAGCATCCCAACTATTCGCTTTGAATTATGCTACCCTTCTGCTTAGAACCAAGACGGACCTCTCAAAATACACAAAAAAACACCTATCGTGGCTAGGTAGGGTGAATGCCCTAAAAATGGACGTCCTCCCTCGGTTTCTCTACCTGTTCCAAACAATCCCCATTTCCATACCCTCCTGGTTCTTTAAGAAGCTCCGCCAACTATTCTCCTCCTTTATCTGGGGAGGGACTCGTCCCCGGATAAGATATGAGACTCTCTCGCTCCCCAAGACTCGCGGCGGAGCTGGAGCTCCAGATGCCTCTATATACTATAGAGCAGCTGTGCTCACGCATATACTTAACTGGTTCCATCATTCCCCCACCAAATTATGGGTACAAATAGAGAGCCATATCAACTCAATTGATCTCTGCGCCTTACCGTGGACGCCTAACGAATTTCTGAAAGAGGTACCCCTGAGCGACCTCACCCGACAAACCATACAAATCTGGACCCGAATGAACTCCTCCAAGACCCTATCTCCTCTGAAAGGACCCATGACTCCACTGTTTGGGACTCCGGCTTTTCCGCCGGCCCTACAGGGAACGAGTTTTGGACCTTGGTGTAAGAAGGACCACAGACGACTTGCCCAAGTCCTACGGTCAGACTCTTCTCTGATCCACGACGTTCCCCCCGACCCGTCTTCTCATGCCTTGACGCATTGGCTGCAGAGGCAACAGGTGATGTCCTTCATTCGCACCTTCCCATCCCTGCCTGATATACTTAACGACTTAACGGACTTGGAGAGCATGCTGCTTCAGGCTACCCCCCCTACACACGTAGTCTCTCAACTATACTCTCTCATACAAATGGCCTATAATCCTGACCTCCCCCCATACACACAGGCCTGGAAAGAAGACTTGGGTCACTCTATTTCACCTGTAGACTGGCAAAAGTGCTTCATCCTGACTTACAAAATATCCTTAGCCTCCAAAGCTCAAGAAAAGGGATTCAAGTTGTTGACCCGTTGGTACAGATGCCCCTCGACATTACACCGGATAAACCCAGCGCTCCCAGATACCTGCTGGCGTTGCTTGTCCTCCAAAGGAACCTTACTCCATATCTGGTGGGAATGCCCCCCTGTGAGGAAGTTCTGGCAAAAGATCCTTGACCTGTACTGCAGACTCATGGCGACCTCAATCACACCCTCTCCTGAGGTAGCTCTGCTATCTCTGCTCCCGGGACCGCTTAAGTCAGTCAAGAAAGACGTTCTGCGTCACTTTTTGGCGGCTGCTAGAACGGTATTACCCAGACATTGGAAATCTACGAGCATGCCTTCCCTGGGGGACTGGGCAATTGAAGTGGACCGAATAAACAGTTTGGAACGACTGTTGTCACAGGAAACGGGTAAAGAGGAACAATTCTCCAAGACCTGGACCTCGTGGTCTATGTTTCGATACTCCTCAGAATTTATTCCATGGGCCATGGAGGACTGCACTGGCGCACCTGTGTAACCAGAGTGGAATGTCTCCCTCTTCATTCCTAAAATTCCTTGCTATCCCGTCCCCTCTATCCCCACCCTCTCTCTCTCTCCTTTTCTCCTTTCCCCACTAAAAGTTGCAGTATTACCCAAATATTTAATCCACAATCTCTAGTCTCATCAGACCGGAATGGTGGCGCACACAGAGCTTCCCTCCCGGAAAGAGCGTGTCCAGTATAGACACAAAAGCCCTAGCCTACCTGTAATGAGTGGGCACCACTCACTGAGTAGATAGTGGTGCTCACGCACCATCAATAACCTAGAATAGACGCCGTAGGTATACAGGCTTGTATATCACATTAAATCAACTGAAGCTCACAATTACCTAAACCATTAGAAGGTTTGACACCACTGTAGCAAAATTTTATATGTACCTGTTTATGTGTTACTGAAAGACATGTGTTTATTATGTCATTGTTTTCTTCCTCAATTTCCTATCTCAATAAAATAAGATTGAACTAAAAACATTTTCATTGGCATTTAGATATTCTAAGAAAGACTCAAGACTACCCATGCGTTCATCCACTACAAATAATAGGTTGTCTAATTATCGATGGAAAGCTTTGATGTATTGCCTAAATGGGTTGTCACTTCCAAAGATACTGCGCTGTTCCCACCACCCCATGTACAAATTGGCAATGGAGGGCGAAAACCTTGCCCCCATCGCAGCACCGCACCTTTTGTAGCTAGTAGTCCCTGTTAAATGTGAAGAAATTGTGAGTAAGCAGATATTCAAGAACGTCCAAAATAAACAAGCAAACTTCCACTTTAAGCTCTGTAAATTGTTCTGAATAGAAATTAACCGCTAGAATAGTCAGTTTATGAGGAATAGACGAATAGAGACTGCTGACATCACAAGTAATCCACACATACTGTTCATCCCAATGTAAGTTGTTGGCAATTGTTGGGAGATGATTAGTGTTTTTTAAATAACTGGGAAGTATGGTGCCAATGGTTGTATTTTTATATATATCTATATCTCTATATATATATATATATATATATATATATATATATATATATATCTATATATATATATATATTAGTTTCCTTTTTCTGTTTTTTTTTTTTCATCTTTATGGTGATTATGATTATTTTTCGTAATTAAAGATATTTTTAAGAAATGTTTATTATTGTAATGGTGATGACCAGTTAGCTGATTAATTGCAGGCTCTAGCCCCGATGGGTGTGCACTTATATTGCAAGCTTTCAGACATTCCCATTGTAGTGAACAAGCACGTTGAGTGTGAAACACATCTACTTGCATCCTGTTTACCTCTAGCATATCTTTGGTATATGTGAATAAAGGACTTTTCTTCATCCAAGCTCCTGGTGGTGTTTGGCTGATTTTCTTCCATATTTGTATTTTTTCAATGTTTTTTTGGCAAAGTCTAATCTGGCTTTTCTATTCTTCAGGCTTATGAATGGTTTGCACCTAGTGGTGAACCCCCTCTGTATTTGCTCTCGTGAAATCTTCTCTTGATTGTAGACTTTGACACTGATACGCCCACCTACTGGAGAGTGTCCTTCACTTGTGAATTTGTTTTTCTTTAGCATAGAGAGGATCCTGTGATCATCCATGGGACAGCAGACCGGAATTGTTGACTAACTCTTAAATAAATACTAATATCAATAACGTAATGATAAATAAATACCAGCAGACATGTTTTTTTATTATTGGTTTAAAATTCAATAAATAAATTCATTCAAATAAATTCATATTTTCAATATAAGCTTAAGCTAACCTAGCCGCTACGGCTCAGGCAGCAACAACACATTCCCAGCTTCAACTTTATTCATAACATAAGCCATAACTCGTCCCCCTTTGTATCATTAAGAAGTGTGTGTATATATATATATATATATATATATATATATATATATATATATATATATATATATATATATAAATATATATAATATTTTTTTTATTTTTTTTAACAAAGGTGACCCTACCACATAATAATAACCGCGACAAAAGGAGAAGTATTGGGAGGGTGGGGAGGGGAGAGAACACCACAGCTGCTCTTCTGAGGCGAATGAGCCCCCTTCAGCGGAACCCCTTTTTATAGCCCTAACTAGACTCAAACCAACTGGTTCAAACTAGTTTTTCCCGGGCTTTCTCACGTGTTTTAGGAGAGGTCACCTGTATCCCTCTTCCAAGACACGTGAGTCCACAGCTGTTCAACCCCTGAGAGCCTTAGGCTCCCCAGGGGGAACTTGAAACTGTCAGTCCTGTCGCTCTCCCATGAGGAAAAGGGGGGGCAAGAAACTGCCTACCCCCTTTTCCTGTCATGGGACAGCAGACCGGAATTGTTGACTAACTCTTAAATAAATACTAATATCAATAGCTTAATGATAAATAAATATCAGCAGACATGTTTTTTGGAATAAAATAGGCTGCAGTTGTTTATTATTGGTTTAAAATTCAATAAATAAATTCATTCAAATAAATTCATATTTTCAATATAAGCTTAAGCTAACCTAGCCACTACAGCTCAGGCAGCAACAACACATTCCCAAAAGGCAGGTGGGCTTAAGACCACCTGACCACAGCACCCCAACCCGCGGCCAACTCAACACAAGAGCCTAAGTCTGCATTAAAGTTGTCCAAGCCTATGTCGGACAAATGTACACCATCCACCCTGTAAAGACTACTGGATACCACCCTCTAATTCCGTGTGTCTAAAAGAAATAATACCCAATGAAACTAATAGTTTCGACACTGCCCTATTCATTTGCTTCCTAACTTTTTCCAAAGGTCGCACAGAAGGATGAGCAAGCCAACCTAGTCTCTGTACGATCTCCGAAAAAAGGACTACAGGGTTGAGAAAAGTGGACTGAATTTTTTGCAAATCATCCCTAAACCTAAAATAAGATCGAACGTTTTCAACTTTCCAATATCATTCCCCCCTAGATGTATAATCAACACATCAGGAGGGGGGGAAACGAAAAAGGAGCTGAGAAATAACCGGAATTAAATCGGACCGTAATATGCCCCTCCTCCCACTCCAAAAAACTTTAAATTTATCTTCATCCAAACCTAAATTAACAGAGTAAATTCTGTTGATTGTTCTGATATGCGCCCAATAGATGGAGTGTCCAAGCATCCAAACAATGCGGATTTTACCTGAAATAAATTAAAAGACTAAATTAGGACGAATATATAACAAATATCTATCTGACTTCTATCTACCGAGCTGTTAAATAGAGTTAACATCAAAACCTAGCCGCGCAGCCTCAGTAGCTGCCCCAATTCTGAAAGAATGGGACGTGAGTCTTTTGTGGCCTAAATTCAAAGCTTTCAAACATTTCTTGAAAACACATATAAATTGGTATTTGGAGAGGGGCAAGCCGGATTCATGTATAAAAAATTTTGACCAACCCGAGGGCCTAACAGATAAATATTGGTATACCAGATGGACAGGGCAAATGTTAGAACTAACACAACTATCTAAATATACCCAATTGCCACTGCCCCACTGGTCAGTTTTCGATCTACGAATCAAAATATCGATGGATCCTTTTGACACAAGAACTTCGGATGTTTGTAACGCAATCAACTCCGACGCTCTAAGTGCCGCAAAAAAAGTCACCGAAAAAAAATGCTTGAAAAAGCATAGACTCAAAAGCCGAAAAGCAGACTTCGTCCGCAATTGAGCAAAGATTGCCTGGGATCAATGGCATGATAGGTTTACGGGAATCAATACAAAAATTATCCTTTCTGTAACCTTTCAATGCCTGTTTAACAGAAAAATGTTGCAGGCAGGAAGGCATACTGTTAAGCTTCAAAAAGAACGACAAACCAGGCAAAGTTTTGTGTATATAAGACCAAGAATAATGCTGTGCAAATAAATAACTGAGGAAGTGCAAAAGCAAAGTTGCAGAAAATGAACCCAACGGTTCATTTAACACTTTTAAAAAATTTTGGTAAGAGAACCAGGCAGACTGATATCCTGCCCAAGTGAAAGGAGCCAAATAATTAATCACATAAGTAGAAATGGGCCTCAAACCAGGTCCCATAAATGAAGTGGACAAATTTGTCCCACTCGGTCCGCCTCCGGGAATAGCTGGAAAAAACATTCCATCTCCAAACGAGATAATGCATCCGCCAAATCATTGTCCTTACCGGGTACATGAATAGCTTTTAACCATATGTTCAAGCTTAAACATTTAAAAATCATGTAGCGTAAAAGGACAATGACAGGCAGGGACTTGGATGTTAGGCAATTAATAGCGTACATAACTCCTTTATTATCAGTGCTAATTAAAATCCTTTTGTTAATGAAAAAATAACCCCAAATTTCAAGTGCCACAATAATGGGAAAGAGTTCCAATAGAACTATGTTCTTCAAGAAGTCTTTCAGCTGCCAAGAGGCATGCCAACGGGCCGCGCACCAACGATTCTGCCAAATTGCGGCAAAACCATAGGATCCTGCGGCATCCATAAAGAGAAGAAAATCTTCATCCAATATGAAGTCCTCCTGCCACAGTGCTCTACCATTGAACTGATAAAGAAACTGCAGCCAAACTAATAAGTCTTCTTTCAAATCACTGGATAAGCGAACATGGGAAAAAGGCGATTTTAAACCAGAGATAGAAAGATAGAGCCTTCTGGAGAATATTCTTCCTACTGGCAAGCCTCTAGTTGCGAAAGCCAGTAGGCCCAAAAAGGACTGCAGTTCCTTCAGACAGACTTTCCTTTTTCTGATTAAAATCAGTAACGGAGATCTAAGCTTCTCAATTTTTTTTTATCGGGCAACCTGAATTCCATTAGATCTGTATCAATGACAATGCCTAGAAGAGACGGGTAGAAGGCCAAATAGTTTGTTCATGTGCCAAAGGGATGCCAAAATGACAACAAATTTCAAAGAATGTGTGTAATAACCTACCACATTCAGGGGAATGGGGAGGACCTAAGAATGAAAAATCATCTAAATTATGTAACAAAAAATCCGAACCGGAAACAAAAGAAACCACACACTGTAAAAATGTATAAAAAGATTCAAAATAGAAACAAGACAAAGAGCAACCCATGGGTAAGCATTTATCGAAATAAAAATGGTTATTAAAGAAAAAACCGAGGGAATCAAAGGATAAAGGTTAAATTGGCAAAAGGCGGAAGGCTGATTTAACATCCGCTTTTACCAGCATGGTTCCCTTACCCAAACTTCTCAATTTAATAAGAGCATCCTCAAAAGAGGAGTACGAAACTGAAGACATACTCTCATCAATTTGATCGTTCATCGAAGAACCTTTGGGAAAAGATAAATGATGAATCAAAAGAAAAGAATCTTTTTTTTACCCCCTTTTCCTGTCATTCTGTGGACGTCCAGGTCTTTTTATGTTGCGGAGCTCACCAGTGTGTTCTTATTTCCTCAGAATGGAATAAACTGTTAATTTGGCCACTCCTAATGTTGCTGCTATGTCTCTGATGGGTTTGTTTTGTTTTTGAAGCCTTACGATGGCCTGTTTAACTTGCATAGACAGCTCCTTTGAACGCATGATGTAGGTTCACAGCAATAGATTCCAAATACAAATACCACACTTAAGCCCCATACACACGGTCGGATTTTTTCATGGATTCTGTCCGATCGGACAAGGTTGTTGAAAAATCAGACCGTGTGTATGCACCATCGGACAGTGTTCGTCGGTTGGACCGACGGACAAAGTCTTATCTCCTGCTGGAAAGATTTGCCGACAACACGGTCCGATCACACCAAATCCGATCGTGTGTACGGTTGTCTGACCGGACAAAGTGCTACGCATGCTCAGATCACATTACAAGACCAAAGCTATTGGCTACTAGCCTCTACGTAGTCCCGTCGTAGGCAACAAACGTCACCACGTTCAGAATGATCGGATTTTCCGACAACTTTGTCCGACCGTGTGTACGCAAAACCAACATCGGACAAAGTATGACGGACATGGTCCGACAGACCTGGTCCGCGGATTGTCCGACCGTGTGTATGGGGCTTAAGAATCACCTCCAGACCTTTTACCTGCTTAATTGATGAAGAAATAATGAAGTAGCCCAAATCTGGCCATGAAACCGCTTTTGATTCAATTGTCCAATTACTTTTGGCTATTCTTAATTGCTGTCATTCCTAAACCCTTCCTCTAATTTTGATGTACATACCCTCAAATTAAAACTGTGCACTTTCAGCCCATATACATTATATAACTATAGCTTGAATATGTTTTGGTAAATACCTGAAAAAAAAAAAACTAAAATTGTGCCTGTGTTCAAATATATATGGACCTAACTGGATGTTCCTCAAAATGTATATGCAGTATATTTGGTATGTGTTTATAGAATGATTGTATGATATATACGTTATTTCTCACATTTCAACCAGGAGATAAAAAAAATATATTTCTAAGAATTTTTGAGGATATGACTTCCAAATGTTAAGAAGATAAGATAGAGAAAAATAATTTCAATGCATATTTTGTATTTTATTCTTACCAAAGAATTTTGATTCAACAATAACAATATAAAATAATTCAGAACAGTAAAAGATTGCATGGTAACAACACATATGATACCTTCAAACATAAATAATCAAATATTAATTGCTAACTGTTATAAGACTACAAATGTTAAAGGAACAGTTAAGCACTGCAACGACAAAATTACATTTTTATAGTGTCAGGAGGTCCCTGAGTGCTGTCTTACCTTGTGGGATTAAACCATTCTCGAACACAGAAATGTATCGTGCACCAAGGTCAAGAGTCAGGAGGACCAGGATTTATATGTCCTCCCTTAAATTTACAGCCGGCCTGCTCCCTGCTGCAAAACAGAACCCTGCACTGCAAGCAAAGTGCCAATCCCTGTAACAGTGGGCGTCGCTGCGGTCAGGCTGAAAAGGGAGGGATGGGGGGGATTCAAATCCAATCCGGGGACAGTGTCCGCAATCCGGGGACTGTCCCTGGAAACCGGGGACGTCTGGTCACCCTACCCTTAAATTCCGCACAAGCTCACTGGAACCATGTGTATTGCACCCACACTCAGCTGAATGGGTCATGATGAGAGGGTGATACAGCCTGCTGAATGCAACAGCAGGGATCAATTTCTCTGCACTGTGATGCAAAGCAGCGTGATCACAGCATATGTACTCCCCTGCTCTGCCTTTGCAGCATAAGGGGAAGCAATGTAATCAAGGCCTTAGAGCTGCACTAGTATACAGTATGTTTGTTTCTTTTTTGCAGAAAATCACCTCTGATGTAGTTTAACTGGCTTAGTCTCTTACATCCAGGGTGTATCTGGAACTTAATTTGCTGAAAGAGGAGTAAAATAAGCATTACCCCAAGTAGTGATCTCATGGGCTTCTGTCCTCCAGCTGCTTTCCTTTAATAGCTATCAAAATAAGTAAAATACTTCCTGAATTTACTAAACCAGGGCATCAGGCTTCTTGCCTTCCCGTTAGTTTAAAGATGACTTTCTGATCATCAAAGTCAGATCAGATTCCTCAGAATGATGGCGCATCACCTTCATCTTCTTCATCCATGCAGTTTACCAAGCTGAAAGCTGACAAACTCTGTGCTTGATAAGAGAGTTTTAATGTCAGTTTCAGAAAGATGTTTTGCTGTAATTATTTAGTACATGCTCAAAGTGAGTTGCATCATCTTTTTCTGTTGTAAAGAAACTTAAACTTGGTTATGCAGAATAGAAGAAGAATTTTTAATAATACTAATGAGAAAATTGAATATGAAAAATAAAAAAACTTCAAAGTTGACTCTTCATTTTTTTCTGCTGTCGGTTCCCACATGGCTGCTTTATCTTGAAAAGTGAGACATTGTTTTCTGAGTCTACAATTACTTCTGTCACAGCTGTGCTTCCTCAAACGCCCCTTCACAACAGCTGAAACTTCATATCAGACTGCCTTGTGAGTGGCACATATGCCTATTGACAGCCACTCTGGCTTTTTATAGGCAGTAGCTTTACAGACTTTATGCACTGTGGGAGGCTGGTGAAGTTGTTTATGCAAATGTCAGGAGACCATGTTGTGACAAACAGAAAACCATTAGAATTTAAGCGAATTTAGGCTAGGTTCACAGCTGTGCATGTGCTTTTCATGCATTTTTTGGTGTGTTTTTTCAGACACAGATTCTACTACTTCTCTGTTCTATTCAAAACAAAATTTAGCTAGAGATGTACTTTAAAATGAGGCTCTTTTTAAGACGCTCTGCACGAAGGTGAACAATCCTTGTGAAGCAGCCTAATAGCATGGAGCACACTGACAGAATTGAAAATTGGCTGAACAAATCAAGATATTTTTAGGTGCGCAGTGGCTGTTCTCACTGTGGGAAATCAAATCTTTGTTTTCATTCTGTTTTATGTCGATAGTGTGGCAGTGAGTATCAAAACTCACATGTGATCATGAAGATCTGTGAAAGTCAATTTGAAGTGACATTTCTACATGCTGTCATCCCGCACACCTCAAGGTTCTTTCTATGACACTCATAAACTGCCATAAACACAAAACACAGCAATGCCTGTGAAATATGTGATAATCTCAAATTAAAAGATACATATATAGCATGCAATGAATCAATTTAGAAACACCATAACCCAAGTGCGACAGATTTACGCCCCAAACAAGACTTGATCCTCTTATTATTTATCGCACGTCAGTTATATGAGAGGGGCTGGTAATGAGGTGATAAAAGGTATTGCGACTTGTCTTTGAAATACTTTGCAGAAAAGAAAAACAGCATGCATGCCTAATTATCAGAGCCACGGCGAACGATCGCTCATAAAAGCTTGTTAATCACAGCCTAATGATCCTGGCTCATTGCAGCCACAATCCTATTCCATACCAGATTCCATCTGTACGGAGCTTCCCAGCGCCAGAGTGTAAGCAGGCAGGAGGCCTCTCTGAGTAAACTGTTATTAGAAGTTGAGATCAAAAAATTAATCCACCTGCTCTCTCCAGGACTAATCATCAAAAGGTGACATTGAAAGGGACTTGTCCTAAATTATTAGTTTTATATGAATTTTAGCCCCTTTGGTCAGACATTGTACAGTTCTCATTTCCCTTGTAAGGTACTGAAGCTGTGGCTTCTGGCTTCTAATGAAAGAGAACTGCAGGTGGTAGCTGTTTAGTATAGGGGGTTAAAGCCAAACTGTAGCCAAAACTTTTTTGGAAATTGTAAAATTTCTATTAAGTTTTAATTGCTAACCGTGACTCTGTTGGAAAGATTTTATCTCACTTCTTGTCCCTGTGACGCCAGGATAATGCCGCGTACACACGATCAGACTTTTCGACAGACTTGGTTCGGCGGACCGGAATCCGACGGACAATTCGATCGTGTGGGCTCCAGCGGACTTTTCTTTCCCAAAAGTCAGACGGACCTAGAAATAAAACATGTTTCAAATCTTTCCGACGGACTTGAGTCCGGTCGAAAAATCTGCTCGTCTGTGTGCTAGTCCGACGGACGAAAACCGACACTAGGGTGTAGTGATCTAATCTTATAGTTCCTCGTAGATGGTATATAGTTATTAAAAAGTACTTCCCGCAGCAAAACCCGTTCTCCAGAGAGAGACACTTTATTGGCTTCCAAAACAGAACATTATTACAGATGGCAAAAATCCAACAGAGTACATGACAAGGAATATCTTCTCCTAGACCCGTGCCTCCAGACCCTCAGAGATATATCTTCTAGACTGCCTCACATCCTGACTGTCTTCTCAAATACTAATCTGACACTGGGGGGGGGGGGGTCAACCAAATGTTTACCATGAATACCCCCCCGGGTTAGACCTCAAGGTCTAATTACCATCAATAAATACTAGGTTAAAAGGCTATTCCTCACACACACACAACTTACATAAGATTTACACATCAAAGGGTAACAGATAACATTGTCAACTTATATCTGGCCTGGTCACTAATACTGTGTGTGGAATATATATATCCAATACATATATATAATACATAAAGTCCCACATAAATCGGCCAAGACATTACAGCAGCTATTGGCTACTGGCTATGAACTTCCTTATTCTAGTCCGGTCATACGTCATCACGTTCGAATCCGTTGGACTTTTGGAATGATCGTGTGTGGGCAAGTCCGTTCGTTTGAAAGTCTGGCGGACCTCCGCTGCAGAGTCCAAAGTCCAATCGCGTGTACGCAGCATAAGAAATAAGTGGACGGGTTGTTATTGAGAAAGAAAGATACAGATGTTGGTAATAAAACCTGTAATGAGTATTCTGAGCTGGGGGGGGGGGTATTTCTCTACTTAGGGGTTTGTGCTGGAGGTCTGTGAAGTTACCTGTTATCCCACAAGACGTGTTTTAAAACTGGTTAACCCCCCTGCTGTTAATTCAATTAGCTACACACCCAGCCAGTCCTGTCTTTTCAAACTTAGCTCATTGCCTGAAGCCTGGTGCAAACTATAGTTTTTTTTTTCCATTCACCTCAGTGGGTTGAAGGAAAGCTCTGAGAGGAGGATGGCCCTCTCCCCACCAGACCACCCCCCCCCCCCGCCCGCCATTGGCTGGGAGCACTGATTGGGAGTTGGTCGGCTGCTGGTTTTCCAGCAAGCTCATCTGACTGACCAATATACACATGGGCCAAATATATATTTTTTTTAACTGCCAAATGTCTCCCAACATTTGGCTCGTATGTACCGGCTTAAGGCTGTTTCTTAGTGCTCCCAGCAGTCTCTGTGTGTCCCCAAGTGTATTTCACGCCTGTTTTCTGACCCCGAACCCCATTGAAGTCAATAGGGACCCGAACTTTTGAGGACTAAAATGGCTCTAAAAAAGTAATGGAAAGGGCTAGAGGGCTGCAAATGGCAACAAAATGTTGTTAAGAGCATGGCAAGTGCTCTGCAAACAAATGTGGATAGGGAAATAACTTAAAATAACATTAAAAAAAATAAAAAATAATATGCTGGAGGCCCCCTTCTCAGCAGAAGAGGTACAGGAAGTCATTAAGAACCTCAGAAACTCAATGGCACGATGCCACACATATGGTGGGAATGCACCAGAATACACCCTTTCTGGGAAAAAATATTCAATTTAATGGATAAGCTAGTGGGAAAATAAGATACTTTGAAATTAAAAAAATAAAAAATTATAATCTTGACCTAGGAGGACGAGGTCCATATGGAATAAGAGGTTGAGGTGGCGGTGGATGTGGCTTTGTAGGTGGAAGCGGCGGTGGAGGAGGACGAGGTAGCCAACACTGGTTCTAAAATACAACAATGGCTGGGTAAGGCCGGTGATGTGTCAAATTCTGTCCCCCGTCGGATAGTGTCCGCCCTGTACTGCGCTTGCTCAGTACGTAGGACAAGGGGATTTAGAAAATCTCCGAAGATGAACGGCGCCTGCGCGGTGAGTCCAGGTTCAAGTCACACCATACGAGGTTCAAGCCGAGCCAAGTGAGGCCATGCCCGAAGCGTGGCGAGCGCCCCCTGTTACTATGTGCTACCGTATGTCCACTTGGATGGTAGGGCTTGAACCTGCACTCACAGCGCAGGCACCGTTCATCTTCGGAGATTTTATGAATCTCCTTGTCCTCCGTACTGCGCAAGCGATGCGCCTGCACAGTAAATGGCCGGACATTATCCGATGGCCGGACAGTTTTTGTCAGAACACCGCTATACATGTCTATTCAGCACATGGTACGCACAAGTCCTGTGGGATCCATGCCTGGTTCATTTTAATGAACGTGAGCTTGTCCACATTGGCTCTGGACAGGCGGCTGCGCTTGTCTGTGATAACACCACCTGCCGTGCTAAATACACGTTCAGATAATACACTGGCTGCAGGGCAGGCCAGGACCTCCAAGGTCTAAAGGGCAAGCTCAGGCCATGTGCCCAATTTGGAGACCCAGAAGTTGAAGGGGGCAGACCCATCATTCAGTATGTGTAGGCGTGTGCACACATACTGCTCCACCATGTTGGTGAAATGCTGCCTCCTGCTAAGACGTTCGATCTCAGCTGGTGGTGCTGGTTTTTGTGGCATGTTGACAAAGCTTTTCCACATTTCGACCATGCTAACCCTGCCTTCTGAGGTGCTAGCGGTGCCCCGGCTGCATTGGCAACCTCTTTCTTCTCCTCTGCCTTCGCCTTGTGCTTCCACCATACCCCCGCTGTCAGGTGGGAATGCCACCAGTTCGAAGTCACAAGACTGTTCTACCTGCTAGTGAGAAAAGGTATTTAACAGTTTATATTTACTAAAATAATTGCATTTCCATGTTCTGTGTGCTATGGGGGACCAAAATATAGTGAATTTAGGGTACTGGGTTTAGTAACACTTTAATGCTGATGGGGAACAACTATTGGCTGATAAACCTCGAAAAGAAGTGAAGGAGCTAGTCCCATCTGTGTCCTTCCATATGGAGATGATAAAGCTAAAGAGGAGCATCACCAAATACTGGTCACTCAAAAAAAAAGCCCCCCACCTTGAAATCTATTCTATCACACAAACCAAAATTTGTATTCTGCAGGGCCTCCACATTGGGGAACTTGTTAGTGAAAGGATATGTAGAAGAAAAGAGAAAAAAACCCTTCTAGAACATTTCTTTAGCAGAGAAAGGTTTTTAGGAGATGCCTTGCCTGTAGAAACTTTAAAAATAAATGAAATAACATTACCAGTTTTAAGTCTAAAATAAAAGTCAGAAATTTTTACTTGTGATTCCAACAACTTGATCTATTTGGTTGAATGCCCTTGCAGGCTACAGCATATTGGCTGAATGAAATGAACAGTGGGTAAACACGTTGAAGAACATATACACAATACTATGAAAGGCAAAAAAAAAATTCAACAGAAAGATCCTACTAATCTCACCTTTTTAGTTATTCAACAAAACAAAACCAATTTGAGAGGTGATGACATCATTAATTTATTAAATCAAAAAGAAAGTGAATGGATTAATAAAATTATGAGCAATTACCACAAAGGGTTAAATCTGAAATGCATCCTTAATTGCTTTCTATTAGCCCTATTGCAGTATATTGTGGATATTAATTTTATGTAGGTTTATGAATTTGCTATTTTTAAATGTATCAATGCAAATATATGTTTAGTATAATTTTTCAAGACTCCTCACTCGTAGAGGTTTTGAATTGTATGGTTTTTATCAGTATGTATTTTATATTAGTTGGAGTGTTTATACATATTTTAGGGTCTGGAAGTGTAAGGGTTAATATTAGTGGGCAGAAACTGGAGAGATCTTAATAGGAAGTAGTTTGTTTGTGATCCCTCCCCCTGATGAAGCACAAGCATGTTGCCTAGGGTT
Source organism: Lithobates sylvaticus (assembly GCA_028564925.1). Lineage (NCBI taxonomy): Eukaryota > Metazoa > Chordata > Amphibia > Anura > Ranidae > Lithobates > Lithobates sylvaticus. Next base: position 76,085,323 of record CM053033.1, on the reverse strand, counting down.
ACCACTGAGGATTGCTACAAGGATTATCTTGTCTCTAGTATAGAAAAAGGAGTCAATTCCTGGAATTTCTTGCATCCATACTCTGAGACATTGATGCCAAGTATAATTTTTAAACTAATACATATCTATAAGATTTATCTTGTTCTTGCTATATTTTATAACCAATGTGATGGTATAGGATTGTGAGGACTTGTGTATGGGATTTCTTTCATTTTGCACTGCAATCTTTGGTATTAGGCAGTTCATTATCCCGTAAACAAGGGAGGTGAGAGTGAGACTATACTACTCTTTGTTCAGAAGCAAAGAACAGCATAGGCTCAGCGGTGTTCTGAGATGATGAGCTCCCTGTTTTTACTACAGAGAAATATGAGCCAGGGATGGAGATGAGGGGGTCTGAACCCCCCCCCCCCCCCCCCTCCTTCCCCAGAGCAGAGTTATGTTTGTGAAAAAAAACAGGGAGCTTAGCGCCTGTCCCTAATTGTCAATGAATGAACAAGCTCCTGTAAAAGTGTTGATGCAGCCGCTTATGCTGTCTGTATTATGCTGCCCTAGACCGCTTAAGTTTACTTACATGATCTCTTCATCTACATCTCGGCCACGCTCGGCTTGGGGGGTGGTCCGCTGACCCGATGCACAGCATATAAAGGTGCTTGGCGCCTTTTCTACCAATTTAAAATATACTGCAAGGAGGGGGAGTGAGGGGAGAAGAGGATCCTGCCCTCAGTGCCCTGGACTGCACCATAAAATTTACAGAGGTCAGTGCATGACAGCTCAATGCCACAGACAGACTGCCCTGCCATCTGCTGAAAAGAATATGTATGTTTGTCACTGATGTAAGGGGGGAATAGGGAGCCCAAAATAAGGAGGAACACTGACATAAAGGTTTCCCCTTATATCAGTGTCTTTTCCCCCTTACATTGGTATCCCCCTTACCATAGTGTATTCACTCTGCGTATGCTGATGTAAGGAGAGGGGCTCTGGTGACCAGAGACCACCCCCCCTCCCCCACGTCAGTGTTTTTCTTTACAGCAGTCTACAGAGCTCACCTTTGAATTAGAGTCTGCAGAGTTCTTCCTTGCCTTGTTATTACACTATGAACTCTGATGTAAGAGGAACTCTGCAGACCCTAATGTAAAGGGGAATGCTGCAGACTCTGATGTAAGGAGGAACTGTGCGAACTCTGTAAGGGGGCTCTGGTGACCAGGCACTCACTTACATCAGAGTTACCTTTTACACCAGAGTCTGCAGTGTTCCCCCTTACATCACAGTGTGCAGAGTTCCCCTTTACAGCAGGATCTGCAGAGTTCCCCCTTGCAATGTAATGTACTCTGTTTTAAGGGAGGCTCTAACGTAAGGGAGGACTCCGTTGTAAGGGGGAATTCTCTGGACTCTGATCTAAGGAGGAAATGTTTAGACTCTGAAGATAGGAGGGAATGCTGGGGAGACTCTGATTTAAGGGGGCAATATGGTGTAAGGGGGAACACTGGGGACTGTAAGAAGAGACTCTTGGAACCCTAATGTAAGGGGGATTTTGATATAAGGGAGGGCTTATCCTGACTGCTGCACTCTATGTGTTGTTTTGTATGGTACTTATCCTAACCCCTGCACTCTATACATTATGTTGTACATTACATAGTCCTGACCATAGTGTTCACTGTTCCTAAAAGTTAAACCCCCTTCCTGCCCAGACCAATTTTCAGCTTTCGGTGCTCTCACACTTTGAATGACAATTACTCAGTCATACAACACTGTACCCAAATAAATTTTTTGTCCTTTTTTTCCCACAAATAGAGCTTTCTTTTGGTGGTATTTGATCACCTCCTGGGTTTTTTATTTTTTGCGCTATAAATGAACAAAGACCGAAAATTTTGAAAAAAAAACACATTTTCTCTGTTTCTGTGATACAATTTTGCATATTATTAATTTTTCTTCATAAATTTTGGCCACAATTTATATTGCTACATATCTTTGGTAAAAATAACCCAAATTAGTGGATATTATTTGGTAGTTATAGTTAGAGAGTCTACAAGCTGTGGTGCAAATTATACAAAATTGATCACATCTGATGTACTGGTGGCCTATCTAATTTCTTGTGACCCGAACAAGCCAGGGAAGTACAAATACCCCCTAAATGACCCCTTTTTAGAAAGTAGACATTCCAAGGTATTTAGTAAGAGACATGGTGAGGTTTTTGATGTTGTCATTTTTTTCCACAATTCTTTGCAAAATTATTTTATTTTTTCCCCACAAAATTGTCATTGTAATTGTAATGTGAGGTTATTTCTCTCACATGGCATGTGTATACCACAAATGACACCCCCAAAATTATTCTGCTACTCCTGAGTATTACAACATCACATGTGTGGGACTTTTACACAGCCTGGCCACTTAAAGAGGCCCAACATGCAGGGAGCGCCATCACGTGTTCTAGGAGCATAAATTACACATCTAACTTGTTGACTACCTATTACACTTTTGAAGGCCCTGGAGCACCAGGACAATGACGCGTGACACTGACGGGGCACTGATGACAGATGGCACTGATACGTGGCACTGATGACATGTGACACTGATGTGGCACTGATGACAGATGGCACTTATACGTGGCACTGATATCATGTGGCACTATGTGGCACTGACGTGGCACTGGCAGATGGCACTGGGGACAGGTGGCGCTGACAGATGGCACTGGGGACAGGTGGCGCTGACAGATGGCACTGGGGACAGATGGCACTGGGGACAGGTGGCGCTGACAGATGGCACTGGGGACAGATGGTACTGGGGACAGGTGGCAGTGGGGACAGATGGCAGAGGGGATAGATCGCACTTTTTTTTTTTTTTTAACTCACGGCCGCTGCAGCCGTTCATCTCTCCCTCCTCACACGCTGTCTCTGTGTGAGGAGGAAGAGCAGCGCTGATAGATGATCTCATATGTTTACACATCATCTCATGGCCGTTTACAGCGATCTGTGAATGGCTGTGTCCGAGGGACACTGCCAGCACAGAACTTCCCCGATGCGCGCTCTTGGGAGCGCGCATTGGGGAAGTAAACAGGAGGACGTCCAGGGACGTCCTCCCGGCAGGGAGCGTCCGCACTGAAGCCGTCTTTCGGCTATAGCACGGGCGCCAAGTGGTTAAGGTCGGCTCAGACAGAAAAAAATATATAATTTTTGTATGCATAAAAATAATGTAATGGAAACGTTTCATTAAAAAAAAATATCCTTTGTCCTGAGGTTTATTTGTTTCTGTGAGGTGTCAGGTGTGGTAGAGTAGTACATGTATACAGTGTATATAACGACTAGGTCCAGATTCTCTAAAACCCTTCTGACTGAAAGTTTAGCCATGTGTACTGTGCACACCACAGAAATTATTTTCTTTTTAACCTAGGGTGCCCCAGGTCTTTCATAATTCGAGTTATGCTCACATTTTGTCACTTTTTTGAGGGGTTTTCACAGTGTGTGCAGGCAGCTTTGCAACCGCTACTAAGAATCTACAGATTATTGCTGGTGCCCCGGGATGTAGCCTTATTCTACCCAAGTCTGGGTTCACGCTTGTCCACTGCATTTATATGCATTATGTTAGGGCAAATGATTATGAACAGGCTGCCAGTGTGCTGAACAGATTCCTCCATCTAGAAAAATGAGGTGGGGGAGGAATCCTTCCCCATCGGGAACATTGTAGTCTGACAGCTGGACCCTGTGCAGTCATAATATACTGATCACTGGCTGCTGATCGACAGAAGTCTTGTCTATCTTGTCCTTGTCCATTTAACAGGGACCAGCTGAATTTTGATCCAACAATGACAATGCCCACTTGACAGACATTGATCTAACAATCAACTTTAATCTAAAGGAAATATTCAACATTTTTCCTTCAATCAGTGGCTGCAGCATTGACCAGTGTATTCTGAGAGTGGGGTCATCTCACTGTTAGGCTGGCCATCGAGGAGTCCTTGATGAATCCATTTTTTTTTCATTCAACCAGAAGGTTGAATGATAAAAGCTGACCCGATTCCCCCATGCAAACGCTTAATGTGGATGGGGGAATCCTCCCCTCAAGGGTATTTTATTCTGATAGCAGGAAGACTTCCCCACCATCAGAATTTACTATATCTTTTCAAGTGACAACACTGAAGAAATTACACTTTGCTACAATGTGAAGTGGTGAGTGTGCAGCTTGTATAACAGTGTAAATTTGCTGTCCCCTCAAAATAACTCAACACACAGCCATTAATGTCTAAATATATGTAATCATTTATTCATATATATATATATATATATATATATATATATATATATATATACTCACACACACATACAGTGCAGGTAGTGTACAATTGTGAAGTGGAACGAAATCTATTGGATTTTTGAAACTTTTTTAACTAATAAAAAAATGAAAAGTGGTGCGTGCAAAATTATTCGGCCCCCTTGCGTTAATACTTTGTAGAGCCACCTTTTGCTGCGATTACAGCTGCAAGTCGCTTGGGGTATGTCTCTATCAGTTTTGCACATCGAGAGACTGAAATTCTTGCCCATTCTTCCTTGCAAAACAGCTCAAGCTCAGTGAGGTTGGATGGAGAGCGTTAGTGAACAGCAGTTTTCAGCTCTTTCCACAGATTCTCGATTCGATTCAGGTCTGGACTTTGACTTGACCATTCTAACACCTGTATACGTTTATTTGTGAACCATTCCTTTGTAGATTTTGCTGTATGTTTGGGATCATTGTCTTGTTGCAAGATAAATCTCCGTCCCAGTTTCAGGTCTTTTGCAGACTCCAACAGGTTTTCATCCAGAATGGTCCTGTATTTGGCTGCATCCATCTTCCCCTCAATTTTAACCATCTTCCCTGTCCCTGCTGAAGAAAAGCAGGCCCAAACCATGATGCTGCCACCACCATGTTTGACAGTGGGGATGGTGTGTTGAGGGTGATGAGCTGTGTTGCTTTTACGCCAAACATATCGTTTTGCATTGTGGCCAAAAAGTTCGATTTTGGTTTCATCGGACCAGAGCACCTCCTTCCACATGTTTGGTGTGTCTCCCAGGTGGCTTGTGGCAAACTTTAGACTTGACTTTTTATGGATATCTTTGAGAAATGGCTTTCTTCTTGCCACTCTTCCATAAAGGCCATATTTGTGCAGTGTGCGACTGATTGTTGTCCTATGGACAGACTCTCCCACCTCAGCTGTAGTTCTCTGCAGTTCATCCAGAGTGATCATGGGCCTCTTGGCTGCAGTCTTCTCCTTGTCTGAGCTGAAAGTTTAGAGGGACAGCCAGGTCTTGGTAGATTTGCAGTGGTCTGATACTCCCATTTCAAAATGATCGCTTGCACAGTGCTCCTTGGGATGTTTAAAGCTTGGGAAATCTTTTTGTATCCAAATCCGGCTTTTAAACTTCTCCACAACAGTATTACGGACCTGCCTGGTGTGTTCCTTGGTCTTCATGATGCTCTCTGCGCTTTCAACAGAACCCTGAGACTATCACAGAGCAGGTGCATTTATACAGAGACTTGATTACACACAGGTGGATTCTATTTATCACCATCAGTCATTTAGGACAACATTGGATCATTCAGAGATCCTCGCTGAACTTCTGGAGTGAGTTTGCTGCACTGAAAGTAAAGGGGCCGAATAATTTTGCACACACCACTTTTCAGTTTTTTATTTGCTAAAAAAGTTTAAAATATCCAATAGATTTCGTTCCACTTCACAATTGTGTCCCAGTTGGTAATTCTTCACAAAAAATTAAAATTTTATATCTTTATGTTTGAAGCCTGAAATGTGGCAAAAGGTTGAAAAGTTTGAGGGGGCCGAAAACTTTCGCAAGCCACTGTGTATATATATATATATATATATATATATATATATATATATATATATATATATATAATATATACACACACACAAACACACACTCTGCATTCAGTGTAGACTATATATACAGTGCAGACAGTATATATGTAATATATATTACATATACACACATACATACAGTGCAGTCAGTGCAGAATATAGATACAGTGCAGGCAGTGTAAAATGTACACATATACAATCAATTGGTTAAAATCAAATACACCACAACAAAAGAACTTCTATCGGGTTACCCCATAAGATTTGTGTTGAGGAGGGGTGTGAAGAAATTCCTCTATCGGTTTTGCGGCGTACCGCTTCTTCAGGAGGATGGTCTATAAAGTAGATGGTAAATTTATATACAATAAAAGAAAAACAAAGCAAAGAATATGATATGATAGCAGTGCATTTACACTTGATTGAAAATATGGAAACCGGCTCACCCACACAGGCAGAAGCAGCAGATCAAGGGACCCATCAATTCTCCCTGCGGTGAATGCGGGGGATTATGCGGGGGAGACTCTGGTATTTAGGAATAATAACAAACGTAAGCTTTATGATATAGATCGATAAGTGCACACAAAGGGTGTGACATGGTGGTGGAAAATCCAAAGGGTGATGAGAAAATATCGACCAATCAAGGGGAGAATTGAAAGAAGGAAAAGAAGGGGGGAGGAAAAAGAGGTGGGTGGAGGGGGTATGGAGAGGAATAATGGGGATGAGAACAGGAAAGGGGGGGGCCCTAACTGGGGACGCGGACACGGGGGAGGGGGGGAAGGGGACGGGAAATGGGGGGAAAAGGAGGGAGGGGATGGAAAATTGGTGAAAGTGCAGAGGGGGTGGGGGGAAGGGAGGGAGGGAGGAAGGAAAAGGGGGAGGTAAAGAAGAGGGGGAGCCAAGGGGGGATGAAGACAAGGGGGGGAAGGTGGACAGGGAATGGGAAAGGATGGAGGGAGGGGAAAGGAAAAGAAGGGTGAGGGGAGGAACACCATAGGAGTGTAGGACTGAGGACCAGGGAAAGAAAGGAAAAAGTGCAAAATAGAAGAGAAAAGACATTGTGAAAATTCCACGTGTGAACAGCAAGAGACCAGAGCGTAGTTTCAGGATCACCAGTTAGTCCACCACTTGAATGTATAATATGAATAAATCTCACTCACCAAATAGTAAATTTTAACAAGGCTCTATGCATGGGCTGATTAATTGGACTAACAACACAGGTATGGCAGATACGATAATGAGTATAATTGTTCTAAAATGTAAAGGAATTAATTATCTCGGTTTCACCACAACGCATCCAGGAACTGTTCTTTCCTGGACCCAGCTTTGGCTGTGGACGTTCTCGGCACTAATTGGGTAGGTTTCATGTCCAACTTAAAAACATCTTGCCTAAATTACCATAAAATTGAAGATAATATTGAGACCTTTTTTACTAAGATGTTTAGTTTCCTCAAACGTAAATCGCACCTTCACTGGCATATTGAGTACTTTAAAATGTATGTTACGTAGAATATTTGCCCCCTGGGATTACAGGGCCAAGTTTTCCCCACCATAAAAGATCCATATGTCGAATTCAAAAAAACTTGGGAGAATATATTGACTAACTGCAGTATCGATTTAATGAAATCTCTTATTTCACAATATATATGTGATATGAACTTGACACTGAGATCGAACGTCTCAACTCCACATATATCCATTTAGCAGATAATACAGTCTTTAATGCCAAATGGAAGGAGTTAAAAGAACATCTGGATATAATGAATAAAGATATCATTGTCAAAAAACTAAATAAATTCAGCAAAGATAAAACTGCCTTTGCTGAAGGATATGCTTACCGTTGGTCTGAGAGGAGTGTAGGTAGAAGAGGACTTTTGCGGACGAATGCCCCAAGAAATTCCATCATGGAGGCTGAATCCGATTCCTCTCTTTCCTCCACCCTCTCGCTTCAGAGCAATTTACGTTCTACAGCTAAACCAGCAACTAACTCCTCACGAAAAAGACTATGCTATGGTGGTGGTAATCCACCAGCCAACCTTAAGAAAAAGAAAACTCCCAAGATTCCCAAACCCCCACGTACACTTCCAACACAAACACCAACAGACACGATTACCTCATTGGAAGGAGCTGTGGGTAATTCCACCCTACACAGTACCTTTCCGAAGGTTCTTAATTATGCAATGATGACAAATAAATACACTAAGGTCAATGAAGACCTGATTTTTTTAGATCTCAAGAAGCAGCAGGGGAACCTGGACACTTTTACGTACTAAAACACACACAAGTTCCACACAACAAACACACACAAGTTCCACACAACCCCCACCCAATATTCCCAGCACAACAGAAATTTTAAATATCATCAGCCTTACCCCTTACCAACTAACCGAGGATGAATCCTCAGTATTACAACTAGGTTTAGGTTTTTGTCCCTTAGATGCTCTCAAAGTCAATGAGACCATCAAAGATCTATATCTCTTTGCAGGTAATCTCACGTTTAAATTTATTTTTGACAAGGATCACGCCAATTTAAATCTTGAACGCGAACTCACGGAACGTACTAAACATTTTAGTATGGAGGAATTTCGGGCACTCTGGGATCTTATGTTGTTATATGATGAAGGGGGTGTTATAATTCTCAACCCTCACAAGTCAACCTCCATGCTGTACCCACATAAACCCCTTCAGGAAATTATGTACCACGACCAAAATCATTTAGACTGCGGTCGCGTCGATTCCCTGATTTAATGACTTGTCCCATGATTTGGGCCTTTTTACAGGTCCAAACCATTTACATGGAAGAAAAAAGGGGGCCCCAGGAAGACGTTATCTTTTAACGAAACGGCGTAGGGTAAGCGGCCTGCTGACGTCACCTCCATTCCCCGTCCATCCAGGAAGCGACGGGCAGTGAGTAAGAGAGCCGGCCGGCTCAACAGTTTTTCTTTTTAAACAACACATTTGCCTATTTGATGCATTTGAAATGTAAGTGTACTACCTAAGAGAGTTTTTTAATAAAAGGTCAAAACGGTATTGTGCTATGGGTGTCCCTTTTTTTTACATGTAAATGGTTTGGAGGAAAGCAAGGAGGACCCAGGAGAGATTTGGATATTAGAGTGCCATTTGGGAGACCTTGGAGAGAGCCCCGGGCAGGGGTTCATGCCACAGGCTTATCTGATCTCTTTGACACAGGGATCAGAACAGCTGGTAAGCTGCTAATTTTTTATTTGGTGGAGGACTCTTATCTGGCTATCCAATCACTGGTTTCGTGGGTGTTAAAAGCTATAGCACTGTGAATCAACAACCACAGAACCCTAAACCTATATGGTGGACTTTTGCATGCTTTGAACTTTCCAACAAGTGATGTCCTATCCTTGTCCTCTGTTGTTCACTATGCCACTATATTGGATCACGGATGTCTGAAACCACTTCAATTTTTTATTACATATTGTTTATGTCATTTTTTTCATTTCACTGTTTGATTATATCATTTTGAATTATATTAGAACGGTGTGTTCAGGACTGCGTCCAGCGGATGCCGGTTGTAGTGCATTTCACGTGTAACACTGCCAGCTTAGGGCTGGACTGAATTTTTTATGCACCACAATATTCATTTAGGTGATAGAATTTTCACATGTTTTAATTTCCAGCGCAGCCATTTTTTCTTTTTTTCCTCTGTTGTTCACTATGCCACTATATTGGATCACGGATGTCTGAAATCACTTTAATTTTATATTATATATTGTTTATGTAATTTTTTTCATTTCACTGTTTGATTATATCATTTTGAATTATATTAGAACGGTGTGTTCAGGACTGCGTCCAGCGGATGCCGGTTGTAGTGCATTTCACGTGTAACACTGCCAGCTTAGGGCTGGATCGAATTTTTTATGCACCACAATATTCATTTAGGTGATAGAATTTTCACATGTTTTAATTTTCAGCGCAGCCTTTTTTTCTTTTCTTACATAATCAATATCAATCGATGTGTTTGACTATCCTCAACAATCGGAATTGGTATTTCCCATTTCCCAATCGCTTGTTTTTTCATTTGCCCAGGAACTCAGTGTCCTTTGCAGTGAGGCATTTTTCTTGGGCCTCATTGACGAGGACACTTTTGAGTTCCTGGTTCCTAAGTTTCCTCATGTCCCCACATTCTATTCCCTTCCTAAGACTCATAAAAATATTCAGACACCCCCAGGCAGGCCAATAGTTTTGGGGATAGGTTCCCTGACCGATAACTCAAGCAAATTTGTAGATGCATTTCTGATGCCCCACATACGCAGTCTCCCTTCATACATTCGGGACACTGCTGACCTGTTGCAACATCTTGAGGGGATCTAGATCCCTCCGGATGCCCTGCTCGTGGCGGTAGATATCGAGTCTCTGTACTCGAGTATCCTACACGAGCGGGGCATCTTGATGGCTGTATCCTTTCTGCATGAACAAGATACAACTACATGGCCTTTAAATTAATTTATCTTGGCACTCCTAAAATTTATTTTGACTAAAAATTATTTTACGTTTAACGATCAACTATTTTTACAGACCCAAGGGGTTGCCATGGGGACATCATGCGCCCCAGCCTATGCTAACCTTTATTTGGGGGGCTGGGAAAGATATGTGCATTCTGATGAAAAATATGCAGAATTCCTGATGGACGTGCTCATATGGTATCGTTATATAGACAATCTGTTCCTGGTGTGGACCGGGACTAAAGATAAACTCCTGGAATTCATCCATAAATTGGATCCGTTTTTGGATCTGTCCATCATCAAACAACCAGATGGCAGCCTGGGCACTGACCTCTACCGAAAACCCACTGCTGGCAATATATTGTTATTTGCCACCAGTGCTCATCCTAAACCACTAGTACACAGTATACCTTTTGCGCAATACTTGCGCTTGCGCAGAAATTGCACACTTGAAAGTGACTTCAGGACCCAGGTCAATGCCCTCCGTGAGAGGCTTTTACTCAGAGGATATTCCTCTACCAATCTGAGAAAGGCGTTTAATAAAGCCTCTGGACGATCCAGGAGTTCGTTGTTATACAATCGTCCGAAAACAGTATCCCCCACCTCTAACTCTGTAAGATTTGTTACTACGTATTCTGCTCATGGGACTTTTAAATGCAGAGATTGTCCCCGCTGTCCCTGGATCCAAGAGGGTAAACGGTTTACCCTACCTAATGGCGAGACTTTTATTCCTCGCACTTTTGCAGACTGTGGTACTAGGGGTGTTATATACCTAATGACCTGTAGTTGTAAGGCCTATTATGTTGGGAAAACCATCCGTGATCTTAGGCAAATGATTGGTGACCACCTCTATTACTCTGGAAGCGGTAAACTAACCACCATTGGTAGACATATCGGAATTCACCACCGATACGGTACTTCCGTGGTCCGTTTCCGGGTTTTGGAGGTGATACACCTTAACCCGAGGGGGGGTGATTGGGACCGAACGATCCTACAGAAGGAAACTCTGTGGATTGAGCGGCTCAATGCCACCCTTCCCCCGGGCCTCAATGAAATGATTTCATATAAACCCTTTTTTATAATTTGTGGGTTTTCAACGGGCAAATTGTGCCCCCCCACCCCTTTCTTTCCTTCGCCCCAAAATATTGTTCTCTCTTCAAAAATGCCAAACCTAAGTAGTCATTTAAAAGGCCCTAGGATCAATCAGTTCCCTGTGGTTATATTGGTGAACAATTGGGGGATATTTTATCCCTCTAGTATTTTCTATATTATATATTTTGTATATATTTCTGTTATATTTTTCATTGTACTTTATCTTATTTTTTGCTGTAAGGGAGACCTGCTCAAACCATCATGGCGGTCAGGTAGGTCATTCATTTGGGGCCACCCTCTATTGGGTTCCCTACTGGCGTATGTGTGCCCGCCCTGGTAGGACTTTCTATATGTCTGTTCCTACTTACACAGGATGAGCCCGGACCTATTGGTCCTAGGGCTCCTACTGTGTTCACATGCATGTTTAGCACGGGTTGCGCGCCTGTTGCGAAACAGTTTTTGACAATTCCGTTATTAAAAGAGAAAGAAAGAAAGAAGTGTCCAGCAATGTCCATCTTCAATCACACCGCCGACAGACTCGAAAAATAGAAAATAAAATGAAAATACTCCGCCACCATGGGAGTTGTCCCGCCGACTGTCTTTTCACTGTGACAGCTGTTATATAGGCAAGGGCGGGTTTAACCGGATGACCTCGCCCCCCTCTGATGACACAAGACATCAAAATGGGGGGGGGTCACTCAGTTACCTCATCTGGTGGCCCCACCCTTGCCTATATAACAGCTGTCACAGCCAAGAGACAGCAGTCAATGGAACGCCTCCCATTTTTTTTTTCGGGTCCGTCAGGTGGCGTGATCGAGGATGGACATCACGGGACCCTTTATTTAATTTTTTTTGGTGAATTGGTAGGGGTACAATGTATGTTCACACAAATTTTTTTCCTGTTTGCATGTTCTGGTGCGAACTCAACCAGGGGGTGTTCGGCCCATCCCTACTCCCTGGTGTCATGTGACTCATTAGTGTTACAAGGTCTCAGATGTAAATGGGGAGCAGGTGTGTTAAATTTGGTATTATCACTCTCACTCTCTCATACTGGTCACTGGAATTTCAACCCAGCACCTTATGGCAAAGAACTCTCTGAGAATCTGAAAAAAAGAATTGATGCATTACATAAATATGACCTAGGCTATAAGAAGATTGCCAAGACCCTATAACTGTGCTCCAGCATGGTGGCCAAGACCATGCAGCGGTTTAACAGGACAGTCTCCACTCAGAACAGGCCTCGCCATGGTCGACCAAAGAGGTTGAGTGCACGTGCTCAGCATCATATCCAGAGGTTGTGTTTGAAAAAAAGATGTATAAGTGCTGCCAGCATTGCTGCAGAGGTTGAAGGGGTGGGTGTCAGCCTGTCAGTGCTCTGACCATACACCACACACTGCATCAAATTGGTCTGCATGGCTGTCGTCCCAGAAGGAAGCCTCTGCTAAAGATGATGCACAAGAAAGCCCGCAAGCAGACTAAGGACATGGATTACTGGAACCATGTACTGTCCGACCAAGATAAATGTATTTGGTTCAGATGGCGTCAAGCGTGTGTGACGGCAACCAAGTGAGGAGTACAAAGACAAGTCTGTCTTGCCTACAGTCCAGCATGGTGGTGGGAGTGTCATGGTCTGGGGCTGCATGAGTGCTGTGTATAATGGTGGCCACACAAAATATTGACACTTTGGTCCCAATTTGGACATTTTCACTTAGGGGTGTACTCACTTTTGTTGCCAGCGGTTTAGACGTTAATGGCTGTAGAGTTATTTCGATGGGACAGCAAATTTACACTGTTATACAAGCTGTATACTCACTACTTTACATTGTGGCAAAGTGTAATTTCCCAAGTGCTCTTCCCATCGACCCAGGAAACACATTGCCAAATCAGTTCTTAAGGCAGTCCCTCAGGTCCCTGGTCAGTCATTTGTGTTTCCTCCCTCGGAGGAACATGTTGCCAGGAACCTGGGCTACGGCCATATTAAGGACTCATCTCTCAGGGGCTGCCTGCAGAGTAGGAACCGCACAAGGGGACCGGGTCCTATCTAGCGGCTTCAGAATAAGTCCTACCTTATTTTTTGTGGGTTCTGGTACCGTCCAGCAGATAGGAGCAGACCCGCGGCCCCCCTCCATCCCGTGCCGAGTAGTGCCTGTGGCAGCATGATGCGGTTCCCCCCGGAGCGGTGAGTGGTTTCTTCCAGCTCAGCTTCCTGTGTGGGGGTCGGAGACGCCGAGCGTCATTTCCGGAGGAACCGCGTCATCGCTGTGTGCCAAGACTTCCGGTTCCGGGTCTCAGACGCACATGGAGGGGGGGAAAAGCCCACGCTGGGCCTACATAATCCCGCCAGCGTCCAGCCACACCGGACTAGCGGCGGGATCTGGAGCACGAGGAAAACCATAGAGGCTAATCCCCAGGACACTCCGGTGGATGTAGGCACCAGCCAGACACAGGTAAGCTGCTGTGCAGGCTACTACTCTGGCGTTTTTTGATGTTATGGTGGTTGGTAAGGCTGGGACCTGTAGTGCCCCATGGTGGTGGTTCTCACAGTCCAGGATTATGCAGTGGTCGGCAGCACGTAGTGTCTATAGGAGGATACAAGTTTAGATGGCTAAAAGTGTTTATTCTCTATTTTCAGGCTAAGGAAGCCCCAAGGGAGGACAAGGCAGGCCGCAAAAAGTGTCCTAATTGTGGTAATAAGCTATCCTCTGGCTCTAACAAAGCTCTGTGCAAGCAGTGTATTGCAGGCTTATTAAAAACAGAGGCAGACTCTCCCTTGGCAAAATTCCTAGGCTCCTTCAAGGAGGAAATGGCATCGACTTTTAAATCTCTCAGAGATTTAATTACAGATGTAGGCACAGCTTCCACCAGTAGAGCAGCTGCAATATCCTCCTCACCATGCCTTACAACACCCAGCTCGGGGGAGCCCCGTATAGTCAGGGAGCAGAGCTCCGCGTTAGTTAGTCCCCGAATCCTCTGAGGTAGATTCTGACCAGGATGAGGACCAGGCTGCAACTAACAAAATCGCAAGATACAAGCTCTCTCTTGAAGAGGTAGATGAGCTGTTGAGCGCTATTTATGACACACTGGAAATTGAGGAAGAGGAAACTCAATCGACCAGGCATGACAAAATGTATGAGGCTCGGGGGGAAAAGAAAGCTAAGGTTTTCCCAATTCATAAGGTACTTTCTGACCTTATCCGCAAGGAGTGGTCTGAGCCGGATAAAAAGGTGTTTTTTTCTAATTCCCTCAAAAGAAGGTTTCCCTTTGATGAGAGCCCAGAGGCGGTCTGGAATAAGAACCCTAAGCTAGACGCCCCTCTGTCCAAAGTCTCAAAGCAATCTGATCTGGCTTTTGAGGATATGGGTCATTTAAAAGACCCAATGGATAGAAAGACAGATATAGTCTTAAAGAGGGCCTGGGATGCCTCTATGGCAGGTTTGAAGCCAGCTCTAGCCACGTCCTGGCTAGAAATCTGGAATTTTGGCTATCTCAATTGCAGGACCACCTAAAAGCAGGCACTCCTAGGGGGGAGCTCTTAAAAACCTTCCCTATGCTATTTAAGGCCACGAGTTTCATCTCAGACGCAGCCACTGATTCCGTTAAGTTTGCAGCTAAGTCAGCAGCACTTTCTGTAGCAGCTAGGAGATCAGTATGGATGAAAACTTGGGGGGGAGACACAGCGTCTAAAACTCGCCTGTGTAGTGTTCCCTTTACAGGAGACTTAGTCTTTGGGCCTGAGTTGGATACCGCCTTAGAAAGGACAGCGGATAAAAAGAAAACCTTTCCCACAAAAAAAAAAAAATTTTCAAAGGAAATTTTTTCGTCCCTCTAAGGAACCCTCCAAAGCAGAGAAAGAGTTCAAGCCCAAGAAGCACTGGTCTGGACAAAAAGGGAAAGGAAAAGGGGGCATACTTTTTAACCGCCCCAATCAAAACCCCAGGGTCCCTGTGGGGGGAAGGTTAAGCAATTTTCTCCCACAGTGGGAAAAGACAACATCAAACGAGTATGTTTTGAATATTATAAAAAGAGGATATGCGCTGGAATTTCACAGCAGCCCACCCACAAGGTTTTTGGTGACAAAACTACCAAGTCACTCAGAAAAAGCCAGGGCCTTACCACTATTAATAGGGGAGATGGTGGACCAAGAAGTATTGACACCAGTCCCCATTCAGGAACAGGGGGACAGTTTTTACTCTCATATTTTTGTTGTAAAAAAGCCGTCTGGGAGGTTCAGACTAATTATGAACCTCCGGCCTCTGAATCACTCCATCCGCTACAAAAAATTTTGGATGGAGTCCATTTATTCAGTAAGAAATCTTCTCCAAAAAGGAGTGTTTATGGCTACCCTGGATCTAAGGGACGCCTATCTGCACATCCCAATAAGGAAAGAATGCCAGAAATTTCTCCGTATGGCAGTGCAGATAGACACAAAAATGTATCATTTCCAGTGCAGGGCGCTCCCTTTCGGACTTTTGTCCTCCCCCAGAATCTTTACCAAGGTTCTGGGGGAGGCACTAGTTCCGCTGAGACTTCAGTCAGTCTCAATTATCCCCTACTTAGACGACCTTCTGATCACAGCCCACTCAGAGAGTCAGCTGTCTCAGGACCTAGAGTTGACGCAGCTCAACTTAAGTCGGCTGGGGTGGATCATCAGCCAGGAGAAATCCAAATTTACCCCAACACAGGAGATCATGTACTTACGGTACAGGATCCTGTCGGTAGTCCAGAAAATAGTCCTGCCGGAAGAAAAGATATCAAATCTGTGGCAGAGAATGTCTTTTCTTCAAAGCAGCCCCAAATGTACGGTAAGGGAGGTAATGTCTGTGTTAGGCCTGATGACAGCAGCCATTCCGGCCGTACAATGGGCAAGGTTTCATCAAAGAGACCTTCAGTGGTTCTTGTTGGGACAGCTAAAAGGCAGAGGTCTGGAGGAAGAGGTAAACGCTCCCTCTGGTGGTGGAAGAACGCAGAGAACTTGAACAAAGGGGTTCTCTGGGTTCTTCCTATCACGTCCACACTGACCACAGACGCGAGCAGTTGGGGCTGGGGAGCCCATCTAGGCTCGGGCTGGGCTCAGGGCGGTTGGACACCAGAGGAGAAGGGTTTCTCCTCGAATTGGAAGGAACTAACAGCAATACTCAGAGCTATGTTAGCCTTTCAAACCAAAATACAGGGTCACCATCTACAGATCCGCTCAGACAATATGACGGCTGTAGCATATTTAAACAAACATGGAGGTACCAGAAGTCCTCGTTTAATGTCAGTGGCCAGACGCATATTCCAATGGGCAGAATCAAATCTGGGGTCAATTTCAGCAATACACTTGAAAGGGGAGCTGAACAATACTGCTGATTTCCTGAGTCGACAATGGATCTCGAATCAAGAATGGTCTCTGCACCCAGAGGTATTCAATCTCATAACAGCTCATTGGGGAAATCCAATAGTGGATCTATTTGCAAACAGAGAGAATGCAAAGGTCCCAGATTTTTGCTCGCTACGCCCAGGAGATTAGCCCTTGGCAGTGGATGCTTTGCAGACTCCATGGACTTTAAGCCCGGCGTATGCGTTTCCTCCTCTCCACCTCATCCCGAGGGTTTTGGCAAAATTTCTAGCGGAAGAAACCTGTCTGATTTTGGTAGCACCGGTTTGGCCCAAGAGACCGTGGTTTACAACTTTGCTACAGCTAACAGACCACCCTCCTCTGAGGCTTCCCCACAGACAGGATCTCCTGTCGTAGGGATCTATTTTTCATCCTCAGGTGGCCATGCTCAATCTTTCGGCATGGTTACTGAGGAAGAAATTTTGAGGCGTAAGGGTCTAACAGAAAGGGTTATTGCGACTTTACTTCAGAGTCGCAAACCGGTCACCAGAGCTATTTACAAGAATGTTTGGAAAAAGTTCAATAGCTGGCTGAATAACAGTGGGGAGAAAGGTATGGATATCGCAAACATTCTTCAATTTCTCCAGGAGGGGATAGACAAGGGTTTAACCCCTAGTACTATAAAAGTGCAGATAGCGGCCTTGAGTGTATATCTAGACAAGCGGTTACAGGAAGATCCTTTCATCTCTAGATTTTGTAAGGCAGTCGCTAGACGCAAGCCAGTTAGACTCAACAGAGCTCCATCCTGGGATCTTGCAGTGGTGCTGAAAGCTTTCTTAGGGTCACCTTTTGAGCCCATCTCAGAAGCCTCTCTAAGACTAGTTACTCTAAAAACAGTACTGCTGATGGCAATCACGTCAGCCCGTAGGGTCAGTGAAATTCAAGCCCTTTCCATTAGGGAACCTTTCTTGCAGATCCTGGAGGACAGAGTCATTCTAAAGACAGACCCTGGGTTCTTACCAAAGGTAGCATCTAGTTTCCATAGGTCGCAGGATATTGTCCTACCATCATTTTGTCAGAACGCATCAAATGAGAAGGAGAGTCGTTTTCATTTGTTAGATGTAAGGAGATGTATCTTAGAATACTTAAGAGTGACGGATACATTTAGAATCTCTGACTCACTTTTTGTACTTTTTAGGCTTTAAAAGTAACCATAGCTAGATGGATTAGGCTAGCTATATCAGAGGGGTATAAAGCTTTGAGTAAAGAGCCTCTTGGGGGTATTAAAGCTCATTCCACAAGGGCACTGTCGGCATCTTGGGCAGAAAGGGCTGGTGCCACCCCGGAGCAAATATGTAAAGCAGCCACATGGTCAAGCTTTTCTACCTTTACAAAGCACTATCGACTGGACTTAATGTCTAGTCAGGATCAGGCTTTTGGGAGGAAAGTCCTCCAAGCCGTGGTCCCCCTCTAATCTGGTGAGTACTTGGGGATCCTCTCAAGGGCTGTCCTGGAAGAGCACTTGGGAAAACTGGAGTTAGTACTTACCGATAACTCCTTTTCCAGTGATCTTCCAGGACAGCACGATCCCACCCTATTATATTATATGAATGTACTAACATTATTACCTGTTGTGGTTTATATATTTTTCAGTTCCATCCTTCGGTTCTTGGTGAATGGCTGACCAGGGACCTGATGGACCGCCTTAAGAACTGATTTGGCAATGTGTTTCCTGGGTCGATGGGAGGGACTCCATCTCTCAAGGGCTCTCCTGGAAGATCACTGGAAAAGGAGTTACCGGTAAGTACTAACTCCAGTTTTCTTCAGTGTTGTCACATGAAAAGATATAATAAAATATTTAGAAACATGTGAGGGGTATACTCTCTTTTGTGAAATGCTGTATAGTCTGAAAAGTCAATGGGATTGTATTATATCATTATATTCGGTTAACATGACATGGTAATTCCAGCAGCACTCAACCACACAACACAGGTATAATCGATGTAAACTCTAAGAAAAAAAAGAAAGAATGGACATTAAATAGGTAGGAAAGGTTTAAAGGAGGTGGAGTCGTTTAGCCCTGGGGGATAGGTGGCTTTCAAAGAATATATCCATTTCAAATCTCTTTGTAATATAATTATGTCCCAATCTCCCGCTGGAGGGTTGCGAGGGATATGTTCAAGAGCCAAAAAAACGAATGTAAATGTATCCTAGAAAGGGAATTGACTGAGATGGCACTAGATTAGATTTTTCTTGATTTATAATCCACCCCAGCTCCTGCAGGCCCTGTTGTGCCCTGAACAGGTTCAGTTGGAGCTCCTCCCTGGAATGTGCTATGAAAAGCAAATTATCTACTGTCTAGTTATGAAATGATCGTAATAGACTGGAGTCTTAGCAGGACTAAGGCCTTGGCTAATATTTTGGTAAATATCCTCGGAGTCTAAGACAGTCCAAATGGGAGTGCTTTGCACTGAAAGTGATATACATTTTCTCCAATTTTATTTGCCAGACCAAGGTACTTCTGAAAAATTTCTCTTATAGGGATATGAAGATGGGCATCTTTTACACCTTTCTTGTAAATTCCTGTCTATACAGATGGCTACTTGCATGACTTCATTCAACTAATTTGGTTCAGAGTTTTTTTTGCTAAGGAGTCCTTTATGGAGACTGATAAGCCTAACCTGAACTGGCTTCTTAGAGCTGGATCATTCTACCCTGAGTTAGGTGCCCAGCGGCAGTAATCGGGACAGTAAAAAACTTGTGAGCTGATATAAACCAAAATAAAATATATTCGAATTATACAAAAAATCTCAGCTGCTATTGCCTACCCACACATATAAGCATAACCACCTTTTATAAACTCAAAAGAACAAATGCTAAAAAAAAAAAAAAAAATCTCTTTAATCCGACTTGTGTGGTTTCTTTAAGTAAATGTCTTTATTTCCCAAAAACTTGATATATGCATTGTGCTATCTTGAAAAGATCATTCCCCACCAATAGTTGTGCTATATTGATGATTAGGGATGAGCCCGGTGTTCGATTCGAACCCATGTTCGAATCGAACATCGGCCGTTCGACGAAACCAGAACTTTGCGGGCCGTTCGCATCAAATTCGTGTGATACGAACGGCCCACAATGCACTGCGCCAGGCGCTGGCTGATGACAGCGCCGGCAGCAAGGAGAGCCATAATTGGCCACAGGCAGAATGCCTGTGGCCAATTGTAGCTCAGGGGGTTTAGTACACGCCCCACACTATATAAGGCCGCCGGCGCGGGGCCTTGTGTAGTGTGTTCCGGCGTGCAGAGAAAGAGCTTGATAGGCAGGGACAGTGTGTTCTTTACCAGGCATTTGCAGGACTTAGTGTGTGTTCTGTGCCTCCAGCGCAGTATACACCTGTATCTACCCTTTAGTGCTGTTGTTCTCTATTAATACAGCCGTCTGCAGGAGTGTGTTGTGTGACTCCAGCACAGCACAGTATACACCTGCACCTGTATCTGCCCTTCTTTGCTGGTGTTATTCAATACAGCCATCTACAGGAGTTAGTGTGTGTTGTGTGACTCCAGCACAGCACAGTATACACCTGCACCTGTATCTGCTCTTAGAAAAAATATGTTTTTGGAGATACGGGACTGTCAAGGGTACATAATCACAAAAAGATTGCATATATGATAAAAATGGTATTTTATTAACACACAAAAAATTTTAAAGGAAATATATTTAAATGACCTCGTATACAACAGTACAAAATATATCAAAGTTCAGGGGTTTATGCATACAATCCCTAGTGGAACTGAACATATTCATGTACTAGAGACACGCAAGTCAAGGTACTTGTCCATTTGTTCTCGACATGTTTCGCCAGAGTGGCTTCTTCAGGAGACAAGGGTAAAGTACGAGTAAAAGATGAGAAGGGTTTATAAGGATGTTTCCTTGTTTCTAGGATATGCATATAAGGAAGAAATAATAAGTAAATTTATTGTATAAAAAACACAATTAAATATTTATACATTTACAAGAATGCTGTACTATAAATGCCAATGCTATGTGCAAGAAAGAATTCTCCCGAGTGTATGCCCGACCTCTTACCTCCAAATTAAGAGAGTCTACATACTCCCAAGGACATCAGATATGAAAAATTGTGGCAGATCCGCGGTAAGGCGTCCTACCCAGAACTTCCAGAGGGGGCTTATACCCAAAGGGCCCGAGCCAGGAACAGTGGCTAGGGAGCCGTAGGGGGAGAGTGAAATCCTATTGGTCTAGAATTGGATTATCATAGGGCCTGTAAAGTACAAAGTAGTACTTATTAACTGTACACATAAAGTAAAAAATAATAATACATAGCCAAAATGGCAGAGGCAGTCTGATCAGGTCCCGTATTATATCCGACTGAACCTACCTCAATGGCACCTTATTGAAGAAAAGCTTATAGGAGGCTCGGGTCTGCCTTCAAAGAAGGAAGGGAGAGACATTATCTTCTAAATGTTCAAAGAAAACTAAATTTCTGTAAATAAAGAGAATGAGAAAATACTAATAAAAAATACCACATTATGTATATATTATCTCTGCTATATACCCCAATGGTTTCTAGCCCCCCTACCTTATGGTGGAGTGCGTAAGTCACCAGATCAGGGTATGACAGAGATTTTCCCACCGATGGCAGCGGCTCCCAGTAGGGGGTAAAGTATACCCGCTGGGTCCTATAAAGTTTATATGAGTATAAATAAAAGTGCATTTGATAGGTAATTATATGGAGGAATACCTCCATAGACAAGAGTTGTAGCCAATGTGGTTACCTAGAGTAGAGTCCCTCCACGTTTGCCGAGCCTCCAATTCTCACCACAGCCTGACCTGCAGTCAGGCTGGGCTTAAATGGTCTCCCCCCGTGGCGCCAATTGCGTGGCGTGTGACGTCACGCCACGCCGGCGTCACGCGGACAAAATGGCGGGAACCGATGCGGCGCCGACTGGACACCCCGTGGCCGGAAGTAAACGTCACTTCCTGCCGGCTGCGGAACCGGAAGTGGATGTTATCCCCGGCGCGCTGCTGGAAAGGCCAATTGTGGACATCCTCTGCTGACACTACTTGTCAGAGAGGAGTCCACAGAGGCAGAGTGGAAATTTAACATGCAGACTAGGTCGAGCCGGCGCCGCAGAGCGGTCCCCGCTACCGGACGCATGATGGGAACTTAGAACCGCCACCTGATATGGGGGCGCGCACATAGCCCCACCATGCTTCCGGAGTAAACCCATACAGCTCCCCTAAGCCCAAAGCTCCGGCCCAATGGGTTCACCCCCACCCCCCCCCCCCAAAAAAACAAGAAACAAGGGGAGAGGAGAGGAAGTGTAGATGTTAATAAAACCTGGGGCAACGTGGTTAGCGCACATCTGTCAGAACAAGGGGAGAAAAGACGAATTACATAAAGACATTGTTGGGGCACCATAGCAAGAACATTTATCCAATACAGCATTTTATTGGTTTATATACATAAAGTACATTAAGACATCCATGTGCCCCTAGATCGGGCCACATCATTTTCTATTCAAACATAAATCAGCAAATGATAATAATAATGAAATTACTTCACCCCTACGCAGAGGGGGGAGTCAAAACGATGAAAAGAAAAAGATAATAAAATAAAAAAACAAAAAACAAAAAGATGAGCATACTCCGGATCAAAAGTGGGCAGAACCGAATATAGCACCCTAAAAGAAAGCCAGTACAATGATGCTAGCAGGGGTGCCTTTGCAACATCGGGGCCTGAAGTGCAACCTACATGTAACTGAAGGGGAAGGTAAGGATAAGGGATAACCAGTATTTTAAAGAAAAGGTTTAAAGCTAATTCCCTCATTGAGGCCCGGATGCCGGGTCGCTTTTAAAAGGTAGATCCATCTTGTTTCGATTTGCAATAGTTTCCTATCTAAATCACCCCCCCGTTCTTGTTGGGGCAGATGTTCAAGGCTGTAAAAACCCACATAGTCAAGATTGAATTTGTGATATAAGCCGACATGGCGGCTGATAGGGGTCTCCATTTTATGTTTGGAAATAAGAGATACATGATCTCTTATACGGCAAAAGAATGGGCGTTTTGTTTTCCCTACATAAAATGCTCCACATGAGCACTTCATCAGGTATACTGATCCCACAGATTGGCAGTTTGTTCGATATTTTGGGGTCCAGGTTTTACCGTCCGGCAGATCTATACTCCTGCCCTCTATAATAAAACGGCAGAAGCTACATTTACCGCAACGGTATGTCCCTGGAGTCTTTTTGGTAGATACTTGTTCATTTGTATGATGGCTACTTACAAGAGTATCTCGCAAGGAGCGTGATCTCTTATATGTAATTTCTGGATATGGTTTGATGTTTTTGGAGATTTTTTGATCAGTGGATAGGAGATACCAAAATTTTTTATAGATGTTGCGTACCTTTTTGTGTTGCCTATTGTACTTAGTGATAATTCGTGTACTATCCTGCGTTTTCACACGTCTGGGTTTATATAGCAGCAGCTGTCTATTAGTGCCCGCTACCTGGTTATATGCCCTCCGGAGGCATGTTTTACTGTACCCTCTCAATAAGAGACGATCACGCAAGAGGTTTGCCTCCCGCTGAAAATCAGCAAGGTGCGTACAGTTCCGTTTGATCCGTAAAAACTGACTATAAGGAATACTCCTAATCAGTTTTTCGGGATGTGAGCTACTCGCATGTAGCATACTGTTGCCTGCAGATGCTTTTCTGTAGAGAGTGGAGCACAAGGTTCCCTTCTCGTCCACAAACAGTTCAACATCAAGGAAAGTTATCCTCTGTTGGTCGTAGTTGAAGGTGAACTTGAGATTATATTCATTGAACTGTAGTTCATCCAAAAATATCACCAAATCATCCCTTGATCCTGACCATATCATGAGGACGTCATCAATGTAACGACTCCACGATACGATCTTGCCAATAGATTCAATTTTGTTCTCATCTGAGAACAAGTCACGCTCCCACCCCCCCAGGTACAGGTTCGCATAGGAGGGCGCACATTTAGCTCCCATAGCGACACCCTGCACCTGGAGGTAGTGGAAGCGTTTAAATACAAATATGTTGTGCATCAGAATGAAACTAAGTAGTTCCAAAACAAATTCGTTGTACTTCCAAGAGTCTATATCTCTTTCCATCAAAAATTCACCTATTACTTCAACACCTTTCTTGTGAGGTATTGAGTTATAGAGAGCCTCTATATCTATAGCCACCAGCCATGCGTTGGGGGGTATTTGTAGACCATCTGTACTTTTGAGAAGTTCTATGGTATCCTTGACATATGAAAATAAACATTTGACATGTGGATAAAGATACTCATCAACCAATTGGCTGGCTCTTTCTGTTAGAGATCCGCAGCCTGAGATTATGGGGCGGCCTGGTGGGGATGTTAAGCTCTTATGTACCTTTGGCAGGGCATAAAATGTCGGGGTAGTGAAAATGGTCATGTCCAGATATTCAGAGGTCTTGACATCTATGATGCCATTCATACGTGCCTTTAATATGATTGCTCTATATTTGTTCATGTAATAGTTGACATGAGAAGCTGGAACCTTTCTGTACCAGACCTTATTGGATATTATATCCAAACACATCCTTTCATAGTTTTCTATATCCAGTATGACCAAGTTCCCGCCCTTATCGGACGGTTTAATTATGATGTTATTGTTTGATTTTAAATTGTGTAGAGCTTCTTTCAATTCTTTAGGGAGATTGGTCTGTATTCCACCCTTCCAATTAGTAGATTCTATCTCCTTTGTGACTTGAATCACAAAGGCCCAGATGTTGGAATTGCCCTGTAGAACAGGAAAAGACCTTGATTTGGGCTTATAAGTCTTAGTAGTACCAAAAATGGGCCCACAGGACCCCGAGGGGCCTGGGAGGCGAGAGCAGAGGGGAGGAAAAGTAACCCCCGTCTGAGTGAGGGGGGGTGTACAGTTGGTAAATGACCAACCCTCCTCCTCTGGGTTGCTCTCGTCCCACAGGTCCATCAGGTCCCGTAGGGCTCGTAGGTCCTCAAAGGTGACCCCTTCCATGTTGGAGTTATTTTGTTCATTCGCTGGGGCATCAGGAGGTGTTTTGTCATAAATGACCTTATACATCAACCGACGTGCAAACAAATGAAGGTCTTTGACTAATTCAAATCTGTCCGCATCTTCATCCGGACAGAATGTGAGACCTAATTGCAGTACTTTAGCCTCATTGTCCGAAAGTGGATATGAGGATAAATTTATAATATCAAAACTGTCCCGACTCTCCGGAATAGGGGGGCCGGGACACGCTATTTTAAAGGCTGATTTGTTTTTTTCAAAGGTGTGACCAAAGGCAAACTACGTTTGCGATCGCCAGGATTACTGGAGAAGATTGGGGCCGTTTTGGCTTCAATGTGTGAGCCTGAATTAAGGGGGCCTTGTTCAGGGCCCTGTGTGGGGAGACCCGCCACCAGGGAGATAGAGTCAATGTTCCTGGTGGGAGTGGTTAGTGATACAAGAGAATGATTCAATGTACTATTTGATAGGGTCGTGTTTAGGGTAGTACTATTTTTGCTCTGATGAGAGCGTATTTTCTTATCCTTACTATTGATTTTGTCCTCAGATCTTGGTTGGCTTTGTGAGCTGGTTACACTATCTTTCTTCCTTTTACGAATCGCCCCCCCCCTGTTGGGTTTTTTCTTTACGTACAGCAATGGGTACAAACGACGTTGAGGAAATGGATGATGTATCCAGGTCCCCAAGGTCCAGATTGGGTATATGTGAACCCTGATTTGGGTTCCCCCGTCTGGGGGGGTATTTGTTTGGTTGGTTCCATTTGTATGCTTGTTCATAAGTGTAGGCCTTTTTGTCCCGTTGAAATTTATTTTCTTTAGATTTAATTATACTTGTCGCGTATTTGGTTAGATGGTCTCTAAGATTTTTCTCCTTGTCCCCAAAACTGGCATGGGATCCCAGATTGGCATGCTCAGCCTGCCATTTCAGGATTTCAAGATCCAGTTCAGCAATATCAGTGTCATATTGTTCGCTAAGAATCCGCATCATTTGCAGAGAGCATGTCTGCAGATTCTCTTCCCAAATTTTTTTGGTATTTGGTTCTACTTTTTTGATGTTTGGAAAGATCTGTATACGAAGGCCCCAGGGTACTATCATATTGGATCTATACTTATCAAAGAATTCTTTATGCCAAAAAAGGCGAGTCTTTTTTTCAACCAGTCGCTGAAGACCGGAAAAGTATGCATTCACGTCCGTTTCACTAATGTCCTCCTTGGAACGAAAGAGGTTAACATCTGTCACAAAACCCCCCCAGGCTTGACCACAGTATTCTGACATGCTTGCAGAAGAGAAAAAGGTATCTAATATTCCACTTACCCTGTTGTCCCCTCCCTGGTAGATGTAAATTACCTAACACATAAGGGTGGACTCACAGGATAGGATGTGTAGATCGTATTCAATTCGGTTCGGCCCATATGTCCAGAGCATGCTCGTCATAAAAGATACACAAAATAAAATAAACAATTATTTACATATAAATGTTTTCATAGAGGTATCTAATGTTCCAATGTTTTTAATCATTTTTATACAAAAAAGCGCAACAACGAAAATAATAATAATAACCAGACAGACGAAAAACACATTCCAGTCCGTATAGGACTATAGAGGTGTTTGGGTCTGTAAGTTGGTTAATTTGTATGTGGAATTTTTTTTTTCTCCAACATAGCCTAACGAGAACTTCAAAAACTGTATCTGCTCTTCTTTGCTGGTGTTATTCAATACAGCCATCTGCAGGAGTTAGTGTGTGTTGTGTGACTCCAGCACAGCACAGTATACACCTGCACCTGTATCTGCCCTTCTTTGCTGGTGTTATCTAATACAGCCATCTGCAGGAGTTAGTGTGTGTTGTGTGACTCCAGCACAGTATACACCTGCACATGTATCTGCCCTTCTTTGCTGGTGTTATCTAATACAGCCATCTGCAGGAGTTAGTGTGTGTTGTGTGACTCCAGCACAGTATACACCTGCACCTGTATCTGCCCTTCTTTGCTGGTGTTATCTAATACAGCCATCTGCAGGAGTTAGTGTGTGTTGTGTGACTCCAGCACAGCACAGTATACACCTGCACCTGTATCTGCTCTTCTTTGCTGGTGTTATTCAATACAGCCATCTGCAGGAGTTAGTGTGTGTTGTGTGACTCCAGCACAGCACAGTATACACCTACACCTGTATCTGCCCTTCTTTGCTGGTGTTATCTAATACAGCCATCTGCAGGAGGTAGTGTGTGTTGTGTGACTCCAGCACAGTATACACCTGCACTAAGGATGGGCCCGGTGCTCGATGCGAACCCACGTTCGCATCGAGCACCGGGCGTTCGCTCGCTCTGCGAGCCCAGAACTATTTTGGCCGCTCGCATCACGTTCGTGTGATGCGCGCGGCCCCGCAATGCATTGCGGCCGGCGCGGCCGACGCAGTGCATTGCTGGCTGATGATTGGCCAAGCATGCACTGTGACCCCGCATGCTTGGCCAATCACAGCCCCGGAAAATCGAAGAGCCATAATTGGCTACAGGCAGGACGCCTGTAGCCAATTACAGCTCAGGGGCTGTAGTACACGCCCCCCCCTATAAAACGCCGCCACGCCGTCTGCGCCGGTCACATGCTGTTCCGGCGCAGATTGAGCAGGCAGATTCTGTGACACTCTGCTGCATTGAGATAGTTAGATAGATTCACTTACAGAGATTGAGTTAGATAGATTCAGTTACAAAGATTGATTGACAAAGAGGGGCTTGTAGTGTGCTCGTGGCAGGCAGGCAGAGCTCCTATATTTTGTTACCAGAAGCACCTATAGGACTTGTAGTGTGTTCGTGGCAGGCAGGCAGAGCTCCTATATTTTGTTACCAGAAGCACCTATAGGACTTGTAGTGTGTTAGTGGCAGGCAGGCAGAGCTCCTATATTTTGTTACCAGAAGCACCTATAGGACTTGTAGTGTGTTCGTGGCAGGCAGGCAGAGCTCCTATATTTTGTTACCAGAAGCACCTATAGGACTTGTAGTGTGTTAGTGGCAGGCAGGCAGAGCTCCTATATTTTGTTACCAGAAGCACCTATAGGACTTGTAGTGTGTTCGTGGCAGGCAGGCAGAGCTCCTATATTTTGTTACCAGAAGCACCTATAGGACTTGTAGTGTGTTAGTGGCAGGCAGGCAGAGCTCCTATATTTTGTTACCAGAAGCACCTATAGGACTTGTAGTGTGTTAGTGGCAGGCAGGCAGAGCTCCTATATTTTGTTACCAGAAGCACCTATAGGACTTGTAGTGTGTTAGTGGCAGGCAGGCAGAGCTCCTATATTTTGTTACCAGAAGCACCTATAGGACTTGTAGTGTGTTCGTGGCAGGCAGGCAGAGCTCCTATATTTTGTTCCCAGAAGCACCTATAGGACTTGAAGTGTGTTAGTCCCATTACACACACAGAGCTATATTTTGTTCCCAGAAGCACCTATAGGACTTGAAGTGTGTTAGTCCCATTACACACAAAGAGCTATACTTTGTTCCCAGAAGCACCTATAGGACTTGAAGTGTGTTAGTCCCATTACACACACAGAGCTATATTTTGTTCCCAGAAGCACCTATAGGACTTGAAGTGTGTTAGTCCCATTACACACAAAGAGCTATATTTTGTTCCCAGAAGCACCTATAGGACTTGAAGTGTGTTAGTCCCATTACACACACAGAGCTATATTTTGTTCCCAGAAGCACCTATAGGACTTGAAGTGTGTTAGTCCCATTACACACACAGAGCTATATTTTGTTCCCAGAAGCACCTATAGGACTTGAAGTGTGTTAGTCCCATTACACACACAGAGCTATATTTTGTTCCCAGAAGCACCTATAGGACTTGAAGTGTGTTAGTCCCATTACACACAAAGAGCTATACTTTGTTCCCAGAAGCACCTATAGGACTTGAAGTGTGTTAGTCCCATTACACACACAGAGCTATATTTTGTTCCCAGAAGCACCTATAGGACTTGAAGTGTGTTAGTCCCATTACACACAAAGAGCTATACTTTGTTCCCAGAAGCACCTATAGGACTTGAAGTGTGTTAGTCCCATTACACACACAGAGCTATATTTTGTTCCCAGAAGCACCTATAGGACTTGAAGTGTGTTAGTCCCATTACACACAAAGAGCTATACTTTGTTCCCAGAAGCACCTATAGGACTTGAAGTGTGTTAGTCCCATTACACACACAGAGCTATATTTTGTTCCCAGAAGCACCTATAGGACTTGAAGTGTGTTAGTCCCATTACACACAAAGAGCTATATTTTGTTCCCAGAAGCACCTATAGGACTTGAAGTGTGTTAGTCCCATTACACACACAGAGCTATATTTTGTTCCCAGAAGCACCTATAGGACTTGAAGTGTGTTAGTCCCATTACACACAAAGAGCTATACTTTGTTCCCAGAAGCACCTATAGGACTTGAAGTGTGTTAGTCCCATTACACACACAGAGCTATATTTTGTTCCCAGAAGCACCTATAGGACTTGAAGTGTGTTAGTCCCATTACACACAAAGAGCTATACTTTGTTCCCAGAAGCACCTATAGGACTTGAAGTGTGTTAGTCCCATTACACACACAGAGCTATATTTTGTTCCCAGAAGCACCTATAGGACTTGAAGTGTGTTAGTCCCATTACACACAAAGAGCTATATTTTGTTCCCAGAAGCACCTATAGGACTTGAAGTGTGTTAGTCCCATTACACACACAGAGCTATATTTTGTTCCCAGAAGCACCTATAGGACTTGAAGTGTGTTAGTCCCATTACACACACAGAGCTATATTTTGTTCCAGAAGCACCTATAGGACTTGTAGTGTGTTAGTGGCAGGCAGGCAGAGCTCCTATATTTTGTTACCAGAAGCACCTATAGGACTTGTAGTGTGTTAGTGGCAGGCAGGCAGAGCTCCTATATTTTGTTACCAGAAGCACCTATAGGACTTGTAGTGTGTTCGTGGCAGGCAGGCAGAGCTCCTATATTTTGTTCCCAGAAGCACCTATAGGACTTGAAGTGTGTTAGTCCCATTACACACACAGAGCTATATTTTCTTCCCAGAAGCACCTATAGGACTTGAAGTGTGTTAGTCCCATTACACACAAAGAGCTATACTTTGTTCCCAGAAGCACCTATAGGACTTGAAGTGTGTTAGTCCCATTACACACACAGAGCTATATTTTGTTCCCAGAAGCACCTATAGGACTTGAAGTGTGTTAGTCCCATTACACACAAAGAGCTATACTTTGTTCCCAGAAGCACCTATAGGACTTGAAGTGTGTTAGTCCCATTACACACACAGAGCTATATTTTGTTCCCAGAAGCACCTATAGGACTTGAAGTGTGTTAGTCCCATTACACACAAAGAGCTATACTTTGTTCCCAGAAGCACCTATAGGACTTGAAGTGTGTTAGTCCCATTACACACACAGAGCTATATTTTGTTCCCAGAAGCACCTATAGGACTTGAAGTGTGTTAGTCCCATTACACACAAAGAGCTATATTTTGTTTCCAGAAGCACCTATAGGACTTGAAGTGTGTTAGTCCCATTACACACACAGAGCTATATTTTGTTCCCAGAAGCACCTATAGGACTTGAAGTGTGTTAGTCCCATTACACACAAAGAGCTATACTTTGTTCCCAGAAGCACCTATAGGACTTGAAGTGTGTTAGTCCCATTACACACACAGAGCTATATTTTGTTCCCAGAAGCACCTATAGGACTTGAAGTGTGTTAGTCCCATTACACACAAAGAGCTATACTTTGTTCCCAGAAGCACCTATAGGACTTGAAGTGTGTTAGTCCCATTACACACACAGAGCTATATTTTGTTCCCAGAAGCACCTATAGGACTTGAAGTGTGTTAGTCCCATTACACACAAAGAGCTATATTTTGTTCCCAGAAGCACCTATAGGACTTGAAGTGTGTTAGTCCCATTACACACACAGAGCTATATTTTGTTCCCAGAAGCACCTATAGGACTTGAAGTGTGTTAGTCCCATTACACACACAGAGCTATATTTTGTTCCCAGAAGCACCTATAGGACTTGAAGTGTGTTAGTCCCATTACACACACAGAGCTATATTTTGTTCCCAGAAGCACCTATAGGACTTGAAGTGTGTTAGTCCCATTACACACAAAGAGCTATACTTTGTTCCCAGAAGCACCTATAGGACTTGAAGTGTGTTAGTCCCATTACACACACAGAGCTATATTTTGTTCCCAGAAGCACCTATAGGACTTGAAGTGTGTTAGTCCCATTACACACAAAGAGCTATACTTTGTTCCCAGAAGCACCTATAGGACTTGAAGTGTGTTAGTCCCATTACACACACAGAGCTATATTTTGTTCCCAGAAGCACCTATAGGACTTGAAGTGTGTTAGTCCCATTACACACAAAGAGCTATACTTTGTTCCCAGAAGCACCTATAGGACTTGAAGTGTGTTAGTCCCATTACACACACAGAGCTATATTTTGTTCCCAGAAGCACCTATAGGACTTGAAGTGTGTTAGTCCCATTACACACAAAGAGCTATATTTTGTTCCCAGAAGCACCTATAGGACTTGAAGTGTGTTAGTCCCATTACACACACAGAGCTATATTTTGTTCCCAGAAGCACCTATAGGACTTGAAGTGTGTTAGTCCCATTACACACAAAGAGCTATACTTTGTTCCCAGAAGCACCTATAGGACTTGAAGTGTGTTAGTCCCATTACACACACAGAGCTATATTTTGTTCCCAGAAGCA
This sequence comes from Lithobates sylvaticus, assembly GCA_028564925.1. Classification (NCBI taxonomy): domain Eukaryota; kingdom Metazoa; phylum Chordata; class Amphibia; order Anura; family Ranidae; genus Lithobates; species Lithobates sylvaticus. The sequence continues at coordinate 76,053,790 of CM053033.1, read as the reverse complement.
CCTATAGGACTTGAAGTGTGTTAGTCCCATTACACACAAAGAGCTATACTTTGTTCCCAGAAGCACCTATAGGACTTGAAGTGTGTTAGTCCCATTACACACACAGAGCTATATTTTGTTCCCAGAAGCACCTATAGGACTTGAAGTGTGTTAGTCCCATTACACACAAAGAGCTATATTTTGTTCCCAGAAGCACCTATAGGACTTGAAGTGTGTTAGTCCCATTACACACACAGAGCTATATTTTGTTCCCAGAAGCACCTATAGGACTTGAAGTGTGTTAGTCCCATTACACACACAGAGCTATATTTTGTTCCCAGAAGCACCTATAGGACTTGAAGTGTGTTAGTCCCATTACACACACAGAGCAATATTTTCTTCCCAGAAGCACCTATAGGACTTGAAGTGTGTTAGTCCCATCACACAGAGCTCCTCTATTTTCTTTGCATAAGCACCCACAGGACTTCTAGTGTGTTAGTGGCATCACACAGAGCTCCTATATATTCTTCTCAGCAGCACCCACAGGACTTCTAGTGTGTTAGTGGCATCACACAGAGCTCCTCTATTTTCTTTGCAGAAGCACCCACAGGACTTCTAGTGTGTTAGTGGCATCACACAGAGCTCCTCTATTTTCTTTGCAGAAGCACCCATAGGACTTCTAGTGTGTTAGTGGCATCACACAGAGCTCCTATATATTCTTCTCAGCAGCACCCACAGGACTTCTAGTGTGTTAGTGGCATCACACAGAGCTCCTCTATTTTCTTTGCAGAAGCACCCACAGGACTTCTAGTGTGTTAGTGGCATCACACAGAGCTCCTATATTTTCTTTGCAGAAGCACCCATAGGACTTCTAGTGTGTTAGTGGCATCACACAGAGCTCCTATATATTCTTCTCAGCAGCACCCACAGGACTTCTAGTGTGTTAGTGGCATCACACAGAGCTCCTCTATTTTCTTTGCAGAAGCACCCACAGGACTTCTAGTGTGTTAGTGGCATCACACAGAGCTCCTCTATTTTCTTTGCAGAAGCACCCACAGGACTTCTAGTGTGTTAGTGGCATCACACAGAGCTCCTATATATTCTTCTCAGCAGCACCCACAGGACTTCTAGTGTGTTAGTGGCATCACACAGAGCTCCTCTATTTTCTTTGCAGAAGCACCCATAGGACTTCTAGTGTGTTAGTGGCATCACACAGAGCTCCTATATATTCTTCTCAGCAGCACCCACAGGACTTCTAGTGTGTTAGTGGCATCACACAGAGCTCCTCTATTTTCTTTGCAGAAGCACCCACAGGACTTCTAGTGTGTTAGTGGCATCACACAGAGCTCCTCTATTTTCTTTGCAGAAGCACCCATAGGACTTCTAGTGTGTTAGTGGCATCACACAGAGCTCCTATATATTCTTCTCAGCAGCACCCACAGGACTTCTAGTGTGTTAGTGGCATCACACAGAGCTCCTATATTTTCTTTGCAGAAGCACCCATAGGACTTCTAGTGTGTTAGTGGCATCACACAGAGCTCCTATATTTTCTTCTCAGCAGCACCCACAGGACTTCTAGTGTGTTAGTGGCATCACACAGAGCTCCTATATTTTCTTTGCAGAAGCACCTATAGGACTTCTAGTGTGTTAGTGGCATCACACAGAGCTCCTATATTTTCTTCTCAGCAGCACCCACAGGACTTCTAGTGTGTTAGTGGCATCACACAGAGCTCCTATATTTTCTTTGCAGAAGCACCCATAGGACTTCTAGTGTGTTAGTGGCATCACACAGAGCTCCTATATTTTCTTCTCAGCAGCACCCACAGGACTTCTAGTGTGTTAGTGGCATCACACAGAGCTCCTATATATTCTTCTCAGCAGCACCCACAGGACTTCTAGTGTGTTAGTGGCATCACACAGAGCTCCTATATTTTCTTTGCAGAAGCACCCATAGGACTTCTAGTGTGTTAGTGGCATCACACAGAGCTCCTATATTTTCTTCTCAGCAGCACCCACAGGACTTCTAGTGTGTTAGTGGCATCACACAGAGCTCCTATATTTTCTTTGCAGAAGCACCTATAGGACTTCTAGTGTGTTAGTGGCATCACACAGAGCTCCTATATTTTCTTCTCAGCAGCACCCACAGGACTACCGACTACAATGGCTGGAAGACCGCCAAGGGGAGGCAGAGCGTGCAGAGCCAAGAACACAGGGCAGACAGTCTCTGTTTCTAGTGGACGTGGCCGTGGACGTGGACGTGGTCGTGCATCGTCATCAGCACGTGGCCATGGGACACGCGCGTCTTTGTTTTCGGCAGCTGGACATGTGGAGCCGCATCATGCTGAAGGCTTGGTAGAATGGATGACCAAGCCCTCCTCATCCTCCTCATCCTCTCTCACCCAGGCTCAGGGTACTGACAGAGCATCATCAGCCACCCCTTCCCTAGACCCACCATGTCCTCCTGAGGAGTCCCCCGAACTCTTTGAGCACAGTGTTGGGTACATGCTCCAGGAGGATGCCCAACGATTCGAAGGCTCGGATGACGATACCCAGCTTGAGGAATCTGGCAGTACAGTTCCACCAGCTGCAGCTTACTGCCAGGTTTGCTCTAGTGGTGAAGAGGGAGGGGATGATGAGGTCACTGACTCCACGTGGGTGCCTCAAGGGAGAGAGGATGAGGAGGAGGACGAGGAGGAGGAGGATGCGGCGTCACATGTCCAACGAGGCAGGATGCCCCCTGGAGGCCAGGTAGAGGCCAGCACAGCAACTGTACAACACCGCAGAGCTCCGCCTGTGCAGGGCGCTGCCTCTGCACGTTATCAGAAAAGTTCTTTGGTGTGGGCCTTTTTTGAGACGAGTGCAGCAGATCGCACCACTGCTATTTGCAATATTTGTCTCAAGCGTATCTCGCGTGGCCAAAACATCAGCCGCTTGGGCACGACAAGCATGACCAGACATATGGCGACCTGCCATGCAGCTCGTTGGCAGGCACACATAAAAGACCCACACCAAAGAACTAAGCGGACCTCTCCTTGCTCCTCCTCAGCTGGGATCTCCATCCCCACTACACCTTCAGTCCTCTCTGAAAGCTGCTCTGAGAGGACTGAAGGTGTAGAATTCGGTGTGTCACAACCAAGTACTTGCAGTACACCGACGTCCGAATGCAGCAGGCAAATTTCCCTGCCCCAGCTGCTGGACCGTAGAAAGAAGTACACTCCCAGCCATCCACATGCCCAGCGGTTGAATGCTAGCCTTGCTAAATTGCTAGCACTTCAACTGCTGCCTTTTCAGTTGGTAGACTCGGCCCCCTTCCGTGAGTTTGTTCAATGTGCGGTTCCTCAGTGGCAGGTTCCCAAACGCCACTTTTTCTCGCGGAAGGCGATTCCGTCTCTCTACCGGCATGTGGAGGGCAATGTCCATGCCTCGCTGGACAGGGCGGTCAGCGGTAAGGTGCATATTACCGCTGACTCATGGTCCAGCAGGCATGGACAGGGACGGTACCTTTCTTTCACGGCCCATTGGGTCACTCTATTGGCAGCTGGGAGGGATGCAGGACAAGGTGCAGTAGTGTTGGAGGTTGTTCCGCCACCACGCCTCCAAAACGCGACTACTGCTACTGGTTGTGACACACCTCTCTCCTCCACCCCCTCCTCTTCTTCTTCCTCCAGTGCTCTGTCCTTGGAACCAGCGGTGCTCCGTAGGCGTACAAGGGGCTACGCAAGTACGCAGGCAAAAAGATGCCATGCCGTGCTTGCGCTGGTGTGTTTGGGGGACAGGAGCCACACTGGGCCAGAGGTTCTGGCAGCTCTGCAGGGGCAGGCCGAGAGGTGGTTGACGCCACGTCAGCTTAAGCCAGGAATGGTCGTTTCTGACAATGGCACCAACCTCCTCTCCGCCCTGCGACAGGGGCAGCTCACCCATGTGCCCTGCATGGCTCACGTCCTCAACCTGGTGGTGCAGCGGTTCTTGGGCAGGTTCCCAGGCTTACAGGATGTCCTGAGGCAGGCCAGGAAAGTCTGTGTGCATTTCCGCCGATCTTATAATGCCAGTGCTCGGCTGACTGAGCTGCAAAAGGAGCTGAACCTGCCCAAGAACCGCCTAATATCTGACATGCCCACCAGGTGGAACTCAACGTTGGCCATGCTGCAGCGACTGCACACGCAGCAGAGGGCCATCAATGAGTACCTTTGCGACTACGGCACCAGGACAGGGTCAGGGGAGCTTGGGTTTTTTTCCCCACGTCAGTGGAGCATGATCAGGGATGCATGCACTGTCCTCTCACCATTTGAGGAGGCCACGAGGATGGTGAGCAGTGACAGTGCATGCATCAGTGACACTGTCCCTCTTGTCCACCTGTTGGAGCATACGCTGCGTGGGATAATGGACAGGGCACTTGAGGCAGAACAGAGGCAGGAAGAGGAGGACTTCCTTGCCTCTCAAGGCCCCCTTTATCCGGACAGTGTTCCTTCTGTCCCACCCATCACACAGGAAGAGGATGAGGAGGAGGAGGAGGAGGAGGAGGAGGAGGATTGTGTGAGCATGGAGGTGGAGCCTGGCACTCAGCATCAGCAGCAGCAGTCTTTTAGGGATGATGTACAGTCCCAACAAGCCAGTGGACTTGTACGTGGCTGGGAGGAGGTGGCTGGCGATCATGTCATCCTCAGTGACCCAGAAGACTCCGGACCGAATGCCTCAGCTAACCTACGCTGCATGGCCTCCCTGATCCTGCAAAGCCTGCGGAAGGATCCTCGTGTTCTTCGGATCAAGGAGAGGGACCATTACTGGCTGGCCACTCTCCTTGATCCGCGGTACAAGGGTAAGGTTGCGGACCTTATCTTGCCGTCGCAGAGGGAGCAGAGGATGAGACATCTCAGGGAGGCCTTGCAGAAAGGTCTGTGCAACGCGTTCCCAGAAACTGGGAGGCTACAAACTCCTGGTCCTGGGCGACGAGTTGCTGAGGCTTCGGTCAGTGGCAGAAGGAGCGGTGGGGAAGGTGGACGTCTGACCGATGCGTTCAGACAATTTTTTAGTCCGCAGCCCCAAGGTATGATCGGTTCCAGCAACCATCGCCAGCGTCTGATATACATGGTGCAGGAATACCTTGGGGCAAGGTCAGACTTGGACACCTTTCCCACCGAAAATCCTCTGGCTTACTGGGTCCTGAGGATGGATCACTGGCCAGAGCTTGCACAGTATGCAATTGAGCTACTGGCCTGTCCTGCCTCCAGCGTTCTTTCCGAACGCACATTCAGTGCTGCTGGAGGATTTGTGACTGATCATAGGGTGCGCCTGTCCACCGCCTCGGTTGATCGACTGACATTCATCAAAATGAATCAGTCTTGGATCACCACCAGCTACCAGGCACCTGAGGCGGATATAACCGAATAATTTTTAATGTCACATCCCTTCAAGACTGCCTATGCTGATGCTGAGTGACTGTCCTCTTATGTTCACTGACTATCCTCTTCCTCCTCCTCAATGATCCATGCCACAGCACCAGTGCCTAAGGCACAATTTTTCAGCCCCTGTTTAACAGGGGCGTGTACTTACAATTTTTTAAAAAAATGCTTCGCAACACGTGTGACTGCTGTGCTCCAAGTACAGTCTCTGTGAGGGCCGTGTTGCAGTGTTGTGGCACCAGCACCAGTGCCTAAGGCACAATTTTTCAGCCCCTGTTTAACAGGGGCGTGTACTTACAATTTTTTAAAAAAATGCTTCGCAACACGTGTGACTGCTGTGCTCCAAGTACAGTCTCTGTGAGGGCCGTGTTGCAGTGTTGTGGCACCAGCACCAGTGCCTAAGGCACAATTTTTCAGCCCCTGTTTAACAGGGGCGTGTACTTACAATTTTTTAAAAAAATGCTTCGCAACACGTGTGACTGCTGTGCTCCAAGTACAGTCTCTGTGAGGGGTTGCAGTGTTGTGGCACCAGCACCAGTGCCTAAGGCACAATTTTTCAGCCCCTGTTTAACAGGGGCGGGTAATTACAAATCTTGATCTAATAGTTCACAGCAGGGCCCATTCCTGCGCCCACCAAGAGTAACTATGAGGGCCTACAGTCTTGTGGCAACACCGTCCACCACCACCGCCAAAGGCCCAATTTTTCTGCCCTGTTCATCAGGTGCTTGCAATTACAAATCTTGATCTAATAACTCACAGCAGGGCCCATTCCTGCGCCCACCAAGAGTAACTGTGAGAGCTTACAGTCTTGTGGCAAAAACCGTCCACCACCACCACCACCACCACCACCACCACCCCCAATTTTTCTGCCCTGTTCAACAGGTGCATGCAATTACAAATCTTGATCTATTAACTCACAGCAGGGCCCATTCCTGTGCCCACCAGTCTTGTGGCTACACCAACATCTAATAGGGCAAATTTCTGCAGAGTATATACGCCAGGCCCCTACTTTCAAACATCCAACTTACAAACGACTCCTACTTGCAAATGGAAAGAGAAAACAGGAAGTGAGAGGAAATCTACCCCTAGGAAGGGAAATTCTATCCTGTTAGATTTAATTTGGGAAAAAGGTATCTCCTCTCTACTGATACTTTATCACCAATCCTTGTTTCAATTAAAACCCCACTTTTCCAAAAACATTTATCATTGGGACGGAAAGTGAGGTGACATGTTCTGAACAGATGTGCAAAGACAGCAAATGTTACAGGGGTGATAACCCCTCCCTATGTTCTCCAAAAAGCTTAAAAATAGATTTTTTTGGGATGGAGCTACACTTCATAATGTACCTGTTCAGATTCTACTTAAGATCAAACCTAAAGCCGCAAGTGGTTTTAAATGGCTTCTTTTTTTCCTTTACAAATGTCATTTTGTGCAAGGACAGTTCTAAACACGGGAAACACATGCCACTTCACAGGCATACTTTGGACACCCCCCAGGTACCATATTTAAAGGAAAATGTCACTTTTTTTTTTTCACTTTATGCATCATTAAAATGACTGCTCCCGAAAAAACGTTAGTTTTTAAAAGTTCTTTTTGCATTGATATATGTCCCCTGGGGCAGGACCCGGGTCCCCAAACCTGTTTTATGACATTAACATGCATATTGGCCGTTGTAATTAGCACTTTTGATTTCGAACGTTCGCGTCCATTATAACGTATAGGGTTCGAAAATTCGCGCGAACTTTCGGTCCGTTCGAAGGTTCTGGTTCGAACCGAACCCGGGGGTGTTCGGCTCATCCCTAACCTGCACCTGTATCTGCCCTTCTTTGCTGGTGTTATTCAATACAGTCATCTGCAGGAGTTAGTGTGTGTTGTGTGACTCCAGCACAGTATACACCTGCACCTGTATCTGCCCTTCTTTGCTGGTGTTATTCAATACAGTCATCTGCAGGAGTTAGTGTGTGTTGTGTGACTCCAGCACAGCACAGTATACACCTGTATCTGCCCTTCTTTGCTGGTGTTATTCAATACAGCCATCTGCAGGAGTTAGTGTGTGTTGTGTGACTCCAGCACAGCACAGTATACACCTGCACCTGTCCTGCTTTGCTGGTGTTATCTAATACAGCCATCTGCAGGAGTTAGTGTGTGTTGTGTGACTCCAGCACAGCACAGTATACACCTGCACCTGTATCTTCCCTTCTTTGCTGGTGTTCTCTAATACAGCCATCTGCAAGAGTTAGTGGGTGTTGTGTGCCTCCAGCACAATATACACTACCCAATTGCTGGTTTTCCCATCTCCCTGCAGGCCATTACAATATCTGGAAGGCCAACAAGGAGAGGCAGACAGTCACGAGCCAATAAAAGAGGGCAAGCAGGCTCTGTGTCTAGAGACAACAGTGCTGGTCGTGGACGCGGTGCATCGTAATCAGCACGTGGCCATGGAACACGCTTGTCCTTTTTTTCGGCAGCTGGACATGTTGAGCCACATCATGCCGAAGACTTGGTAGAGTGGATGACCAAGTCCTCCTCATCCTCTCTCACCCAGGCTCAGGGTACTGGCAAAGCAGCTGACAACGCATACTGTTCCCTCGTCTCAATGTCATCAGTCACTCCTTCCCTAGACCCACCAAGTCCTCCTGAGGAGTCCCCCGAACTGTTTGACCACAGTGTTGGGTACATGCTCCAGGAGGATTCCCAGCGTTTTGAAGGCTCTGATGATGATACCCAGCTAGAGGAAGGCAGTAGCGTGAGCGCAGAGAGAGGGGATGCTCAAGGACAGCAATCTGGCATGTTCCACCAGCTGCAGCATACTGCCAGGTTTGCTCCAGTGGTGAAGAGGGAGGGGATGATGAGGTCACTGACTCCACGTGGGTGCCTGATCGGAGAGAGGAGGAGGAGGAGGCACATCTCCAAAGAGGCAGGATGCCCTCTGGGGCCAGCTTAAGGTCAGGACACCGACTGAATCACACCGCAGAGCTCCGCCTGTGCAGGGCGCTGCCTCTGCGCGTTATTACAAAAGTTCTTTGTTGTGGGCCTTTTTTGCGAAGAGTGCATTAGATCGCACCGCTGCTATTTGCAACATATGTCTCAAGCGTATCTCGTGTGGCCAAAACATCAGCCGCTTGGGTACCACAAGCATGACCAGACATATGTTGACCTGCCATGCAGCTCGTTGGCAAGCGTACGTTAAAGACCCACACCTAAGAACAAAGCGGACCTCTCCTTGCTCCTCATCAGCTGGGATCTCCAACCCCACTATACCTTCAGTCCTCTCTGAAAGCTGCACTGAGAGGAATGAAGGTGTAGAATTAGGTGTGTCACAGCGAAGTACTTGCGGGCACTCTGCTAGCAGTACACCGACGTCCGATTGTACCAGGCAAATTTCCCTGCCCCAGCTGCTGGACCGTCGAAAGAAGTTCACTCCCAGCCATCCAAATGCCCAGCGGTTAAATGCTAGCTTGGCTAAATTTCTAGCACTTCAACTGCTGCCTTTTCTGTTGGTAGACTCGGCCCCCTTCCGTGAGTTTGTGCAATGTGCGGTTCCTCACTGGCAGGTTCCCAAACGCCACTTTTTCTCACGGAAGGCGGTTCCGGCTCTCTACCGACATGTGGAAGGTAATGTCCATGCCTCGCTGGACAGGGTGGTCAGCGGTAAGGTGCATATTACCGCTGACTCATGGTCCAGCAGGCATGGACAGGGACGTTGCCTATCTTTCACGGCCCATTGGGTCACTCTTTTGGCAGCTGGGAAGGATGCAGGACAAGGTGCAGTAGTGTTGCAGTTTGTTCCGCCACCACGCCTCCAAAATGCTACTACTGGTTGTGACACACCTCTCTCCTCCACCCCCTCCTCTTCTTCTTCCTCCATGGCCTTTTCCTGTCCTTTGTCCTCGGAACCAGCGGTGCTCCGTAGGCGTTCAAGGGCCTACGCAAGTACGCAGGCAAACAGATGCCACGCCGTGCTTGCGCTAGTGTGTTTGGGGGACAGGAGCCACACTGGGGCAAAGGTTCTGTCAGCTCTGCAGGGGCAGGCCGAGAGGTGGTTGACACCACACCAGCTTAAGCCAGGAATGGTGGTTTGCAACAATGGCACCAACCTCCTCTCTGCCCTGCGACAGGGACAACTGACCCATGTGCCCTGTATGGCTCACGTCCTTAACCTGGTGGTGCAGCGGTTCTTGGGCAGGTACCCAGGCTTACAGGATGTCCTGAGGCAGGCCAGGAAAGTCTGTGTGCATTTCCGCCAATCATATAATGCCAGTGCTCGGCTGGCTGAGCTGCAAAAGGAGTTGAACCTGCCCATGAACCGCCTTATATGTGACATGCCCACCAGGTGGAACTCAATGTTGGCCATGCTGCAGCGACTGCACACGCAGCAGAGGGCCATCAATGAGTACCTGTGCGACTACGGCACCGGGACAGGGTTAGGGGAGCTCGGATTTTTTTCACCACGCCAGTGGAGCATGATCAGGGATGCATGCACTGTCCTGTCACCATTTGAGGAGGCCACGAGGATGGTGAGCAGTGACAGTGCATGCATCAGTGACACTGTACCTCTTGTCCACCTGTTGGAGCATACGCTGCATGGAATAATGGACAGGGCACTTGAGGCAGAACAGAAGCAAGAAGAGACTTCCTTGCCTCTTAAGGCCCCCTTTATCCAGACAGTGTTCCTTCTCTCCCACCCATCACACAGGAAGAGGAGGAGGAGGAGGATTGTGTCAGCATGGAGGTGGAGCCTGGCACTCAGCAGCAGCTGTCTTTTAGGGATGATTTACAGTCCCAAGAAACCGGGGGACTTGTACATGGCTGGGAGGAGGTGGCTGCGGATCATGTCGTCCTTAGTGACCCAGAAGACTCTGGAACGAATGCCTCAGCTAACCTACGTTGCATGGCCTCCCTGATCCTTCAAAGCCTGCGGAAGGATCCTCGTATTCTTTGGATCAAGGAGAGGGACCATTACTGGCTGGCCACTCTCCTTGATCCACGGTACAAGGGTAAGGTTGCAGACCTTATCTTGCCATCGCAGAGGGAGCAGAGGATGAGACATCTCCGTGAGGGCTTGCTGAAAGGTCTGTGCAACGAGTTCCCAGAGACTGGGAGGTTACAAACTCCTGGTCCTGGACAACGAGTTGCTGAGGCTTCGGTCAGTAGCAGAAGGAGCAGTGGAGAAGGTGGCCGTCTGACCGATGTGTTCAGACAGTTTTTTAGTCCGCAGCCCCAAGGTATGATCGGTTCCAGCAACCATCGCCAGCGTCTGATATACATGGTGCAGGAATACCTAGGGGCAAGGTCAGACTTGGACACCTTTCCCACCGAAAATCCTCTGGCTTACTGGGTCTTGAGGATGGATCACTGACCAGAGCTTGCACAGTATGCAATTGAGCTACTGGCCTGTCCTGCATTCAGCGTTCTTTCGGAATGCACATTCAATACTGCTGGAGGCTTTGTCACGATCACAGGGTGCGCCTGTCCACCGACTCGGTTGATCGACTGACCTTCATAAAGATGAATCAGTCTTGGATCACCACCAGCTACCAGGCACCTGAAGCTGATGTAACAGAATAATTTATTTTGAAATGTCACATCCCTTCAAGACTGCCTATGCTGATGCTGAGTGACTGTCCTGTTATGTTGACTGACTATCCTCTTCCTCCTCAATGATCCTGATGATAGCTTGGAAGAACATTTTTGTTTCTGGGTGCCACCACCAGTGCCTAAGGCCCAATTTTTCAGCCCCTGTTTAACAGGGGCGTGTAATTACAAATCTTGATCTAATAATTCACAACAGGGCCCATTCCTGCGCCCACCAAGAGTAACTGTGAGGGCTTACAGTGTTGTGGCAACACCGTCCACCACCACAGGTCCAATTTTTCTGCCCCTGTTCAATAATGGCATGTAATTACAATTCCTGATATAATAGTTCACAGCAGGGCATTCCAGCGCCCACCAAGAGTAACTGTGAGGGCTTACAGTGTTGTGGCAACACCAATATCTAAGGGGTACATTTCTGCAAAGTATATACGGCAGGCCCCTACTTTTAAAACATCCAACTTACAAACAACTCCTACTTGCAAACGTAAGGAGACAACAGGAAGTGAGAGGAAATCTACCCCTAGGAAGGGAAATTCTATCCTGTTAGATTTAATATGGGAAAAAGTTATCTCCTCTCTACTGATGCTTTATCACCAATCCTTGTTTCAATAAAAACACCACTTTTCCAGAAACATTTGTCATTGGGACGGAAAGTGAGGTGAAATGTTCTGAACAGGTGCACAGACAGCAAAACAAATGTTACAGGGGTGATAACCCTTCCCTATGTTCTTCAAAAAGCTTAAAAATAAATTTTTTGGCTGCAGCTACACTTAAAAATGTACCTGTTCAAAATTACAAACAGATTCTACTGAAGAACAAACCTACAGTCCCTGTCTTGTTTGCACCGCCTGTATACTGCTGTATATAGTATATAGGATTTTAGGTATAGGGTTTTATTTTGGGTGCGAGGTTCCCCTTAATAGCCATGCAAGACCCAAAGGGGCTGGTAATGGGCTGGGGCTGGGGTGGGGGGGGGGGGGGGTGATATGGTAGCCATGCCATTTTTCTCAAAGATTTTCATCCATATTGCCAGGACAAGACATTACATTAAAGCCGCAAGCAGTTTTTAAATGGCTTTTTTTCCTTTACAAATGTAATTTTGTGCAGGGACAGTTCTAAACACGGGAAATGCCAAACTTTTTTAGGACAATAACATGCATATTGGCCGTTATAATTATCAATTTAGATTTCCAACGTTCGCGTCTATTGTAATTAATAGGGTTCTAACGTTGAAAAGTGTGTCCCTTATTGATCGAGAGCGTCTAAACATGATCTCTGGATATGGCTTAATAAATTTCAAGACCCTCTCATCGGCTGTCAACAGATGCCAAAATTTGTTGTAGATGTTCCTTATTTTTCCATGTTGTCGACTATATTTTGTGATAATCCTTGTTGATGTCTTATCTCTTCTGGGCTTATATAGAAGCGTTACTCTGTCTTGATTCTTTACTCTGTTGAAAGCTTTTTTAAGACAGGTTCTACTGTATCCTCTGACCAAGAGACTATCCTGTAGTTGGTTAGCTTCTCTCTGAAAGTCTGTATCAATCTGTACAATTACGTCTTAATTACGTCTTAATCTCAACAATTTACTATAAAGAAGGCTCCTGATGAGCTGTTGGGGATGTGAACTGTTAGCATGTAACAGACTGTTGCCTGCTGAGGGCTTTCTATGTAAAGTGGAACTGAGTGTGCCATGTTCATTAATAAAAATGTCTACATCCAAAAAAGTTATCCTTGACTGATCCATTGTATGTGTATATTTGAGATTATAGGTATTGGTCTGTAGACTTTCCAAGAAGTTTTCCAAATCGTCCCTTGATCCTGCCCAAATCATAAAAACGTCATCTATGTATTGATGCCATGATACAATCTGACTAAGATCCAGTTTCATCTGAGAACAGGTCCCGTTCCCACCCCCCCAGGTACAGGTTCGCGGATGAGGGTGCAAATTTTGCCCCCATAGCGACACCCTGTACCTGGAGGTAGTGGGAATCTTTGAAAACAAAAATATTATGTGTCACAAATTCCAAGATTTCAATTATAAAATCATTATATTTTCTTGAATCAAGCTCTCGCTCATTGAGGAAGCCACGGACAACCTCCACACCTCTAGTATGGGGTATGGAGTTGTATAGGGCCTCTATATCAATGGCTACCAGCCAACAATTTTGAGGCACTCCCAATCCAGGGATTTCAATAACTCAATGGTGTCTTTAACATAAGAAATGAGATCTTTCATGTGTGGGTATAGATACTCGTCGATCAATTGGCTAGCTTTGGACAAAAAACACACTTTTTAAAATTTTAATGCACTAAAACACACTATAAAAAAGATGATTTTATGCAGAGTACATGGATACCAAACACGAAATGCTTTAAAATTGCGCACAAACGTGCAGCGGTGACAAACTACATACATTTTTAAAACCTTTTACAGGTTACTATTTTAGATTTACAGAGGAGGTCTACTGCTAAAATTACTGCCCTCGATCTGACCTTCGTGGTGATACCTCAAATGCATGGTGCAATTTCTGTTTACATATGACACCAGACCAATGTTTGCGTTCGCCTTTGCGTGTGAGCACGGTGGGACAGGGGTGCTTTTTTTATTTTTTATTATTATTTTGCCTTTTTATTATATTTTTAAACTGTTCCTTTCATTTTTTTTTTTTTTTTATAATTTTTATTGTTATCTCAGGGAATGTAAATATCCCCTATGATAGCAATAGGTAGTGGCAGGTACTCCTTTTTTTTTTTTTTTTTTTTAAAAGAGATTGATCGGTGGGTATGCCCACCATTAGAATACCACCCTTCATCCACCCACTTCTAATGAGGGGCATTCATGCACCATTTTTTTTTAACTGTGGTGGTGAAATCACCTCCTACAGCGCTGGAGTGGTTGATTTATGTATTGTGGGAGTAAACGCTGTTGCTGTCAAGATAAATAAACCTGTGCTGCAGCTGAATGGGGTACCTGCTAAGCAAATGATGGTTAACAATAAAACAAAGTAACATTACAATATAACAGTAAGACTTGCCATACCTGCAAAGCAAATACAATAAAACATTGCAATCTTGCCTAAAAAATATATGCCGAAGCATGGGGGCAATCCGCCCCTAATGTTAGGAGTAAATCGCTCCTCCAACCCTGTCCCCATGCTTCAGCATATAGGCTCTTTTTTTTTTAAATGGTGGTGAAATCACCTCCGACAGCGCGGGAGTCACGGCTTTACCTATCGCGGGAGCAAACGCTGTAATAAATAAACCCGTGCTGCATCTGAATGGCATACGTGCTAACCAAATGAAAAAAAAATACAACTATTTTTGGCTTTTTTATTTTTTAGGTTTTTTTTTGTGTTTTTTTTTTTTTTTCACTTTGATAAAAACTGTAAAAAAACTGTAAATTGAACACTGCAGATTAGGGTCTCTCAAAATGTTATGGCCTTCACATCTTTCGAGACCCTGTGTACCTGTGCCTAGGACTCTGTGGTGCTATACCCTACACTAATACTCAACTAGTGTGTGGTAGCATTCTAAACAGTCACCAATGCAAAGACCAGATTGGTCAGGACAGGAGGGACAATAAAAGCGGGTGTCACGCCTATATCCGCACTTTCTACAGACACAACATCTTCTTTGGGGGTTTCTTTGGGTAGGGGTACCAGAGAGGTACAGCTTACTGCATTCGCGTTGGGAAGTTGGGCCACAGCACCATCTGGAAATGGAAGGGCTGTGATGATCTCTTCCTGGAATTTAAGGAAGGATCCAGTTCGTCCTGAAGCTTTGTATAGCACAAAAGCATTCAGCAGAGCCAATTGAAATAAATTCACAGACAATTAGATACAGCGCCAACAACTGGTCGTTGAGGTCCACCCCTCCCATATTAAGGTTATATTCATGGACACAGAAGGGTTTCTCCACAACACCAATCACCGTAGGAATTTGGACCTTCGTGTCTGCGTGAAGGGAGGACAGAACTTCACTTCACAGTGAGCAAATTATTACATCTCAAGCAGGCTCTCTCCCCCAGTCTAAGATGGGAATCTACAAGCCTCTGTGGAAATCCCCGGTGATTAGATGGCACGGTGCCACATTCTCCAATTTGATGATTAAACAAGTGACTAAAAAGTGGCACGCTTGTGTAATAATTGTCCACATACAAGTGGTACCCCTTTTCCGAATAAGGGTGACACCAAGTCCCACACAATCTTACCAGCGCTCCCTATGTAGTCTGGGCAGTTCTTTGGCTCTACGTAACTATCTCTTTCCTCGTAAACCGTAAAAGTATATGTATAGCCTGTGACCCTGTCACAGAGCTTATACATCTTGACCCCATATCTGGCACGGTTGCTGGGAAGATACTGTTTGAATGACAAGCGGCCAGAAAACTTAATCGGGGACTCATCAATGCAGACAACTTGATGGGGCGTAAACAAGGCTGCAAAGCTTTGGTTGAAGTGGTTTATGAGGGGCCGAATTTTGTAGAGCCGATCAAATTCAGGTTCATTATTGTTGAAGTGCATGAACCGCAAGATCTGCTCGTATCATGTCCTGGTCATGGATGCAGAGAACACATATGGTGAATTGGGTCAGTGGACCAATATGACCGCAACTCACTCTTTTTAGTTCTGCCCATAAGGAGGGATAGGCCCAGGAAGGTCTTAAATTTGGAAACCGTAATTGGTTTCCAATCTCTGGCAAGGGTCAGCTGGTGATTAGCAGCGATGAATTGACCAGCATATAAATTGCTTTGGTCCACAATAGATCTATAGAGATCTTCAGTGAAAAACAGCGAATAAAAATCAAGTGAAGTAAAATCAACTGTTTCCACCTGAATTCCAGGTTGGCCAGTGATTGGGGTAAGTACGGGTGCTGCAGAAGTGGTGGGCTCCCAATTAGGATTGGCGAATGCAGCAGGAAGGGCACTATGGGCTCGACAGGCCTGTCTTTGTCTTCTTCTTGGTGGCAGCGGGACTCTACACGTGCTAGCCACCTCGCCAGCTTGAACTGCACTTATGGAACTCACCACGTCACCACGTGATACTGCAGTGCTGGATGTACGACCAGGATGTACTAGGCCGCTGGTGCTTGCCAGTTCACTGGCTCTCTGCTCTATACAAGGGACCTGCCGTTCTTGCACCTTTAACGACAGCAGAAGAACGGGGTCTGGTACGCCTGACCTTAGGTCTGACGACACGGCCATCTGTCAGGGTGCCGGTGCTGTCTACAGGTTTGTATTCTGAGCCTGAATCTGACAGATGAGTGACTTCCTCTTCACTATTTGTCATGCTCAGAAACATGTAGGCCTCTTCACTAGTGTACATTCGATTTGACATTTTGGTCTCTAAATTTACTGGTACACTAGTAAGACTCACAAGAAAAAAAGCACCTGACTGTCAGCGACTGATTCAAACGCCACCAAAAAACTCTTAGCTCTGATCGATTAATACTGCACTTGGTTGGGCTGGGCGGAGGGGCTAAACGCAGGTGCTAACAGGTATCTGGGCTGATCCCGCTAACACTGCGTTTTTGTGAACCTTAAACTGCTGGGGACACTAATATAGTTCTGATCAGATCAGATACCAATCCATTCAGACACTATACTACTAAGGGAGGCGTATGGTGCGTGCATGGGTGTTAGCGCTACTGGCACTAATCTGACACTGCCTGGGGCGACGCAGACCCTATCTGATGCTAAATCCTAACCACCGGGTGACCTTTATTGGGTAAAATACGATGGGTGCCCTGATGCTATAAACAATAAACTAGCTACACTGCGTCATCCTTGACACTTATACAGTGATCACTGGTGATGGGGTAATCAAGGGGTTAAAACTTTATTAGGAGGGGTTAGGGGGGTCCCTAGACGTATCTTGGCCTAAGACTAATTACCCAAGCGATCAAAAAAATTCTGAATGCTGTACTGGGTGACACAGTGACATTGGGTGAAGGAGTTAACTGGGGGGTAATCGGGGGGGGGGGGGGGTGAAATATGTACCTACGTGTCATTGTAGTGTTGGTGCACTTACTCCACGGTCTGGAACGGAAAAGACCGACATGAGGAGAGATAACATCACTTCCCCTGTCAGTGTTTACAGTTACACGACAGGGAAGGATCTCATTCGCCAGGACTGATCACCAGGCCAGATTTCATTGGCCTGGACACTGATCAGTTCTGGATGGAATCCCATCGTCGCAGCCGCGCACCCAACGTAGTATGACGGCGAATCGCCTGCCCGTGCCATTCTGCCACAGTACAACTGCGGCGGCTGGTCAGAAGCAGGTTAAGGATACTAGACATTTGTTCATTAAGCATCATGGCCGTCAAACAGTCTCTCAATCCCTGAAAGGGGACTGTAGGTTTCTTCCAGGCCTCAGCAATCGTCATTTTGACGGCTATGAACAGATAAGATGCCAGTTTTTGTTGTTGACCGAATAAGCCCGGTATGGAGCAATGCAGCAAAGCAAATTTAGCTTCCTTTTGGATATTTAGATGAAACCGGGAATACAACAGACCGAACACTCGGGACCAAAAACACACCGGTCAAGGGCAGGTCCACCAGGTATGCAAAACTTTACCACGATGGCCATAGAGAGTGGAGATAAGTCCCAGAGAGTGCTAACAAATATGCTCAAAAATAGTTTTCTGGAACTGGTAAAAAGATGTACACTCTAGAGGGGCTATCCAATGTTGAAGCTGGAGGAAGAGAAAATACTACGACTGGGGAGCATTATGAGACTTGCGAAATGCAGTTCATGTCGTGGGAGACGGCTAGTCAAAAAGTGTTGCACATGAGAAAGGCCATGGGAGGTCCACCAAGTGAACGCTTGAGGCTGGTCAAGGCCAGGGGGAAACGAGGGCTTGTTGGTAATAGGCAGCAAGGGTAGGAAGGGGGACATAATGGAGCTTGAGTAACTCATTGAGTCCCATAGCTTCAGACTATGCTGCATTAATGGGCTTAAGGCTGCAGGACGCAGCTTCTGTGGAAGCCATTAAAGCCCCTGTACAGAAACAGTGGCACAATTAGGGAGCTCCAAAAACACTCATAAGGGAACATTGGATGAGGCATGAAGCAGAGTTAATTGAGCGATGTGGGCAGCCAGATAGTTGGAGACGTGGAACCCCCAGGCCTCCTTGTAGTGTATGTATGTGTAGCGGGTGCCGCTCAGCCCTCCTGCTGCCACCTGAGGCACACACAAGCACAGGCATGGGACACGCAACCTGTCAGTAGCTGCAGGGGAACCCCCCCCTCCTTCTTTCTAACTTTTCTGTATAATACATTAATGCATCAACGATGCATACAGTTGGCGCTATTCTTTTGCAGTACCTCCATATCAGGGTATATATGTCAATATCACTGTACGATGTAGAGCAATATCTTCCTCACCCCATGTCATTAGCAGCCTGCTGAATGCCTCTCGATCAAAATACGCATCATGGCACTCCTGCATATCCCAATATGAAAGCACCATTGACAATGGACGTAATGATGTTGTATATGTGCACCTTTTTTTTTTTTATTATTTTAGGAGGCGTGGCTTCACCACCACACGACAGAAGATAAAAGGGCTCGGTGTGTGTTAGTCCCCTCCCCGTCCAGGCAAAGCTACACCACTCGTTGCAAATTCATTTACGTCATTACGGTCATGTGACGCGGCCTATACGATCCCCCATTCATCAGGCATTGGGAGAGCAGAAGCCTGAATGACTGCCAAAAGAGCTCACGGTTCCGCCTGGAACTTTCGTGGCATACTCTGCGGTCATTGCACGAATCCTCCATTTGTACCTGCTATTAACCACTTTGCATCCAGGCCAATTCTGACATTTCTCTCCTACATGTAAAATTCATAATTTTTTTGCTCGAAAATTACATAGAACCCCCAAATATTATATATGTTTTTTTAGCAAAGACCCTAGAGAATACAATGACGGTCGTTGCAACTTTTTATCTCGCACGGTATTTGCGCAGCAATTTTTCGAACACGTTTTTTTCAGAAACAAAAACAATTTCATGCTTAAAAAAAACAAAACAGTAAAGTTAGCCCAATTTTTTTGGATAATGTGAAAGATGAAGATACGCCGAGTAAATAGATACCCAACATGTCACGCTTCAAAATTGCACGCGCTCGTGGAATGGCGCCAAACTTTGGTATTTAAAAATCCCCATAGGCGACGCTTTAAAATGTTTTACTGGTTACATGTTTTGAGTTACAGAGGAGGTCTAGGGCTAGAATTATTGCTCTCGCTCTAACGTTCGTGGTGATACCTCACATGTGTGGTTTGAACACCGTTTTCATATGTGGGCGGGGCTTACGTATGCGTTCACTTCCGCGTACGAGCTCACGGGAACAGGGGCGCTTTAAAAAAAAAAAATTTATTATTGTTAATTTAACTTTTTATTTTTTGAGTTTGACACTTAAAAAAAAAAAAAATTAATTGATTACTTTTATTCCTATTACAAGGAATGTAAACATCCCTTGTAATAGGAATATTACATGATCGGACCTATTTACAGTGAGATATGGGGTCAATAAGACCCCACATCTCACCTCTAGGCTGGGAAGCCTAAAATAAAAAAAATAAAAAAACAATCACCGCTTCCCAGCCGAGGCGGCGCCGTTATTTGAATGCAGAGGCCGGGCGTGACGTCATAACATCGCGCCCGGCCTCCGAACCATCTGGTCCACCAGAAATCTCTATGGTCATCATCCGGGGGCCGGCGGATCCTGTGTCTGACTCACCGATGGAAGCGGTGAGTCGGTAGAAGCACCGGAGGGCGGCGGGAGGGGGGCGTCCCCTCCTGCCGCCCGTAAGAACGATCAAGCGGCGGAACAGCCGCTATGATCATTCTTATGGTGCAGGGAATCACCGGCTGAAAACGGCAATATCTGAATGATGTCTGTAGCTACAGGCATCATTCATATATACTCCCGGAAAGTAGAGGCCGTCATATTACGGCCTCCGGATGGGAAGTGGTTAAGCAGTAGTGTCTCTCTACTTTGCCATGGATGGCTTGAGACACACAGTATGGATTTCATGATTGTGGCCATAAGAACGGCAGGTACTCGTATCACCGGCTATAGGATCTGTGTCAGAAACCATGAAATCAGACCGAGACAGAAGTACAGTTAAATCACACTTGTTTAATAATAAAAGTAAAAAAAAACAAACGTGGTCAAAACATAGCCAGAGTTCAGGAACCGGAACGGATAGTCAGCCAGGCCAGAAGTCAGGAATCAAAGTAGTGGAACAGCAAGCAGGATCCGGAGCCAGAAGGAATGTCAGCAAAGCCAGTCTTAAAACAGGAACGCGGGAGATGTTTCTAGGGATGTTGACCAAGGCGAAGGCAGAGCTCCTCTGGACTGGACAGCTTAAGTAGGCAGGACTAACGAGCAGGATATCAACCACACAGCTGAGTAACTGTGGAGAGAGATGGGAGCTGGCAATTAGCTGACAGCTGAGCGGCCAGCTCAGAGAAGGAAGGGCTGAGCCCAGCCCTGACAATCTGGTAATGTAGGATTGCCTCCTTGCCTCAAGCCCTGCTTCAGAGCTGTTATGCCCCTTTGCAATTGCCTATTTTTTATGCTTGCTAATTTCACATACAATTTGTCCATTAAGCGGGACTCTGTTCTATTGCCCTCAGCACCTTTGGGCATTGCTAGCTATTGACATCTATGTGTGACTGATATATATATATATATATATATATATATATATGAATACATCTGGCATATCAATGAATCTGTGAATTGGAAGAATTGCACACGTGCAGGCATTCATCTTGGGTTCCAACACTGTTTGCCTCCTAGGAACCAGCAGTCAATCCAGTATACATAATCAGAGGCCAATGATCTATTGTCCATCAGTGATCAGTAGCTATCTCAGCAGCAACTCTGGTGCATCTATTTAGTGGTCATCATTAAATGCAGAACATTACCCAATCTTTGCAGTACTCTAGTTAAGTGACAGAAGTAACTTCCATGCATCTTCATCTGACCACTGTATATGCATCTCCGAAATATATGAACTTAGAGGCTTTATGCATTGATTTACAGCTTGCAATCCCATACCAGGAGCCCCAGCACTAGATACCTTCCATCTAGCATACAGCAGGCTTGCCATATTTACTGCTTTCCCATACCCCGGAGGCCATACACAAACAGATCGCCTTAATAGGATTCCTCTTTATGAATTCCTTTCTCAGCCACACTCGCAATGGGTATTTACCGCTGACGATCTCTGTGTGTATGCTAATCTGGCGTTTGGACCTTTAGTTGATATTTGTTTTGTTATTTTGTCTTTACATGTCTGTATGTCCATTGTCTGTGTACCACACTCTACTTTAGTAGTGTGGGACTTTATAAACTATAACCAGTGTAGTTCTGAGCCATGTTTTTATTCCTTATATTGAATAAACTTTTGTATGTTTTTACCAGACTCTAGTATTGCCCTTTGCTGCCTCAGTAGCCGCTTCTTTACCTCCCGGGGTTCCCGTATCTGAGATTTCCCCCACTTTTCATTCTGTCTATTCATATCAGACCCTGTCATGACCTTGCCCAATTTATTTGCCTTACTATCCGATTACAGAGCCGTCTCTGGATTAACTACTACAATACAGGGCACTTTCGCCCCCTTCCTTCCCAGCCCAATTTTCAGCTTTCAGTGCTCTCACACTTTCAATGACAATTGCGCGGTCATGAAATGCTGTACCCAAATGAAATTTTTATCATTTTGTTTGCACAAATAGAGCTTTAGTTTGGTGGTATTTATTCACGACTCAGTTTTTAATTTTTTGCGATATAAGTGAAAAAATTGCGGAAATTTTGAAAAAAAAACAATATTTTCTCCTTTCTTTTTTAAAAGAAATCCAATAAAATCAAATTTTGTCATAAATTTAAGCCAAAATGTATTCTGCTACATGTTTTTAGTAAAAAAAATTCCGTTAAGTGTATAATAATTGGTTCGCGTGATCACGGACATATGTACACAAATGATCATGTACAGATGTGTGCAGGAGATCACGGACATATGTGTGCAGATAATCATTGGCACATGTTATTTTACTGGGACATGTGTTTTTATTATTTGGGGACATGTGTTTTTATTTGGGGACATGTTTTTATTATTTGGGGACGTGTGTTTTGGGGACATGTATGTTTTGGGGACATGTGTGGGGACGTGTGTTTACACTAGACTGGTGATCAGTGAGTAAAAAGCTGTAAAAATAAACAGCTAATACTGATCACCAGCCGGCTGCAGCGATCCACTCTCCTCTCCTCTCCTCACCGACGACTTCCGTGTGAGGAGAGGAGAGCTGATTGCCTAGCAACCGGCTGTTTGCTAACATCACATGACGGCTGTGATTGGACACGGCCGTCATGTGATCAGGAGGGCCAATCACAGAGCCCTCCTGCCGATCCGAGATGCGCCGTGTCCGGGTGACACGAGCGCATCGGGATCGCAGCGCTGCGCGATCCCGCTACTTCTGATGGACGTTCAGGAACGTCCGATCAGAAGTAGACGGCTCCCACCCGGCCGTATATATACAGTGGCCGGGTGGGAAGTAGTTAAAGATAAATCGGCTAAAATCAGAAGCTCTCAATATAAATCTCACGGATGTAGTCTTAAATTTTATACGGCCATCTTTTTACTTTAGATCCCTTCAGATACCAGTTCCCTCTGTTTTCTTCTGGCAGTTACAGTCCCTGATATATATATATATATATATATATATATATATATATATATATATATATTTATCTGGAATAAGGGAGGTTGCTGGATGACCCGCTCTACCCTATACAGGTCCAAATGGCGAGGGGGGCTGGGAGTCCCGCATTTCTTGTGATACTATAGGGTGTCACAACTGGTCCAATTATACCAAATTTTTGCTGAAGGTTATAGGCCTGACTGGGTCCAATTAGAGGTGCAGGCAAGTCCGACCACCTCATTGGATCTTCTAATGTGGCTCCCTGAGAAGGAGCATTGGGCAGTGTTGAGCCACTCTTTGCATCTGTGGGACACAGCATGTAAGTTGTACCCTTTAAAATCCCCCCATTTGCCAGTAGCCCCACTTTTCAATAACCCTCATTTCCTCCCAGGCCAACAAAGCACCCAATTCACATGGTGGATCAACAAGGGTCTTTACAGAATTGCTCACTTTATAGATCATAAGGGTATAAGACAACTTAACTATTTTAGGGAAACCTTAAAATGCCCCCCACAGAGACTTATCGTCTGTGCCAAATTATCCACTTCATGAAAACCTTATTAAGAGACCAGGTGGACATCACCACTAGGACCCTGTTTGAAAACCAATGTATATGAAGGCTTGAACGCAAAGTCAAAGACATAAGGGCGCTATCCACACCCAGGACTCTAATCGCTATATGAGCAGGTTTAGGACTTAAAGGATAAGTTCACCTTTGTTCTCCTTTTTTTTTTTTTTATTCCTGCTCTCTTATGTACCAATATAGCATTCAT
Source organism: Lithobates sylvaticus (assembly GCA_028564925.1). Classification (NCBI taxonomy): domain Eukaryota; kingdom Metazoa; phylum Chordata; class Amphibia; order Anura; family Ranidae; genus Lithobates; species Lithobates sylvaticus. The sequence goes on along the minus strand of CM053033.1, from coordinate 76,030,333 downwards.
GTACTTTTTTTGCAAAAAATATCAAAGCTTTCCATACAGTTTACAGACACCTTACTGTCCTCCATCCATGTTTCCAAACAGAGCTATTGCTTCTGTCTTACTGCCTTACAGACTGTAGGTTATGACACAGGAAGGAGTTGACCAGCTGACCTCATTAGCATACACCGTGCATCATCGACCCACTAATTCCCAGCTGCATGTTTTTTAACCGAAATGCAATCAATTAGTGATCACCCTTCTCACTAAATACACAATAGACAATCAGATTGCATAGTGTATGGCCATCTTAATACAAGTACATAGAAGGGAGTAGACAAACACTCAGCTGTCAAGCCCTGTTCACATCTCTGCATAGCGGGAACTCCAATTCCGACATGCTTCTTTCTTCTTTTTTTTTTGCAAGGTGGGGAGGGGGTGTTTTGGAGCATTTTCATTCATCACACATAGGGCTCATCACACATCCACCTGAATGGGCTGTGCTACACACAGCAATCGCCCCAAAGAAGCTTCACAACTTTTTTTTAGAGCGGAGCTTGGTGCGTTTTTTACTGCGATTTTTGGTGCAACGCATTTCTGAAATGCAAGGAAACACACAGATGTGAATGGAGCCTCATTGTTCTTGTGTTACCACACCAATTTCACTTTCAGGCCCCATTCACATCTAGCATAGTGGGAGCAAATGTTTTTTGGCTCGCTGATTTCAATATTTAAAAAGGCAGTGCAGCAAAGGAAGCAATAATATCTAGTGCTCTCCGTAATCTTAACAAAGATTTATTAAAAATATAAATGTTGCACTTACAAGTAACGCACTGAGCCTCAATGCAAAGGATTCACAGCATATTGTGATGTACTCCACTGATGAAGTCCTGCCCCCTTGGGACGTAACGCGTACTGAACCACGTGACTTTTGTTTGTGACATCACCCGCGTCCTACGCGCTGATTCTCGTGGAGTACATCACGATATACTGTGGATCCTTTGTACTGAGGCTCAGTGCATTTCTTGTAAGTGCACCATTTATATTTTTAATAAATCTTTATTAAGATTTTGGAGAGCATTATTATTATTGCTTCCTTTTTATGTTATCTACCCACCTGGAGTTGATGGTGAGAGTCCCTTTGATCTAGCAAGTTTACCAGCATCCATCCAGTGCTACTCAGAGATCCTGTTGTGCTCATCCCTTAAGGGAAAACAGCTTGTGAGACCTGACTGATTTATTCAGGGGTCCATTTTTTGAGGTGAGCTGCTAGAATTATCATTGGTGTAGGTTCACTGAGTCACCTTATCTATCAATTTATAATCACTTCATTGGACACTTGTTGGTGCTTGCTGACCATCTTATGCAAAGACTTTATGTGAAGAGCATGGACTTTATATCATCATTTATTTAGTATTGTTTTTAAATGTTTTATGCTGCACTGCTTTTTTATATAGTTACGTTTGGGGATTTGATATTTTGACCCTCAGTGTTCTAGCTGCTGTTTTTAGGGTTTCATTTGCGCTGTATGATTTTCTTTTATTTAGCGTTGATTTCAATAGGCTGTGCTATATGTGGCTTATGGGACATTTTGACGTTTTGTGGGTTGCGTGTCTTTTACTGTGCATGCAGCATTTGCCACTCGCAAAATGTGTGTTCACCTCTGTGTTTGGTGTGCCGCTAACAATTAATCACAGATTGTATAGTGTATGGTAACTTTAATGCACCTAAAATACTAGTTGCTTTCAGTGCCCTTAATTGTTAACGGCACACCAAACACAGAAGCAAACACACATTTTGCCATGTAAAAAACGAGGGGCAAATGCTGCAAAATGCACTGTAAAAAATACGCAACCCACAAAAGGCCAAAATGTTCCATTAACCACATGTAGTACAGCCAATATTAATCAACAGGCTGCCCTATGCATGTCAAAGGAAAAACGAGCCACAAAATGTGCACTATGCTAGATGTGAATGGGGCCTGAAAGTGAAATTGGTGTGGTAACACAAGAACAATTTCAGAAATGCGCAGCACAAAAAAAAATCCACAGTAATAAAATACACCAAGTTCCGTTCTAAAAAAAAAATTGTGAAGCTTCTTTGGGGCGATTGTTGCGTGTAGGGCAGCCCATTCAGGTGGATGGGCTGCCCTATGTGAGATGAGTTCAAATGCTGCAAAACGCCTCCCCCCTTGCTACAAAAAAAAAAATGCATGTGGAAATTCGAGTTCTGGCTATGCAGAGATGTGAACAGGGCTTGACAGCTGAGTATGTCCACTCCCTCCTATGTACTTGTATAAAGATGGCCATACACTATGCAATCTGATTGTATATTGTGTATTTAATGAGAAGGGTGATCACTGATTGATTGCATTTCATTAAAAAAAAAAATACAGCTGGGAGTGGGAGGGTGGATGATGCAGGGTGTGTGCTAATGAGATCAGATGGTCAACTCCTTCTTGTGTCAGAATCTACAGTCTTTAAGGAAGTAAGACAGAAGCAATAGATACATTTGGAAACATGGATGGAGGACAGTACGGTAAGTGTCTGTAGATTTTATAGAAAGATATGATATTTTTGCAAAAAAAGTACATGAATGTTATATTGGTACATAGGGGAGCTTATCCTTTAAGGGTAAATTCAGTGCACTGAACCAGACATTGTGTCTGAATGGGTTTTTTGGGACTGTGGTGCTGAGGCGCAGAAGGGAGAGGTCTGACATAAAGGATAAGGTCATTCCTCTGCCCTCCTGCTTGGACTCGTAGAGCCAAATTTAAGTAGAGTTGGTGATTAATCTATTGAAGTGTTATCACTACTACTGTAATTTGTCATTTTTGTGTGGTTACCTATATGCTTTTGGGGTTATTCGCTTTGAGGAGTCCCCTGAAAGCAGCCAGAAATTATTGTTGAGTTTTTCCCTCTCAACCTCCAGTCATTATTGTCACAGTTTGATTTGAACAATGATTTAAAAAAATGTATTTTTGCATTTTTACATGTCCTTTGGAGCACTGCCCAACTCCCTCTGCCCTTTGTTTGACAATCCCTTGCCTATTAGTCCAGAAACTGTCCCTAAATGATTTCTAAGATTTGCCCGCTTTTGAAAAAAAAATCTACTTTTTATCAAGTATTTTGATTGCTAACAAACAATTAAAAAAATTAAATAAAGGAATACATGGGCTAGCAAAATAAAGGAGACTTAGGAGGTTAGAGCCTCTGACAGGTTTTAACTTCTGTCTGAAGTTTTACCAGACAGAAAGTGACTGAACTCTCCAACAGCAACACAGTAGGGGGAAAGCTAGAATTACTGTCAGATTTGTATTACTGTATGAATCCCTGTTGTAAATGTTCCCTCATTCCCTGCCTGGCATAATAGTTGTCAGGGAATGAGGCCCTGGATAGCAGTAAAAGCTCACCAGTAGGGATGAGCCGAACACCCCCGGGTTCGGTTCGCACCAGAACCTTCGAACGGACCGAAAGTTCGCGTGAATTTTCGAACCCTATTCGTTATAATGGACGCGAACGTTCGAAATCAAAATTGCTAATTACAACGGCCAATATGCATGTTAATGTCATAAAACAGGTTTGGGGACCCGGGTCCTGCCCCAGGGGACATATATCAATGCAAAAAGAACTTTTAAAAACTAACGTTTTTTCGGGAGCAGTCATTTTAATGATGCATAAAGTGAAAAAAAAAAAAGTGAAATTTTCCTTTAAATATGGTACCTGGGGGGTGTCTAAAGTATGCCTGTGAAGTGGCATGTGTTTCCCTTGTTTAGAACTGTCCTTGCACAAAATGACATTTGTAAAGGAAAAAAAGAAGCCATTTAAAACCACTTGCGGCTTTAATGTCATGTCTTGTCCTGGCTGCCATATGGCTGAAAATCCTTGAGAAAAATGGCATGGCTACCCTATCACCCCCCCCCCCCCACCCCAGCCCCTTTGGGTCTTGTATGGATATTAAGGGGGACCCCGCACCCAAAATAAAACCCTTTACCTACAACCCTATATACTCTGAACAGCAGTATACAGGCGGTGCAAACAAGACACGGACTGTAGGTTTGTTCTTAAGTAGAATCTGAACAGGTACATTATGAAGTGTAGTTCCATCCGCTTTTTGGAGAACATAGGGAGGGGTTATCACCCCTGTAACATTTGCTGTCTTTGCACATCTGTTCAGAACATTTCACCTCACTTTCCGTCCCAATGACAAATGTTTTTGGAAAAGTGGGGTTTTAATTGAAACAAGAATTGGTGATAAATCATCAGTAGAGAGGAGATACCTTTTTCCCAAATTAAATCTAACAGGATCGAATTTCCCTTCCTAGGGGTAGATTTCCTCTCACTTCCTGTTTTCTCTTTCCGTTTGCAAGTAGGAGTCATTTGTAAGTTGGATGTTTGAAAGTAGGGGCCTGCCGTATATACTCTGCAGAAATTTGCCCCATTAGATGTTGGTGTAGCCACAAGACTGTAAGCCCTCACAGTTACTCTTGGTGGGCACAGGAATGGGCCCTGCTGTGAGTTATTAGATCAAGATTTGCAATTGCATGCACCTGTTGAACAGGGCAGAAAATTTGGGCCTTTGGTGGTGGTGGTTGACGGTGTTGCCACAGGACTGTAAGCCCTCATATTTACTCTTGGTGGGCGCAGGAATGGGCCCTGCTGTGAACTATTAGATCAAGATTTGTAATTACACGCCCCTGTTAAACAGGGGCTGAAAAATTGTGCCTTAGGCATTGGTGCTGGTGCCACAACACTGCAACCCCTCACAGATACTGTACTCTTAGCACAGCAATGAGACCTGTTGCAAAGCATTGCCTAAAAATTTTAATTACACGCCCTAACAGGGGCTGAAAAATTGTGCCTTAGGCACTGGTGCCACAACACTGCAACCCCTCACAGATACTGTACTTGGAGCACAGCAGTCACACCTGTTGCGAAGCATTTTTTAAAAAAATTGTAAGTACACGCCCCTGTTATACAGGGGCTGAAAAATTGTGCCTTAGGCATTGGTGCTGGTGCCACAACACTGCAACCCCTCACAGATACTGTACTCTGAGCACAGCAATGAGACCTGTTGCAAAGCATTGCCTAAAAATTGTAATTACACGCACCAACAGGGGCTGAAAAATTGTGCCTTAGGCACTGGTGCTGGTGCCACAACACTGCAACCCCTCACAGATACTGTACTTGGAGCACAGCAGTCACACCTGTTGCGAAGCATTTTTTTAAAAAATTGTAAGTACACGCCCCTGTTATACAGGGGCTGAAAAGTTGTGCCTTAGGCACTGGTGTGGTGGCATGGATCATTGAGGAGGAGGAAGAGCATAGTCAGTGAACATAACAGGACAGTCACTCAGCATCAGCATAGGCAGTCTTGAAGGGATGTGACATTATAAATTATTCAGTTATATCCGCTTCAGGTGCCTGGTAGCTGGTGGTGATCCAAGACTGATTCATTTTTATGAAGGTCAGTCGATCAACCGAGTCGGTGGACAGGCGCACCCTATGATCGGTGACAAATCCTCCAGCAGCACTGAATGTGCGTTCGGAAAGAATGCTGGATGCAGGACAGGCCAGTAGCTCAATTGCATACTGTGCAAGCTCTGGCCAGTGATCCATCCTCAGGACTAGGGATGAGCCGAACACCCCCGGGTTCGGTTCGCACCAGAACCTTCGAACCGACCGAAAGTTCGCGCGAATTTTCGAACCCTATACGTTATAATGGACGCGAACGTTCGAAATCAAAAGTGCTAATTACAACGGCCAATATGCATGTTAATGTCATAAAACAGGTTTGGGGACCCGGGTCCTGCCCCAGGGGACATATATCAATGCAAAAAGAACTTTTAAAAACTAACGTTTTTTCGGGAGCAGTCATTTTAATGATGCATAAAGTGAAAAAAAAAAAGTGAAATTTTCCTTTAAATATGGTACCTGGGGGGTGTCTAAAGTATGCCTGTGAAGTGGCATGTGTTTCCCGTGTTTAGAACTGTCCTTGCACAAAATGACATTTGTAAAGGAAAAAAATAAGCCATTTAAAAACACTTGCGGCTTTAGGTTTGTTCTTAAGTAGAATCTGAACAGGTACATTATGAAGTGTAGCTCCATCCCAAAAAAATCTATTTTTAAGCTTTTTGGAGAACATAGGGAGGGGTTATCACCCCTGTAACATTTGCTGTCTTTGCACATCTGTTCAGAACATGTCACCTAACTTTCCGTCCCAATGACAAATGTTTTTGGAAAAAGTGGGGTTTTAATTGAAACAAGGATTGGTGATAAAGTATCAGTAGAGAGGAGATACCTTTTTCCCAAATTAAATCTAACAGGATAGAATTTCCCTTCCTAGGGGTAGATTTCCTCTCACTTCCTGTTTTCTCTTTCCATTTGCAAGTAGGAGTCGTTTGTAAGTTGGATGTTTGAAAGTAGGGGCCTGGCGTATATACTCTGCAGAAATTTGCCCTATTAGATGTTGGTGTAGCCACAAGACTGGTGGGCACAGGAATGGGCCCTGCTGTGAGTTAATAGATCAAGATTTGTAATTGCATGCACCTGTTGAACAGGGCAGAAAAATTGGGGGTGGTGGTGGTGGTGGTGGACGGTGTTGCCACAAGACTGTAAGCTCTCACAGTTACTCTTGGTGGGCGCAGGAATAGGCCCTGCTGTGAGTTATTAGATCAAGATTTGTAATTGCAAGCACCTGATGAACAGGGCAGAAAAATTGGGCCTTTGGCGGTGGTGGTGGACGGTGTTGCCACAAGACTGTAGGCCCTCATAGTTACTCTTGGTGGGCGCAGGAATGGGCCCTGCTGTGAGTTATTAGATCAAGATTTGTAATTGCAAGCACCTGATGAACAGGGCAGAAAAATTGGGCCTTTGGCGGTGGTGGTGGACGGTGTTGCCACAAGACTGTAGGCCCTCATAGTTACTCTTGGTGGGCGCAGGAATGGGCCCTGCTGTGAGTTATTAGATCAAGATTTGTAATTGCAAGCACCTGATGAACAGGGCAGAAAAATTGGGCCTTTGGCGGTGGTGGTGGACGGTGTTGCCACAAGACTGTAGGCCCTCATAGTTACTCTTGGTGGGCGCAGGAATGGGCCCTGCTGTGAACTATTAGATCAAGATTTGTAATTACCCGCCCCTGTTAAACAGGGGCTGAAAAATTGTGCCTTAGGCACTGGTGCTGGTGCCACAACACTGCAACCCCTCACAGATACTGTACTTGGAGCACAGCAGTCACACGTGTTGCGAAGCATTTTTTTAAAAAATTGTAATTACCCGCCCCTGTTAAACAGGGGCTGAAAAATTGTGCCTTAGGCACTGGTGCTGGTGCCACAACACTGCAACCCCTCACAGATACTGTACTTGGAGCACAGCAGTCACACGTGTTGCGAAGCATTTTTTTTAAAAATTGTAAGTACACGCCTCTGTTAAACAGGGGCTGAAAAATTTGCCTTAGGCACTGGTGCTGGTGGCATGGATCATTGAGGAGGAGGAAGAGGATAGTCAGTGAACATAAGAGGACAGTCACTCAGCATCAGCATAGGCAGTCTTGAAGGGATGTGATATTAAAAAATTATTCGGTTATATCCGCCTCAGGTGCCTGGTAGCTGGTGGTGATCCAAGACTGATTCATTTTGATGAAGGTCAGTCGATCAACCGAGGCGGTGGACAGGCGCACCCTATGATCGGTGACAAATCCTCCAGCAGCACTGAATGTGCGTTCGGAAAGAACGCTGGAGGCAGGACAGGCCAGTAGCTCAATTGCATACTGTGCAAGCTCTGGCCAGTGATCCATCCTCAGGACCCAGTAAGCCAGAGGATTTTCGGTGGGAAAGGTGTCCAAGTCTGACCTTGCCCCAAGGTATTCCTGCACCATGTATATCAGACGCTGGCGATGGTTGCTGGAACCGATCATACCTTGGGGCTGCGGACTAAAAAATTGTCTGAACGCATCGGTCAGACGTCCACCTTCCCCACCGCTCCTTCTGCTACTGACCGAAGCCTCAGCAACTCGTCGCCCAGGACCAGGGGTTTGTAGCCTCCCAGTTTCTGGGAACGCGTTGCACAGACCTTTCTGCAAGGCCTCCCTGAGATGTCTCATCCTCTGCTCCCTCTGCGACGGCAAGATAAGGTCCGCAACCTTACCCTTGTACCGCGGATCAAGGAGAGTGGCCAGCCAGTAATGGTCCCTCTCCTTGATCCGAAGAACACGAGGATCCTTCCGCAGGCTTTGCAGGATCAGGGAGGCCATGCAGCGTAGGTTAGCTGAGGCATTCGGTCCGGAGTCTTCTGGGTCACTGAGGATGACATGATCGCCAGCCACCTCCTCCCAGCCACGTACAAGTCCACTGGTTTGTTGGGACTGTACATCATCCCTAAAAGACTGCTGCTGCTGATGCTGAGTGCCAGGCTCCACCTCCATGCTCACACAATCCTCCTCCTCCTCCTCCTCCTCCTCCTCATCCTCTTCCTGTGTGATGGGTGGGACAGAAGGAACACTGTCCGGATAAAGGGGGCCTTGAGAGGCAAGGAAGTCCTCCTCTTCCTGCCTCTGTTCTGCCTCAAGTTCCCTGTCCATTATCCCACGCAGCGTATGCTCCAACAGGTGGACAAGAGGGACAGTGTCACTGATGCATGCACTGTCACTGCTCACCATCCTCGTGGCCTCCTCAAATGGTGAGAGGACAGTGCATGCATCCCTGATCATGCTCCACTGACGTGGGGAAAAAAACCAAGCTCCCCTGACCCTGTCCTGGTGCCATAGTCGCAAAGGTACTCATTGATGGCCCTCTGCTGCGTGTGCAGTCGCTGCAGCATGGCCAACGTTGAGTTCCACCTGGTGGGCATGTCACATATTAGGCGGTTCTTGGGCAGGTTCAGCTCCTTTTGCAGCTCAGTCAGCCGAGCACTGGCATTATAAGATCGGCGGAAATGCACACAGACTTTCCTGGCCTGCCTCAGGACATCCTGTAAGCCTGGGAACCTGCCCAAGAACCGCTGCACCACCAGGTTGAGGACGTGAGCCATGCAGGGCACATGGGTGAGCTGCCCCTGTCGCAGGGCGGAGAGGAGGTTGGTGCCATTGTCAGAAACGACCATTCCTGGCTTAAGCTGACGTGGCGTCAACCACCTCTCGGCCTGCCCCTGCAGAGCTGCCAGAACCTCTGGCCCAGTGTGGCTCCTGTCCCCCAAACACACCAGCGCAAGCACGGCATGGCATCTTTTTGCCTGCGTACTTGCGTAGCCCCTTGTACGCCTACGGAGCACCGCTGGTTCCAAGGACAGAGCACTGGAGGAAGAAGAAGAGGAGGGGGTGGAGGAGAGAGGTGTGTCACAACCAGTAGCATTAGTAGCGTTTTGGAGGCGTAGTGGCGGAACAACCTCCAACACTACTGCACCTTGTCCTGCATCCCTCCCAGCTGCCAATAGAGTGACCCAATGGGCCGTGAAAGAAAGGTACCGTCCCTGTCCATGCCTGCTGGACCATGAGTCAGCGGTAATATGCACCTTACCGCTGACCGCCCTGTCCAGCGAGGCATGGACATTGCCCTCCACATGCCGGTAGAGAGACGGAATCGCCTTCCGTGAGAAAAAGTGGCGTTTGGGAACCTGCCACTGAGGAACCGCACATTGAACAAACTCACGGAAGGGGGCCGAGTCTACCAACTGAAAAGGCAGCAGTTGAAGTGCTAGCAATTTAGCCAGGCTAGCATTCAACCGCTGGGCATGTGGATGGCTGGGAGTGTACTTCTTTCTACGGTCCAGCAGCTGGGGCAGGGAAATTTGCCTGCTGCAATCGGACGTCGGTGTACTGCAAGTACTTGGTTGTGACACACCTAATTCTACACCTTCAGTCCTCTCAGAGCAGCTTTCAGAGAGGACTGAAGGTGTAGTGGGGATGGAGATCCCAGCTGAGGAGGAGCAAGGAGAGGTCCGCTTAGTTCTTTGGTGTGGGTCTTTTATGTGTGCCTGCCAACGAGCTGCATGGCAGGTCGCCATATGTCTGGTCATGCTTGTGGTGCCCAAGCGGCTGATGTTTTGGCCACGCGAGATACGCTTGAGACAAATATTGCAAATAGCAGTGGTGCGATCTGATGCACTCGTCTCAAAAAAGGCCCACACCAAAGAACTTTTCTGATAACGTGCAGAGGCAGCGCCCTGCACAGGCGGAGCTCTGCGGTGTTGTACAGTTGCTGTGCTGGCCTCTACCTGGCCTCCAGGGGGCATCCTGCCTCGTTGGACATGTGACGCCGCATCCTCCTCCTCCTCGTCCTCCTCCTCATCCTCTCTCCCTTCAGGCACCCACGTGGAGTCAGTGACCTCATCATCCCCTCCCTCTTCACCACTAGAGCAAACCTGGCAGTAAGCTGCAGCTGGTGGAACAGTACTGCCAGATTCCTCAAGCTGGGTATCATCATCCGAGCCTTCGAATCGTTGGGCATCCTCCTGGAGCATGTACCCAACACTGTGCTCAAAGAGTTCGGGGGACTCCTCAGGAGGACATGGTGGGTCTAGGGAAGGGGTGGCTGATGATGCTCTGCCAGTACCCTGAGCCTGGGTGGGAGAGGATGAGGAGGATGAGGAGGGCTTGGTCATCCATTCTACCAAGCCTTCAGCATGATGCGGCTCCACATGTCCAGCTGCCGAAAACAAAGACGCGCGTGTCCCATGGCCACGTGCTGATGACGATGCACGACCATGTCCACGGCCACGGCCACGTCCACTAGAAACAGAGCCTGCCTGCCCTGTGTTCTTGGCTCTGCACGCTCTGCCTCCCCTTGGCGGTCTTCCAGCCATTGTAGTCGGTAGTCCTGTGGGTGCTGCTGAGAAGAATATATAGGAGCTCTGTGTGATGCCACTAACACACTAGAAGTCCTATGGGTGCTTCTGCAAAGAAAATAGAGGAGCTCTGTGTGATGCCACTAACACACTAGAAGTCCTGTGGGTGCTGCTGAGAAGAAAATATAGGAGCTCTGTGTGATGCCACTAACACACTAGAAGTCCTATGGGTGCTTCTGCAAAGAAAATAGAGGAGCTCTGTGTGATGCCACTAACACACTAGAAGTCCTGTGGGTGCTTCTGCAAAGAAAATAGAGGAGCTCTGTGTGATGCCACTAACACACTAGAAGTCCTGTGGGTGCTGCTGAGAAGAAAATATAGGAGCTCTGTGTGATGCCACTAACACACTAGAAGTCCTATGGGTGCTTCTGCAAAGAAAATAGAGGAGCTCTGTGTGATGCCACTAACACACTAGAAGTCCTGTGGGTGCTGCTGAGAAGAAAATATAGGAGCTCTGTGTGATGCCACTAACAAACTAGAAGTCCTATGGGTGCTTCTGCAAAGAAAATAGAGGAGCTCTGTGTGATGCCACTAACACACTAGAAGTCCTGTGGGTGCTGCTGAGAAGAAAATATAGGAGCTCTGTGTGATGCCACTAACACACTAGAAGTCCTATGGGTGCTTCTGCAAAGAAAATAGAGGAGCTCTGTGTGATGCCACTAACACACTAGAAGTCCTATGGGTGCTTCTGCAAAGAAAATAGAGGAGCTCTGTGTGATGCCACTAACACACTAGAAGTCCTGTGGGTGCTGCTGAGAAGAAAATATAGGAGCTCTGTGTGATACCACTAACACACTAGAAGTCCTATGGGTGCTTCTGCAAAGAAAATAGAGGAGCTCTGTGTGATGCCACTAACACACTAGAAGTCCTGTGGGTGCTTCTGCAAAGAAAATAGAGGAGCTCTGTGTGATGCCACTAACACACTAGAAGTCCTGTGGGTGCTGCTGAGAAGAAAATATAGGAGCTCTGTGTGATGCCACTAACACACTAGAAGTCCTATGGGTGCTTCTGCAAAGAAAATAGAGGAGCTCTGTGTGATGCCACTAACACACTAGAAGTCCTATGGGTGCTGCTGAGAAGAAAATATAGGAGCTCTGTGTGATGCCACTAACACACTAGAAGTCCTATGGGTGCTTCTGCAAAGAAAATAGAGGAGCTCTGTGTGATGCCACTAACACACTAGAAGTCCTGTGGGTGCTTCTGCAAAGAAAATAGAGGAGCTCTGTGTGATGCCACTAACACACTAGAAGTCCTATGGGTGCTTCTGCAAAGAAAATAGAGGAGCTCTGTGTGATGCCACTAACACACTAGAAGTCCTGTGGGTGCTTCTGCAAAGAAAATAGAGGAGCTCTGTGTGATGCCACTAACACACTAGAAGTCCTGTGGGTGCTGCTGAGAAGAAAATAGAGGAGCTCTGTGTGATGCCACTAACACACTAGAAGTCCTATAGGTGCTTCTGGGAAGAAAATATAGGTCTGTGTGATGGGACTAACACACTTCAAGTCCTATAGGTGCTTCTGGGAACAAAATATAGGATCTCTGTGTGATGGGACTAACACACTTCAAGTCCTATGGGTGCTTCTGGGAAGAAAATATAGGTCTGTGTGATGGGACTAACACACTTCAAGTCCTATAGGTGCTTCTGGGAACAAAATATAGGATCTCTGTGTGATGGGACTAACACACTTCAAGTCCTATGGGTGCTTCTGGGAAGAAAATATAGGTCTGTGTGATGGGACTAACACACTTCAAGTCCTATAGGTGCTTCTGGGAACAAAATATAGGATCTCTGTGTGATGGGACTAACACACTTCAAGTCCTATGGGTGCTTCTGGGAAGAAAATATAGGTCTGTGTGATGGGACTAACACACTTCAAGTCCTATAGGTGCTTCTGGGAACAAAATATAGGATCTCTGTGTGATGGGACTAACACACTTCAAGTCCTATGGGTGCTTCTGGGAAGAAAATATAGGTCTGTGTGATGGGACTAACACACTTCAAGTCCTATAGGTGCTTCTGGGAACAAAATATAGGATCTCTGTGTGATGGGACTAACACACTTCAAGTCCTATAGGTGCTTCTGGGAACAAAATATATGATCTCTGTGTGATGGGACTAACACACTTCAAGTCCTATGGGTGCTTCTGGGAACAAAATATATGATCTCTGTGTGATGGGACTAACACACTTCAAGTCCTATAGGTGCTTCTGGGAACAAAATATATGATCTCTGTGTGATGGGTCTAACACACTTCAAGTCCTATAGGTGCTTCTGGGAACAAAATATAGGATCTCTGTGTGATGGGACTAACACACTTCAAGTCCTATGGGTGCTTCTGGGAAGAAAATATAGGTCTGTGTGATGGGACTAACACACTTCAAGTCCTATAGGTGCTTCTGGGAACAAAATATAGGATCTCTGTGTGATGGGACTAACACACTTCAAGCCCTATGGGTGCTTCTGGGAAGAAAATATAGGTCTGTGTGATGGGACTAACACACTTCAAGTCCTATAGGTGCTTCTGGGAACAAAATATAGGATCTTTGTGTGATGGGACTAACACACTTCAAGTCCTATAGGTGCTTCTGGGAACAAAATATATGATCTCTGTGTGATGGGACTAACACACTTCAAGTCCTATAGGTGCTTCTGGGAACAAAATATATGATCTCTGTGTGATGGGACTAACACACTTCAAGTCCTATAGGTGCTTCTGGGAAGAAAATATAGGTCTGTGTGATGGGACTAACACACTTCAAGTCCTATAGGTGCTTCTGGGAACAAAATATATGATCTCTGTGTGATGGGACTAACACACTTCAAGTCCTATAGGTGCTTCTGGGAACAAAATATATGATCTCTTTGTGATGGGACTAACACACTTCAAGTCCTATAGGTGCTTCTGGGAAGAAAATATAGGTCTGTGTGATGGGACTAACACACTTCAAGTCCTATAGGTGCTTCTGGGAACAAAATATATGATCTCTGTGTGATGGGACTAACACACTTCAAGTCCTATAGGTGCTTCTGGGAAGAAAATATAGGTCTGTGTGATGGGACTAACACACTTCAAGTCCTATAGGTGCTTCTGGGAACAAAATATATGATCTCTGTGTGATGGGACTAACACACTTCAAGTCCTATAGGTGCTTCTGGGAACAAAATATATGATCTCTGTGTGATGGGACTAACACACTTCAAGTCCTATAGGTGCTTCTGGGAAGAAAAATATAGGTCTGTGTGATGGGACTAACACACTTCAAGTCCTATAGGTGCTTCTGGGAACAAAATATATGATCTCTGTGTGATGGGACTAACACACTTCAAGTCCTATAGGTGCTTCTGGGAAGAAAATATATGATCTCTGTGTGATGGGACTAACACACTTCAAGTCCTATAGGTGCTTCTGGGAACAAAAATATATGATCTCTGTGTGATGGGACTAACACACTTCAAGTCCTATAGGTGCTTCTGGGAAGAAAATATAGGTCTGTGTGATGGGACTAACACACTTCAAGTCCTATAGGTGCTTCTGGGAACAAAATATATGATCTCTGTGTGATGGGACTAACACACTTCAAGTCCTATAGGTGCTTCTGGGAAGAAAATATATGATCTCTGTGTGATGGGACTAACACACTTCAAGTCCTATAGGTGCTTCTGGGAAGAAAATATAGGTCTGTGTGATGGGACTAACACACTTCAAGTCCTATAGGTGCTTCTGGGAACAAAATATATGATCTCTGTGTGATGGGACTAACACACTTCAAGTCCTATAGGTGCTTCTGGGAACAAAATATAGGAGCTCTGCCTGCCTGCCAGGAACACACTACAAGTCCTATAGGTGCTTCTGGGAACAAAATATAGGAGCTCTGCCTGCCTGCCAGGAACACACTACAAGTCCTATAGGTGCTTCTGGGAACAAAATATAGGAGCTCTGCCTGCCTGCCAGGAACACACTACAAGTCCTATAGGTGCTTCTGGGAACAAAATATAGGAGCTCTGCCTGCCTGCCAGGAACACACTACAAGTCCTATAGGTGCTTCTGGGAACAAAATATAGGAGCTCTGCCTGCCTGCCAGGAACACACTACAAGTCCTATAGGTGCTTCTGGGAACAAAATATAGGAGCTCTGCCTGCCTGCCACGAACACACTACAAGTCCTATAGGTGCTTCTGGGAACAAAATATAGGAGCTCTGCCTGCCTGCCACGAACACACTACAAGCCCCTCTTTCTAAATCAATCTTTGTAAATGAATCTATCTAACTCAATCTCTCTAAGTAAATCTCTCTAACTAACTAAATCCAGCAGAGTGTCACAGATCTATCCTGCTCTATCTACGCCGGAACAGCATGTGACCGGCGCAGACGGCGTGGCGGCCTTTTATAGGGGGGGGGCGTGTACTAAAGCCCCTGAGCTGTAATTGGCTACAGGCGTCCTGCCTGTAGCCAATTATGGCTCTTCAAGTTTCCGGGGCTGTGATTGGCCAAGCATGCGGGGTCACAGTGCATGCTTGGCCAATCATCAGCCAGCAATGCACTGCGCCGGCCGTGCCGGCCGCAATGCATTGCGGGGCCGCTCGCATCACACGAACGTGATGCGAGCGGCCAAAATAGTTCTGGGCTCGCCGAGCGAGCGAACGCCCGGTGCTCGATGCGAACGTGGGTTCGCATCGAGCACCGGGCCCATCCCTACTCAGGACCCAGTAAGCCAGAGGATTTTCGGTGGGAAAGGTGTCCAAGTCTGACCTTGCCCCTAGGTATTCCTGCACCATGTATATCAGACGCTGGCGATGGTTGCTGGAACCGATCATACCTTGGGGCTGCGGACTAAAAAATTGTCTGAACGCATCGGTCAGACGTCCACCTTCCCCACCGCTCCTTCTGCTACTGACCGAAGCCTCAGCAACTCGTCGTCCAGGACCAGGAGTTTGTAACCTCCCAGTTTCTGGGAACGCGTTGCACAGACCTTTCTGCAAGGCCTCCCTGAGATGTCTCATCCTCTGCTCCCTCTGCGACGGCAAGATAAGGTCCGCAACCTTACCCTTGTACCGTGGATCAAGGAGAGTGGCCAGCCAGTAATGGTCCCTCTCCTTGATCCAAAGAACACGAGGATCCTTCCGCAGGCTTTGCAGGATCAGGGAGGCCATGCAGCGTAGGTTAGCTGAGGCATTCGGTCCGGAGTCTTCTGGGTCACTGAGGATGACATGATCGCCAGCCACCTCCTCCCAGCCACGTACAAGTCCACTGGTTTGTTGGGACTGTACATCATCCCTAAAAGACTGCTGCTGCTGATGCTGAGTGCCAGGCTCCACCTCCATGCTCACACAATCCTCCTCCTCCTCCTCATCCTCATCCTGTGTGATGGGTGGGACAGAAGGAACACTGTCTGGATAAAGGGGGCCTTGAGAGGCAAGGAAGTCCTCCTCTTCTTGCCTCTGTTCTGCCTCAGGTGCCCTGTCCATTATCCCACGCAGCGTATGCTCCAACAGGTGGACAAGAGGTACAGTGTCACTGATGCATGCACTGTCACTGCTCACCATCCTCGTGGCCTCCTCAAATGGTGAGAGGACAGTGCATGCATCCCTGATCATGCTCCACTGGCGTGGGGAAAAAAAGCCAAGCTCCCCTGACCCTGTCCTGGTGCCGTAGTCGCAAAGGTACTCATTGATGGCCCTCTGCTGCATGTGCAGTCGCTGCAGCATGGCCAACGTTGAGTTCCACCTGGTGGGCATGTCACATATTAGGCGGTTCTTGGGCAGGTTCAGCTCCTTTTGCAGCTCAGTCAGCCGAGCACTGGCATTATAAGATCGGCGGAAATGCACACAGACTTTCCTGGCCTGCCTCAGGACATCCTGTAAGCCTGGGAACCTGCCCAAGAACCGCTGCACCACCAGGTTGAGGACGTGAGCCATGCAGGGCACATGGGTGAGCTGCCCCTGTCGCAGGGCGGAGAGGAGGTTGGTGCCATTGTCAGAAACGACCATTCCTGGCTTAAGCTGACGTGGCGTCAACCACCTCTCGGCCTGCCCCTGCAGAGCTGCCAGAACCTCTGGCCCAGTGTGGCTCCTGTCCCCCAAACACACCAGCGCAAGCACGGCATGGCATCTTTTTGCCTGCGTACTCGCGTAGCCCCTTGTACGCCTACGGAGCACCGCTGGTTCCAAGGACAGAGCACTGGAGGAAGAAGAAGAGGAGGGGGGTGGAGGAGAGAGGTGTGTCACAACCAGTAGTAGCATTTTGGAGGCGTGGTGGCGGAACAACCTCCAACACTACTGCACCTTGTCCTGCATCCCTCCCAGCTGCCAATAGAGTGACCCAATGGGCCGTGAAAGAAAGATAACGTCCCTGTCCATGCCTGCTGGACCATGAGTCAGCGGTAATATGCACCTTACCGCTGACCGCCCTGTCCAGCGAGGCATGAACATTGCCTTCCACATGCCGGTAGAGAGACGGAATCGCCTTCCGTGAGAAAAAGTGGCATTTGGGAACCTGCCACTGAGGAACCGCACATTGAACAAACTCACGGAAGGGGGCCGAGTCTACCAACTGAAAAGGCAGCAGTTGAAGTGCTAGCAATTTAGCCAAGCTAGCATTCAACCGCTGGGCATGTGGATGGCTGGGAGTATACTTCTTTCGACGGTCCAGCAGCTGGGGCAGGGAAATTTGCCTGCTACAATCGGACGTCGGTGTACTGCAAGTACTTGGTTGTGACACACCTAATTCTACACCTTCAGTCCTCTCAGAGCAGCTTTCAGAGAGGACTGAAGATATAATGGGGATGGAGATCCCAGCTGATGAGGAGCAAGGAGAGGTCCGCTTTGTTCTTTGGTGTGGGTCTTTTATGTGTGCTTGCCAACGAGCTGCATGGCAGGTCGACATATGTCTGCTCATGCTTGTGGTGCCCAAGCGGCTGATGTTTTGGCCACGCGAGATACGCTTGAGACAAATATTGCAAATAGCAGTGGTGCGATCTGATGCACTCGTCTCAAAAAAGGCCCACACCAAAGAACTTTTGTGATAACGTGCAGAGGCAGCGCCCTGCACAGGCGGAGCTCTGCGGTGTGGTACAGTTGCTGTGCTGGCCTCTAGCTGGCCTCCAGGGGGCATCCTGCCTCGTTGGACATGCGACGCCGCATCCTCCTCCTCCTCCTCTCTCCCTTCAGGCACCCACGTGGAGTCAGTGACCTCATCATCCCCTCCCTCTTCAACACTAGAGCAAACCTGGCAGTAAGCTGCAGCTGGTGGAACAGTACTGCCAGATTGCTGTCCTTCAGCATCCCCTCTCTCTGCGCGCACACTACTGCCTTCCTCAAGCTGGGTATCATCATCCGAGCCTTCGAATCGTTGGGCATCCTCCTGGAGCATGTACCCAACACTGTGCTCAAACAGTTCGGGGGACTCCTCAGGAGGACATGGTGGGTCTAGGGAAGGGGTGGCTGATGATGCCATTGAGTACGCGTTGGCAGCTGCTCTGCCAGTACCCTGAGCCTGGGTGAGAGAGGATGAGGAGGGCTTGGTCATCCATTGTACCAAGCCTTCGGCATGATGCGGCTCCACATGTCCAGCTGCCGAAAACAAAGACAAGCGTGTCCCATGGCCACGTGCTGATGACGATGCACGTCCACGGCCAGCACTGTTGTCTCTAGAAACAGAGCCTGCCTGCCCTGTGTTCTTGCCTCGGCACGCTCTGCCTCTCCTTGGCAGTCTTCCAGCCATTGTAGTCGGTACTGTATATAGTATAAAAAATAGAGCTCCTATGTGTGCTCACAACACACTGTAGGTCCTATGGGTGCTGACACTAACACACTATAGGTACTATGTGTGCTGCTGACAAGAAAATATAGGAGCTCTGTGTGCTGCCACTAACACACTAGAAGTCCTATGGGTGCTGCTGACACAATAGGTAGTATATGTGTGCTGCTGTCAAGAAAATATAGGAGCTCTGTGTGCTGCCACTAACACACTAGAAGTCCTATGGGTGCTGCTGACAAAATAGGTAGTATATGTGTGCTGCTGTCAAGAAAATATATAGGAGCTCTGTGTGCTGCCACTAACACACTAGAAGTCCTATGGGTGCTGCTGACACAATAGGTAAAATATGTGTGCTGCTGTCAAGAAAATATAGGAGCTCTGTGTGCTGCCACTAACACACTAGAAGTCCTATGGGTGCTGCTGAGAAGAAAATATAGGAGCTCTGTGTGCTGCCACTAACACACTAGAAGTCCTATGGGTGCTGCTGACACAATAGGTAGTATATGTGTGCTGCTGTCAAGTTAATCTAGGAGCTCTGTGTGCTGCCACTAACACACTAGAAGTCCTATGGGTGCTGCTGACACAATAGGTAGTATATGTGTGCTGCTGTCAAGAAAATATAGGAGCTCTGTGTGCTGCCACTAACACACTAGAAGTCCTATGGGTGCTGCTGAGAAGAAAATATAGGAGCTCTGTTTGCTGCCACTAACACACTAGAAGTCCTATGGGTGCTGCTGAGAAGAAAATATAGGAGCTCTGTGTGATGCCACTAACACACTAGAAGTCCTATGGGTGCTGCTGAGAAGAAAATATAGGAGCTCTGTGTGATGCCACTAACACACTAGAAGTCCTATGGGTGCTGCTGAGAAGAAAATATAGGAGCTCTGTGTGATGCCACTAACACACTAGAAGTCCTATGGGTGCTGCTGAGAAGAAAATATAGGAGCTCTGTTTGCTGCCACTAACACACTAGAAGTCCTATGGGTGCTGCTGAGAAGAAAATATAGGAGCTCTGTGTGATGCCACTAACACACTAGAAGTCCTATGGGTGCTGCTGAGAAGAAAATATAGGAGCTCTGTGTGATGCCACTAACACACTAGAAGTCCTATGGGTGCTGCTGAGAAGAAAATATAGGAGCTCTGTTTGATGCCACTAACACACTAGAAGTCCTATGGGTGCTGCTGAGAAGAAAATATAGGAGCTCTGTGCGATGCCACTAACATACTAGAAGTCCTATGGGTGCTGCTGAGAAGAAAATATAGGAGCTCTGTGTGATGCCACTAACACACTAGAAGTCCTATGGTTGCTGCTGAGAAGAAAATATAGGAGCTCTGTGTGATGCCACTAACACACTAGAAGTCCTATGGGTGCTGCTGAGAAGAAAATATAGGAGCTCTGTTTGCTGCCACTAACACACTAGAAGTCCTATGGGTGCTGTTGGGGTGCAATGCTGTGCTAACAGCACTGAGGTTGGTACTACTGCAATACTGTACTAACAGTAAGCACGCACCAGACTAATCCCCAGCAGCAGCTAATAACACACTAACTGTGCAATCAGCAGCAATGAACGATCAATGACTTAGGTAGCAATGGTTTAGCAAAGAAATAGCCAATGGTTTAGCAAAGAAGAGCAAATATTTCAGTAGCAATCAAGCAAAGACAGAATCAGTAGACTGATCTCTCCTAAAGCCGGAACTCATGTGACCGGGGCCGACGGCGTGGCGGCCTTTTAAATGGTGGGGCGTGTACTAAAGCCCCTGAGCTTTAATTGGCTACAGGCGTCCTGCCTGTAGCCAATTATTGCTCTCCGAGTTTCCGGCGCTGTGATTGGCCAAGCATGCGGGGTCACAGTGCATGCTTGGCCAATCATCAGCCAGCAATTCACTGCGCCGGCCGCGCCGGCCGCAATGCATTGCGGGGCCGCTCGCATCACACGAATGTGATGCGAACGGCCCAAATAGTTCTGGGCTCGCCGAGCGAGCGAACGCCGGTGCTCGATTCGAACGTGGGTTCGAATCGAGCATCGGGCCCATCCCTACTCACCAGGAGTTCTAACTAGAGTTGAGCGGACACCTGGATGTTCGGGTTCGGCGGGACCGAACTTGACCCCGAACTTCGAACCCCATTGAAGTCAATGGGACCCGGACTTTTGAACACTAAAATGGCTGTAAAAAGGTAATGGAAAGGGCTAGAGGGCTGCAAATGGCAACAAAATGTTGTTAAGAGCATGGCAAGTGATCTGCAAACAAATGTGTATAGGGAAATAACTTAAAATAACATAAAAAAATAAAAAATAAAAATAAAATGCTGGAGGCCCCCTTCTCAGCAGAAGAGGTACAGGAAGTCATTAAGAACCTCAGAAACTCAACGGCACGATGCCGCACATATGGTGGGAATACCCCAGAATACGCACTTTCTGGAAAAAATTATTCAATTTAATGGATAAGATAGTGGGAAAATAAAATACTTGGAAATTAAAAAAAAAATGAAAAAATTATAATCTTGACCTAGGAGGATGAAATTCAAATGGAGTAGGAGGTTGAGGTGGCGGTGGATGTGGAGGTGTAGGTGGAAGCGGCGGTGGAGGAGGAGCCAACACTGGTTCAAAAATACAACAATGGCTGGGTAAGGCTAGTGGTGAATGATGTGTCGAATTCTGTCCCCCGTCGCATAGTGTCTGCCCTGTACTGCGCTTGCTCAGTACGTAGGACAAGGGGATTTTGAAACTCTCCGAAGACGATGCGCGGTGACTCCAGGTTCAAGCCACATCATCCGAGGTTGAAGCCTAGCCAAGCGAGCCTGTGAGGGGCCCTGTTACTAGGTGCTACCGTATGTCCACTTGGATGGTCGGGCTTGAACCTGCACTCACTGCGCAGGCGACGTTCATCTTTGGAGATTTTGTGAATCTTCTTGTTCTCCGTACTGCGCAAGCACTGCACCTGCGCAGTAAGTGGCCGGACACTATCCGATAGCAAGACAGTTTTCGTCAGAACACCGGTATATGTGTCAATTCTGCACAAGGTACGGCCAAGTCCTGTGGGATCCATGCCTGGTTAATTTTAATGAACGTGAGCTTGTCCACATTGGCTCTGGACAGGCGGCTGCGCTTGTCTGTGATAACACCCCCTGCCGTGCAAAATACACGTTCAGATAATACACTGGCGGCAGGGCAGGCCAGCACCTCCAAGGCGTAAAGGGCAAACTCATTATCGCACACCACCAGGCCGGGCTTGAGGCTCACTGCCACCAACCACTCATCGGTCTGTTGTTCCATGTCCCTCCACAACTCCTGCGCGGTGTGGGGTTTTTCCCGCAAACAGGAAAGTTTTAAAACTGCCTGCTGTCGTTTAGCCCTGGCTGTGCTGAAGTTGGTGGTGAAGGTGTTAGGCTGACCGGATGAGGAGGCGGTAGAGGATGAGGAGGCGGAGTAGAAGGAGTTAGCAACAGGAGGCAAACTGAAGTGCCCTGCAATCCTCGGTGGTGGAAGGACATGCGCCAAACTGCTATCCGCCTCAGGCCCAGCCGCCACTACATTTACCCAGTATGCTGTTAGGGAGATACAACGTCCCTGACCGTGCTTACTGGTCCACGCATCCGTAGTTAGGTGGACCTTGCCACAGATGGCGTTGCGCAGTGCACACCTGATTTTGTCCCCCACTTGGTTGTGCAGGGAAGGGATAGCTCGTCTGGAAAAGTAGTGGCGGCTGGGCACGACGTACTGTGGGACAGCCAATGACATCAGCCTTTTAAAACTCTGCGTCTCCACCAGACGGAATGACAGCATTTCAAAGGCGAGGAATTTTGAAATGCTGGCATTCAGGGCCAGGGATCACGGGTGGCTAGGGGGGTACTTCCTCTTCCGCTCCAGTGTTTGGGAAATAGAGAGCTGAACGCTTCCATGGGACATTGTGGAGATGGTTGGTGACCCAGGTGGTAGTGTTGCTGGCAGATCCTCTGTTTGTGGGTTGGCAGGTGTCACTGTCACTACAGAGGTGGATGAAGAGGCCGAGACTGCAGCAGAAGAGGAAGCAGTAGGAGCCAGAGCCCTTTCTTGGTTTTTGCGGTGTCTACTCCACTGCATCTCGTGCTTTGCACTTAGATGCCTGGTCATGCAGGTTGTGCTCAGGTTGAGAATGTTTATGCCTCGCTTCAGGCTCTGATTGCACAGCGTGCAAACCACTCGTGTCTTGTCATCAGCACATTGTCTGAAGAACTGCCACGCTAGGGAACTCCTTGGACCTGGCTTTGGTGTGCTTGGTCCCTTGCTGCGTTGGGCAGTAGCAGACGTACTGTCTAGGGGACGGACGCTCCGCTTTTGTACCCTGCTCCCTCTTCTGCTGTGCTGGTGGCTCTGTGCGACCACCGCCTCTTCCTCTGAACTACACTGGTCACCTGCATGACGTTGATTCCATGTCGGGTCAAGGACCTCATCGTCCTCCATCATCTTCCACCCAGTCATCACCCCTGCCCTCCTTGTCGGTCTGCACAATGGCGAAAGCAGCAGCAGTTGGCACCTGTGTTTCGTCATCATCCGAGACGTGCTGCGATGGTCCTCCCATGTACTCATCATGAAACATAAGTGGTTGGGCATCGGTGCACACAATCTTTTCCACTTCTGTGGCAGGGCTAGGTGGATGGCCCTGGGAAACCCTGCTAACAGAGTCATCAAAAAGCAGAAGAGACTGCTGCATGATTTGGGGCTCAGACTGATTGGCTGATTTGCAAGGGGGTGAGGTGAAAGACTGATGGACATCGGCTGCAGGTGCCAACTCTGAACTTTCATCAGGAGACTGGGTGGGAGACAATGTGAAGGAACCGGAGGCACTGTCAGCAACCCAATCTACTATCGCCTGTACTTGTCCTGGCCTCAACATTCGTACAGCCTCATTAGGCGCGCCAAAATACCGCTGCAGGCTCTGTCGCCTACTCGCACCTGAGGAAGGTGTTTCACTAGTGCGTGTAGCTGGCACAGATCGACCACGTCCTCTCCCTGCAACAGGAGCGCCACCAGCAGCACCACGACCTCGGCCACGTCCCCTTTTTGATGATCTCCTCATATTTTCAAAATTTATGATCTTGCCCTAAATGGGTGTTTTTGTCTATAGCAGAATACACGTACAGTGTCTAAAGCGTTTATGAAAACGCAGAAAATGCTATTGGGGAAAAAAAACACAGCAAAATTACATTTTTTTGCAATGTTTTTCCAATATCAGAATAAACGGATAGTGTCTAAAGCGTTTATGAAAACGCAGAAAATGCTATTGGGAAGAAAAAAAACACAGCAAAATAAATTTTTTTTGCAATGTTTTTCCAATATCAGAATACACGGATAGTGTCTACAGCGTGTATGTATGAACACGCAGAAAATGCTATTGGGAAAAAAACACAGCAAAATTTAATTTTTTTGCAATGTTTTTCCAATGTCAGAATACACGGACAGTATCTAAAGCGTTTATGAAAACGCAGAAAATGCTATTGGAAAAAAAAAACACAGCACAATTACATTTTTTTGCAATGTTTTTCCAATATCAGAATAAACGGATAGTGTCTAAAGCGTTTATGAAAACGCAGAAAATGCTATTGGGAAGAAAAAAAACACAGCAAAATTAAATTTTTTTGCAATGTTTTTCCAATATCAGAATACACGGATAGTGTCTACAGCGTGTATGTATGAACACGCAGAAAATGCTATTGGGAAAAAAAAAACACAGCAAAATTAAATTTTTTTGCAATTTTTTTCCAATATCAGAATACACGGACAGTATCTAAAGCGTTTATGAAAACGCAGAAAATGCTATTGGGAAAAAAAAACACAGCAAAATGAAATGTTTTTGCAATGTTTTTCCAATATCAGAATACACGGACAGTATCTAAAGCGTGTATGAACACGCAGAAAATGCTATTACAATAGCAGAATACACACAGACTATGGCGTATCTCTTACTATATGCAGTGTTGGTCCTAATGGTGCACTGAGCTTGCAGGTAAAACTTTTATATTTTGTCTGGCACTGGCCTCATGGCACTGTTAAAAGACTGTGCACTGCACCCCAGCCAGGGTACAATTGATTTAGGAATCTCTTGAATAATTCTCTCTGCCTCTTTCTCTTCCTTACTAAAGAAACTCTGTACTCTACTCTAGCTCTCTACTCTAGCTATGTAGATCGCTCACTAACCACTTCCAGACCAGCCTCGTTTTGGATTTTAGGTGTTTACATGTTTAAAACTGTTTTTTTTGCTAGAAAAAAACTTAGAACCCCCAAACATTATATATTGTTTTTTTTCTAACATCCTAGAGAATAAAATGGCGGTCGTTGCAATACTTTTTTTCACACCGTATTTGCGCAGCGATCTTACAAGCGCACTTTTTTTGGAAAAAAGTCACTTTTTTGAATAAAAAAATAAGACAACCGTAAAATTAGCCCAATTTTTTTTTGGATTGTGAAAGATAATGTTACGCCGAGTAAATTGATACCCAACATGTCACGCTTCAAAATTGCGGCCGCTCGTGGAATGGCGTCAAACTTTTACCCTCAAAAATCTCCATAAGCGACATTTAAAAAATTCTACAGGTTGCATTTTTTGAGTTACAGAGGAGGTCTATGGCTAGAATTATTGCTCTCGCTCTACCGATCGCGGCGATACATCACATGTGTGGTTTGACTACCGTTTTCATATGCGGGCGCTGCTCACGTATGCGTTCGCTTCTGCGCGCGAGCTCGTCGGGACGGGGTGTTTTAAAAAAAATTTTTTTGTTTTTTTATTATTTATTTTACTTAATTGTATTATTTTTTACACAGTTTTAAAAAAAAAAAAAAAATTGATCACTTTTATTCCTATTACAAGGAATGTAAACATCCCTTGTAATAGAAAAAAGCATGACAGGTCCTCTTAAATATGAGATCTGGGGTCAAAAAGTCCTCAGATCTCATATTTGGACTTCAATGGGAAAAAAATAATTTTTTTTAAAAAATGTCATTTAAAAAAATGACATTTGTAAATTTCCCTTTAAGACGTATGGGCGGAAGTGACGTTTTTGACGTCGCTTCCGCCCTCCTATGGTATAGAGATGAGTGGCGGCCATCTTAGCCTCACTCATCTCTATACACAGGCAGGGAACGGACCCGATCGCCTCCGCCGCTGCCGACGGTTCCGGTAAGCGGCGGAAGGCACGGGAGAGCGGCGGGAGGGGGGGCACCTCTCCCGCCGCCGATAACGGTGATCTCGCGGCGAATCCGCCGCGATGACCACCATTATCGGAAAGGGGACCGCTCACTGTAAAGAGGGATACCTCGGTTGTGGCAGCAGCTGCTGCCCTTACCGAGATATACCTCTTCAAAAAAATGACGTATATATACAGTGAGCGGTCGTGAAGTGGCTAATCTAACTAATTAGAAGAAAAGTTAAGGAATTTGGACTGACTGACTGACTTTATCACACTAACTCCTAAAATCCTCTCAGCAGCACAGGAACCTGTCTATAGCCCTGTCTATAGCAGAATGACGCTGTGTGCTGTGTGTCTGGACTATATATAGAGGCTGGGTCACATGCTGCACTGCCCAATCACAGCCATGCCATTAGTAGGCATGGCTGTGATGGCTTCTAAGGGCACACTAGTGAAACTAGCGTCGATTGGCTGCCCTGCAGCTGTTAAAAAGGCGCCAATACATCGCCGAACACCGGACCCGAACCCGAACTTACAGCCAATAGTTCGGGTCCCGAACACCCAAAAGTCCGGTACGGACCCGAACTTTACAGTTCGGGTTCGCTCAACCCTAGTTCTAACCCTTCCTCACTTCATCCAAAACTAGGAATGTTTTTATTAAATGACATGAACTTTTAGATGCCACCTACACCCTGTTTCATTTTATGACCATCTGGGAACTCCCTTTTGCTTACCTGTTTGTAATGCAGAAAAGACATTCTTGTGAAACCGATCTACCTACCACATGCATAAAAAGATCTCTGGCATTTCATGGCATTGCATTACAGAAAATCCTAGTTTAAGTGACCCTGTGGAGCTAGGAATATGAAAGCTGCCTTGGTCGACCAGATTCCAGAATAGTGTTTATTCTGATAATGTGACAAAATTCAGGACTCATTTTGAAAGATTTTAAGCTATCACATGGCTTGCGCCAATATCTGAATTGAGAACTGCAAATATAGTCTTCAATTTATACAGTCCACTTGGAGATTTTCTTTACTCTGATCTGGAACTGTAGTCAGATCTGAGAGCAGTTGGGAAAAATTCGGAACTGTTTGGGATAATCAACTAAAATCAAAATCTTTGGAGAATAATAGAGCTCAAAGGAGCAATGAAACCAGGGCAGTCTTTAAGATTGATTGGACCCTGGGCAAACATTTTCTTGGGCCCTCACCACCCCCCATTGAGGTGTTTGTATCATACAGGGCAAAGGGAAAATTAGTAAAGGGGCAGTACTTGCATATCCCCCCCCCACAAAGTAACCATCTATTGGTCACCTCTGCACACCTCATCCACAGTTCACCTCTGTACCCCCCCCCCCTCCATCCACAGGTCACCCCTGTACCCCCCTCTATCCACAGCTCACCTCTGTACCCCCCTCCATTCACAGCTCATCTCTGTACCTCCCCCTCCATAGCTCACCTCTGTACCCCCACCCATCCACAGTTCACCTATGTACCCCCCTCCATTCACAGCTCACCCCTGTACCTCCCTCCATCCACAGCTCACCCCTGTACCTCCCTCCATCCACAGCTCACCTCTGTACCCCCTCCATCCACAGCTCACCTCTGTACCTCCCTCCATCCAAAAGCTTACCTCTGTACCCCCTCCATCCACAGCTCACCTCTGTACCCCCTCCATCCACAGCTCACCTCTGTACCCCCTCCATCCACAGCTCACCTCTGTACCCCCTCCATTCACAGCTCACCCCTGTACCTCTCTCCATCCACAGCTTACCTCTGTACCCCTCCATCCATAGCTCACTTCTGTATCCCCTGCCTACCTCTGTACCACCCCCCATCCTCAGTTCACCTCTGTTTCCCCTGTCCACATTCACCTCTATCCCCCCCATCCACAGCTCACCTATGTACCCCTCTATGCATAGCTCACTTCTCTATCCCCTGTCCACCTCTGTACCCCATCCACATTTACCTCTGTATCCTTCCGTCCACCTCTGTACCCCCCCCCATCCACGTTCACCTCTGTATCTCTGTCCACCTCTTTACCCCCCATCTACGTTCACCTCTGTACCCCCCCATCTACGTTCACCTCTGTACCCCCCCATCTACGTTCACCTCTGTACCCCCCCCATCTACGTTCACCTCTGTACCCCCCCATCTACGTTCACCTCTGTACCCCCCATCTACGTTCACCTCTGTACCCCCTATCTACGTTCACCTCTGTACCCCCCATCTACGTTCACCTCTGTACCCCCCCATCTACGTTCACCTCTGTACCCCCATCTACGTTCACCTCTGTACCCCCATCCATGTTCACCTCTGTATCTCCGTCCACCTCTGTACCCCCATCTATGTTCACCTCTGTACCCCCATCTACGTTCACCTCTGTACCCCCCATCCACGTTCACCTCTGTATCCTTCCGTCCACCTCTGTACCCCCCTCCTACACCACCTCTGTACTCCCCATCCATGCTCTCCTCTGTACCCCCCCTCCTCCACCACACCTCTGTACCCCCAAATCTCTGCACATGTGAATCCCTTTTCCCTTCTCTTCATGGTGATCTTTCTCACCTGATGACACGGCGGTACAACACAGTCTCTGCCTCAGACCCATAGCACACAGCCAGAACATGCACTCAGCTGTGTGCTACACAGGTCTATCAGGCGGGGTGGGGGCAGGAGGAACACGGAGTGCCGCTCTGTCATTCCCTGTCACTCCGGTCCGCAGCTCCGGACAGAGGGAGAAGTGGGACGAGCGGGCTCAAGCACATCAAGCCTGCAGCTATCCCGCTCTCTTGTCTCTTGCTACTCCGGAAAAACTGCAGGCAGAGCAGGGCTTAAGTGGCAGCTGCTTTGGGCCCCACAGCGATGACGGGGCCCATGGCAACTGCCTCTTTTGCCCTGCGTTAAATACGGCCCTGAAGGAAACGGCATCTATGGCAAAAATATTGCCATACAGCAAAGTTTCTATCAGTGTGAATTTTTTTAAATTCAAATGCTTAGATAAGTATTTTTTTTATTTATTTTTTACCACAAGTTCATAAATACCACAAGCTAGAATTACATGTTACAAGTGTTGCAGGTGCCTGAGACTGAAGAATGGGCAATCACAAGATCTTTTGTTATCAATGAAAGATCTGCCCAGAAAATGATAATGCGACTAGAGCAAAACATTAGCAGAATTTGCTGTAATGTTGGTGCTATTAGAGAGCAGCAGTTTACAGTAAAAAGCAGTTTGTCTTGTGAAATTTTTAACAGAAGAGGAGACGCAGTACAATAAAGTGGCCTTTAGTCCTCTCCTAAATATAGAAGATTTTGAGTCTCATGAAGACATGTGAAAACACAGACATCTTCGACAGTTTAAATCTTAGAAATACTATTGATGTTAATTCTGCCTCCGGTGCTTTCTGCATATCTAAAAATCTCCGGCTTTGAAAAAACAGCTGCTTGGAGCAGCAAAAGCTTCTATCGCTTTCTTTTTTAACATTTACTTAATTTTTTTTTTCTTTACTTCTGATCTCTTGTTGGAGGCTCTTGTTTAGCTGAAGTGCAAAAGAGAAAATGGGGAAGCAGCAGGCGCTGTCTTGATATGACTTTTGCATCGATCTTGCCCAGGCGTATTGTTTCCGCTCAGATGCAGCGACAACAAATTATGGGGAAAGACAGTATTGTTGCTTGGAAAAGGTTCTCTGGGGAAAATAACGCACCACAACAATAGAACAATGAATTTAATCATTTCATTACAAGTGGAAGAAGTAAATGTAAAGGAATTAACAATTGTATTGGGCACAATGCTTGGAACATCTTCGTCGGATATCATTAGTAATCTGAATTCCGTTTGAGACAAGGGCGCTGTGACCTTCTGCAGAGTTTCTAATGTTTGCACTTTCTACAAAATACTGCCATGTATATGTTTACTGGCATGAATGGGCTGTGAAGGGAAACTCCACTTGCAAGATCTTCTATAAACCATCCCAATCAATGTGTGTAAAACTCTGCTCATTCGCCTTTTTATCATCTTGTGTGCCTTTCTTCTTCTCTTTTAAATGTTTTTGATAGAGTGGCGGGAGGTATTTTAGTCTGTGTCACCTCTAGATTTCCCTACACTGTCATGCTGGCAGTAGTGACCAGAACAGGTGGATTTGTTCCTTATTTTGAAGAGATTTAAGGTACACATGGGCCAACTGTCGGGAGACATTTGCTGGTTAAAAAAAAAAAAAAACGTCCAACATTCCACCCATAAGTTTGTCAGTTTGTCTGACAGAAGTCAGCCATTTGTCCGGCTTCTATCTGACGAGCATGCTGGAAAACCAGCCGATCGAATCCCAATCAGCGCTCTCAGCCAATGGCAGGGGGCTGCCCCTTGTCAGAACACAACAGCTCAGCGGGGGAGAGTGCTGTACTAATGTTGACCGGAGCTGCCAGTTTTTTTTTCTTGCAACCTGCTGGGTTGTACGAAAAATTTAAAAACTGTTAGTGTGTACCAGGCTTTACTCTTGCTTCCTGGTTGTAGTGCTATTGAGATGGCATTAGGGGATATACTAGCTTATAAGGTACTTTTTCATAATGAAAACCTCCATTGTAATTCTGGGGGTTGACAATAGTATCATCTATCCTAAAATGTCAGAGAGGCCTGATTAAAATTAATAACCGTTTATTGCTTCTTCCTTTATGTAACAATAGAAATCATTGGGATTTTTAAGTCCTTAGCTTGGGCCCCAATTCTCTATAATGTTGCTACAATACATTGCTAATGATATTCATTTAGATAATGAAAAACCTAAATGTTTAAAGCTTTCTCTCTGTAAAGTCAATTACCCTTCATGCTGAACACTGTGACATGGTGCTAAAGGTTTGAGGGATATATTAAGACTTTTCTTTTTTTTGGTGTGTGCCCTACTGAGATTTGCCTATACTTTGTCTTGCAGACACAACAGGAAGTAAAAGGAAATCTCTTCAAAGTAAGGGAAATCCTCACAGACAGTTGTCACCAGAAGAAAAGTCCCCACTGGAGGAGTTCCCCTCAATTTCAATTCCAGTGATAACTTTGGAATTTCCCTCACTTTTAGTCCTGGTAGCAATGGTGATCAAGACGTAATAGGATGAACTCCAACAGTAGAGACACAGACAGCAATACAAATCAGACTAAGGTTCTAACCCTTATCTGGTTCATCCCAACAAAAAAATGTCTTTAGATACACTTTAACCATAATCATTATACGGTGGCAGGGCAGCTCGTTCCCGCAAATCACGTAGGTGTACATCAGCTCTCTCAAGAGCCATAGCAGGCCCGCGTGCACCGCCGGCCGGCAGCGATTACGGGAAAGAGAGCCAGAATGGGGATTTATCAATTTAAACAGACAGATCCCTGTTCTGATAGGGTAGTAGAGAGATCTGCTGGTCCTAGTGATTAGGAATAGTGATCTCTCTTCTCCTCCAGTCAGTCCCATCCCCCCCAGTTAGAAACACCTCCCAGGGAACACATTTTACCCCTTGATCGCCCCCTAGTGTTAACCCCTTCCCCGGCAGTGACATTTACACAGTAATCTGTGCATTTTTATAGCACCGATCGCTGTATAAATGTCAATGGTCCCAAAAAAGTATAAAAAGTGTCCAATCTCTCCGCCGCAATGTCGCAGTTCCGCTAAAAATGCGGATCGCCACCATTACTAGCAAAAAAATTATAAAAAGGCCATAAATCTATCCCCTATTTTGTAGACGCTATAACTTTTGCGAAAACCAAACAATATACACTTATTCTGATTTTTTTTACCAAAAATATGTAGAAGAATACATACTGGCCTAAACTGATGAAGACATTTTTTTATTATTATAGCAAAAAGTAAAAAAATGTTTATTTTTCAAAATTGTTGCTTTTTTTTTGTTTATAGTGCAAAAAATAAAAACCGCAGAGGTGATCGAATACCACCAAAAGAAAGCTCTATTTTTGGAAAAAAAAGGACGTCAATTTTGTTTGGGTACAGCGTAATTGTTAGTTAAAGAGATGCAGTTCCATATCACAAAAAATGGCCTGGTCATTACAGTGGATGTAAACCCACTCTCATCCTTTTTAAATTACTGCCATAGTGGTTATCTATAAGGATATACATGCCTCCTGCATGTATCCTTACCTGTCAAATGTCTACCCTCTGTTTGTTATGAGACCCGAAAAACTGCAGGTTCTGTGGGTCGGTCTGTTGTCCGAAGCTTGGTGGGTGGAGTCATGATGTCAGTAGACTCCCCGCCCACCTCTACACTCCCCTTGTCAGCATGCATTTTCTCCTGTGTATTTCTTACACTGAACTTCTGCTATGATCACTAACATCCAGTCAAAACCCAGAAAAGTCACCACATGACTTCAGCATGCCCAATCATACTTAGGTGTGGAGCAGCCAATCCTGGGAGAGCTGGAGAAGAAAGTAGAAGGGATCTAAAGTGCACAGAATGTCTATCAGGCTTGTGCATGAGATATTTAAATCACCTGTTACTCACAGCAAGGGGGAAGAACTGACTCCTATTTCTCTGTGTGTCAGTTTTTACCTCACTGAAAAAAGATAAGAGGACTGCTCAGAGCTGGATTAACTCTTCGTGGCGAGACTGGGCACAGATGACCTGAAATCCTATACTGTACAAGGTGCAAGCCTTAATTAAAAATATATATATATATTTGGGTTTACATACACTTTAAGGGGGGGAATCTTCCAGTCTGTAAGTGGTTAAAGAGTACCTCACACATGTTTACAGCTGAAGAAACTAATTACTGCAGAATACACATGGTGGCACCAGCAAGTAAATTAACCACTTCCCTCCCGCCCACAGTAGCTTTACAATGTGAATAAAAAAATTCCCTGATCAGCAATCAATGTAAAAAAAAAAAATCTCTAATCAGCCCCCACTATGGTGACACTGAGCTATTCTGATGAAAGTATGTACAAAATAGTAAAAGAAAATTTACTATTTTAGAAAAAATTATTATTTTTTAACATTCTGTCACCAGTCAGTATCACTGATCAGCACTACACCAGTCATATGATGCTGCTGCACTGCACTTAGATTAATGATAATCCATTTTTTTAATTCATTTTTTTGCATGCTAGTCTCGTAAAAAATGAAGAGATTACTCAACTTCCAAAAATTATTGTATGACAGAATACGACTTTGAAAGTGATGTAATGTATTGTAATTTATTATTTTGCTTCCAAGAATGCATGGTCTTGCTCTTACGATTTTTTTTCGGATAAAAAAACTGTACTGATTAAACAAAAATTGTACAATCTGGTATCGTACGAGAAAAATGTTCTTGTTTGTCCCTTCAGATAATTTTGGATGAACTGTCGTTTACTAACGATCAGATTATCGTACAATTGCTTTGAAAGAGGTATTTTCGTACGATTTTCTGATTGTACTAAGCTTAAGTCTAGTGGTGAAATTTCTGTATAGGAATTTACAGCTACACGCAACACCCATAGTCACTGAAACTGAAAGATCACCTACATACTATCTCAGGTCTAAGAAGAAATTGGTGGATTGGTTTGCTACTTATATCTTTTGGTGGCTCTGAGTTCCCTGACATGCCACCCACTTCATCCATCAAAAATTAAAGGTTGCTTTTAGTATTACCTTTACAGAGTGGTTAATGTATCAATTGCATAAAAAGTGATGCGTCCCTTTAAGTGTTAACATGCT
The DNA here is from genome assembly GCA_028564925.1 of Lithobates sylvaticus. Taxonomy (NCBI): domain Eukaryota; kingdom Metazoa; phylum Chordata; class Amphibia; order Anura; family Ranidae; genus Lithobates; species Lithobates sylvaticus. The sequence continues at coordinate 75,996,912 of CM053033.1, read as the reverse complement.
AACCATATTGAAGATCGGATGGAAACAGTTTCAAGTGTAAAGTAAAAAAAAAAAAAAAAAAAATCCATGTTAAGATCATCCAACTTCACTAATTGTATTACTCAATGGCAGAGTGCTTGGAAAGCTGCCTAGAATTGTAGGTTTCTATCGCTGTTCAATAGTTTAATGTTGAGTCTCTCGGCTGGTGAAAGCCAACACAAGTGCCTTAATGCATTTTCAGAGTCATGTGACCGCTCCAGACCGAGGAAAGACTGCTATATGTAGCCACAGGTGTGGAACATTACAGCTCTTAGCTGTCAACAAATCTCATTCAACCCTGCAAAAACAATTTAATATTTCCTGAACCATTTGAGACCCGGAGAATGTCAGAGCAAGTGGTGAAAGCTAATCGGTAACTCTCTCTGTCCCCCAAGACTCCCAGAGCCCCATTTTGTCATATTATATATTCCCTCTGCCTTTACACAATTTAAAATATTTCAGGTCTCTATCTGGGCCTGCAGCTAATGTTATTCCAAAGGAGAGGCATCTGAAGACCATGAATCCGAGTGAAACAGAGGAGCAAGACACACAGGCAAGAAAACACAATGAGCCTGTGCTCATATGACCATGCATACAATATGGATATGGGAAAAAAGTTACCTAAAAGTAACCCTGTTACATTTCTGACTTTTAAAGGCTTATGTTCACCTAGATACAGTATATTTTGGGTTATCCTGCTGTAGGATGAACCCCTGACCCATTAGGTATTGACTAGATAGTGCTGCACGGCACTGCAAAATGCTCCAGTAGGTCTTTTACTTGAGGATGCCAGTCATTCTGTGCAAGTTGCTGACTCTGGATCCAACATAAGAGACCCAGACCATCATACTCCTCCCTCCATTATTAATAATTAAATCTCACACACCAAGGAAACATTATTTCAGTTAAAAGTATACACAAATGCTGTGCAATGATCAAACTATTTCATTCTATTTTGATTCATCTGTCCTAAACTCCTTTTTTTTTTTTTTAATCTTTATTTTATTTAAATTTTTCATACACAAAACAGTAAAAACATTTTCCATACTCAATATGTATATACATTAACAAATTTTATTTCCAAACCTTTATCTACCCTTACCCTCCTTCCTTCCAATAAATTTTAATTTTTGGGCACCCCCACCGTATATGGGCCATGGTTCCCGTTTGTTTACAGCCCCGCCAACACTCCGTTGTTTGTCCTATTTGATATTTCCCTAGTGTTTCTGGGGTTCTATACCACCGGGTTACGCACTTATAGTTAATTTCCACAATCCCATTATTTACTAATGATCCATGTACTAGTTTCAGGATTTTTCCTACTTCTTGGTTCCTTCCTCGTTTCCCCAATTCCCTCTCCCATTTTTTTATAAATGTCGGAATTTCCAGCTCTTCTACTTCTATCAAGGTTTTATATATCATCCTAGATATATTCCCACTTGTTTTTTCGATGGTACATAGTCGCTCTATCAATGTAAGTGCTTCTCCTTCTCTTATTGGATGAGGAAGTGCTGCTATGAAGTGTTTGAGCTCAAAATACCTTCATTCATTAATCTCCAGCACATCTTTTTTTTTATTTTTTATTCTTGTAAAGTGCAAATCTTTCCCCCTTGTATTATATCCCATAGTTGTGCATTTTCTTTTTAATCCAATTCCCCCTATCAAACTTTTCCCCAGTGCAAATAAATAATTTTCCTTCAGTGCCATCAATGGTGAATTATATTTCCATTTATTTTTCTTTTGTATCTTTGTTTTCTTCTTGTTCTTGTGCATCCCACACTTTCAAAATTATCTGTGTCAATGTGTGTGTTTTCTCTCCCAATGTCCTATAGTGTGGTGGTATCCATATATTCTTCCCTAATTGTGTATTAGCCATTATGTGTTCTATATTTACCCACCTTTTCTCATTATTTGATTTAGCCCATTCCACCACGCATGTTAACAGAACCGCCTAGTAGTATTTTTGAAAGTCAGGTACATTTAATCCCCCTTGGCTTTTTACTTTCCTCAGAGTTGCCAGAGAGATTCTAGATTTCTTATTGTGCCCTATTAATTTAGTGATTAAAGTTCTTAATGTTCTAAAATATGCTAGGGGTATATATATATATATATATATATGGGGATACGAAAAATTAGTGTAGCGCTAAAATCTGTAAACTAATAAGTGATACTCACAGAAAAATAAATGGAAGGGGAAACTGAATAAACACAGCTACCCCTTGAATGAACATCCACAGTTTAAATGTGCATACTTAAACAAATAAATGTTGGAAAACAATAATTGTAACAATTTAGCATAGTCCCGTGGAAAATTTGATGGAATATTGAAAACAGTGTCCAATATGTGATCAAATCCAGTCAATGATGAAAAGTGAATATCTGAGGTCACTTGTATAGCATTCACAAAATCTAGACGAGTCTACAGATGATATTCCAATGAAGAGATAAAACTCTTACCAGATTCGTTGGACACATTAACCGTACGCTGATATGTCATACGAGCTTTCAGCACTTGACCTTCTGCGCTTAAGGGGACCGGACCGGACCAAATCCAAGCGATAAAGCTGGGGAAAGAATGTGATGGACTTGCAGCAGAGCACCATCAATCCAGGTTGCAGTCTCCCAATGGAATGGCATGCCTCTTTAGAAGATATGTCTAAGAAGACATTCCAAGGTATTTAGAAAGAGGCATGCCATTCCATTGGGAGACTGCAACCTGGATTGATGGTGCTCCGCTGCAAGTCCATCGCATTTTAAGGTAGACCTTTCCCCAGCTTTATCGCTTGGATTTGGTCCGGTCCGGTCCCCTTAAGTGCAGAAAGTCAAGTGCCGTACGGTTAATGTGTCCAACGAATCTGGTAAAAGTTTCATCTCTTCATTGGAATATCATCTGTAGACTCGACTAGATTTTGTGAATGCTATACAAGTGACCTCAGATATTCACTTTTCATCATTGACTGGATTTGATCACATATTGGACACTGTTACACTGTTTACAATATTCCATCACATTTTCCACGGGACTATGTTACATTGTTACAATTATTGTTTTCCAACATTTATTTATTTAAGTATGCACATTTAAACTGTGGATGTTCATTCAAGGGGTAGCTGTGTTTATTCAGTTCCCCCTTCCATTTATTTTTATGTGACTATCACTTATTAGTTTACAGATTTTAGCACTACACAAATTTTTTGTATTTCGTTTGGACTTTGAGTGTTAGCAGCTGTTATATTGTTTTTGGTTTAGCGTAGTTTTTTCTCCTACTTTTCTCATATATATACGGTATATAGATATAGATATAGATATAGATATATATATATATATATATATATATATATATATATATATATATATATATATATATATATATAGGGAGCATCTGAAACTTGTACATGATCTCCGGAAGTATTATCATCTTCAGGGCGTTAATCCGGCCCATCCATGATAGGGGGCGTGCTGCTATCCTTTTTATTTCTATCTCCACTAATAATGGGATATAGTTTGCTTGATATATTTCCTCTGGCAATGCTGTTAGTTTAATTCCAAGATATTTTATTTCCGTCCTCCTCCAAGGGAATGGGAACTCTTGTTGTAGACACTGTTCCTCTTTCAATTTCATGTTTATATTTAATATTTCAGATTTACTCAGGTTGATCTTAAAATTGGAAAGAGCTTCATATTCCTTTAATGCTTTCATAAGATTGGGCATTGTAATTCAGGGGTTTGATATATAGAATAATATATCATCTGCAAATGCAGCTAATTTATGCTCCTCTTCTCTGACTTTGAAGCCCCCTATGTCCGCATTCCCCTGCACTGTTGCCAGGAGAGGTTCCAGCGCCAGCACGAACAGGAGCAGAGACATTGGACATCCCTGTCTCGTGACTCTGGTCCCGTTATTCATTCTAAAGGGGGGGGGGGGTGACAATGTTCCATTTACTTTCACCATGGCTGTAGGACCCTTATATAATGTTTGTATTTTGTATCCACTGCATCATCCTTGGGCTTATCCCCATGCTTTCAGAGTGCTCATAATGAATCCCCAGTCTACCCTGTCGAACGCCTTTTTGGCATCTTTTTGGCACCCGGGACTCTCCCTTCTTTTATTTTTTGAAGCAACAGAAGTGTTCTTACCCCATTATCCCTCCCTCCTTGGTACAAAGCCCACAGAATGGACCAACTCCTTGTTGCTAGAATCTTCGCAAACAATTTTGTGTCCGCGTTTAACAATGATATAGGTCTATAGTTTGAGCACTTAGTACTATCTTTGCCTTCTTTTGCTATAATAGTAATTTATGCCAATAAGGCCTCTTTACTCATCTTATACCTTCTTCCCAATCCATTCATATATGTACACAGTTTTGGGGTCAGGATTTCTTTGAACCTTTTTAAGTATAACGTTGTGTATCCATCTGGCCCTGGACTTTTTCCTGGCGCTGATTCTTTTAATTACCAATTAATCCCCTCTACCGTTATTGGTGTTTCTAGGGATATTGCTCTTTCCTCTGTTATTCTGGGGATCCTAGCTTTTTTAAAATATTCTTTTATTTTTTCCCCTCATCCTATTGCCTTTTCTGATTTACTGAGTATAGTTGTTCATAAAAGTCTCGGAAGACCGTCGCTATGTCCTTTGTATTATAGATCATTTCCCCTTTTTTATTTTTTATTTTTTCTATGAAGTTCATTGATTTTTTTTTTTGTTTCTTAACATCCTTGCTAGGCACTTGCTATTTTTATTACCCCATTGATCTCGTTCCTTTGAGTTTTTTTTAAGGTTTTCCTTATTTCCTGTTCTAATAGTTCCTTTAGTTCATCTCTTTTTATTACTAGTTCTTGTGACAGTTCCTGATCTTGCCCTCTCCCTTTTTTGCGTCTTTGCTCTAATAGGTATATTTCTTCTATCAATTTTGCCCCCTTTTTTTTTATTCTTTCCTTCTTTCTCCTAGTTCTCATTGAGATCAGGATTCCCCTTATGTACGCAATCTCGCTGGTTCCGTTTAAGCTGAAAAATATTGCTCTAATTCTTTTTTTATTATCTCCTCCCCTTGTTTATCTAGAAGATCTTCATTTAGCCATGAATACGCTTGTATCTGAGTTTCTGGTATCTTTATTTTTATGGTCATTGGCACATGGTCAGATAGTGTAGTTATTTCTATATTGGTGGAGACTACCAGGTCTAGCATTCTATGTTCTATCAGCTAATAGTCAATCCTAGTGTATGTCCTGTGTACAGGGGAGTAGAATGTATAATCTTGAATCCTGGGATGTTGTATTCTCCATACATCTACTAACTGGCGGTGCTGTAATTTCTGTTTTATCGCCTTCAATTGGGCGTTCCTCGTCCCCTGTACACAGGATGTACTGTCTTGTTTTGGATCCATACAAAAATTCAGGTCCCCCGCCATGAACTTTCCCTTTTTTAAATTCCGATAATTTTTCCAGGGCTCCCCCCAAATATGTGGTTGGGCCTTTATTAGGGCAATAATGATTAGCCAATGTGCATTGCATGTCCCAACAGCTTCCCCATTAAGAAGAGAAATCTTCCCTCCGTGTCAGTTAATCTGTCCTCCCAGGGAGAACCGGACTCCCCTACCTATTCCAATTGCAACCCCTTTTGCCTTATTTGTCCTTGAGTCGCCATAGTACCAAGTTGGGAGCTGATGGGAATACAACCTCACATTAGTTTCATCTTCTGTAAGAAGACCACCCCGACCAATGATGCTCGATCTCTTTCAAGATTTTATGCATTTTTGTTGGTGTATTCAGCCCTCGCACATTGTAGGTCAAAAAATTAACTGTAGTCATGGTATAGTTATTCGCAGCCTGTTTTCATAGAGATGGGTTATTCGCATCCTATTTTCATATAGATGTAATCTATTTTCTGAGTTTACGATTATTCTTAATGGGGTCTAGGTTTTGAAGTTCTGCACCCTTGTATTTTAGTGGTGGTCTATCTCTCAATATTTTCCATATCTCTGCCTTATATTCATATAGCTGAAATCGTACTATGATATCCCGGGGTATTTCTGCGTTTAGATACAGAGGTTTCCTAATCCTATGCACTCGGTCTATTTTGAGTTCTTGCATTTTTCCTCTGTCCAGTAGAGGGTTAAATATTTCCTTCATAGTTTTTTGTTCAGCTATTTACCTCTCTCTTCTGGAAGCACTCTTATCCTAAGATTCTGGTGTCTGCTTTTGTTTTCTTGATTTTCTATTTTGTATAATATTTCCCTGACTGGTTTGCAGAGTTTTAAAGTGGAGTTCAACCCTAAAGTGGAACTTCCGCTCATCGGAACCCTCCCCTGGCACCTTTCAGGGGGGTGCAGATACCTGTATAATACAAGTATCTGCACCCACTTCCAGGCATAGATATCTGCAGAATCTGCAGGTATTTACGCCACTTCCTGCCCCCCCCCCCCCCGCTGTCTGCTTGGAAACACACGGATCCCAGAGACAGCAGGGACTGTCCTTAATGCAACTCGTGCATGCGCAGTAGGGAACCGGGAAGTGAAGCCGCAAGGCTTCACTTCCTGATTCCCATACCGAAAATGGCGTCGGCAGCACCCGAGAGCCGAGCGACAGATCGGCTTCGGGTGCCGACATCGTGGGTGCACTGGGCGGGTAAATGTCCATATTTTAAAAGTCAGCAGTTGCAGTATTTGTAGCTGCTGACTTTAAAAAAAAAAAAAAAAAAACGGCGGAACTCCCGCTTTAACTTGTGTTTTTAGTTCTTGCATTTCTGAGGCTTGCTTTTCGTTCTTGTCCTCCGTTTCCTCAACCCTTTTCAGCAGATGGCCCAAGTCAGCTCGCATTGTTGCGATTTCTGTCTTAAAATAATTTTCTAATCTTTTTTCTAATCTTAAAAACATCTCTATTATTTCTGATTTAGTTGGCAATTGGGCTTCATTGTCCATCCTGACGTCTGCTTTAGTTTTTTTCTTGAATTTCTCTTTTTCGCAGACTCTTTTTCTTTTCTTTAGTCGCTTGTTGGTTTTCAAGGACAGGGCTTTTTGGATTTTCCTCTTTTGTTAAATATTTTTGGATCATACTAGTATTCAAGCTTTCCCTTGGGGTTTTAGGCACAGTTAATTTTGTAGTTCTGCTTTTCACTCTAGTATTTATATAGATAAGAAAGAAGACTGATGCAAGGTTTTCACAGTCAACAGGGTTTGCCAATGCACCTGCAAGGTTTTCCCAATCAACAAGGTTTCACAGTCAATTCGCTGTGCATCTACATATTTCAGGGGGTACACTGGGGCAGACACACGGATGCGCATGCAACATTTTTCACATTCAGTAAAGTTTGCACAGGCAAATGCAAGATTTTCACATTTAACAGGGTTTCACCATCAATTACTGGCCCATTGGCAGGTGCAGGGTTTTCCTATTTAACAAGGTTTCAGATTCAATCACCCGTGCATAAGCAAATTACAAGATATGTTTAAGGGTTTTTACTTGCTGCTTACAGTCCATTTGCTCATCTCTCCCTTGTAGGTATTTCCTATCTGAGGGTCGCACTGTAACAAATGACAGGATGTACATGCACGTTTTTTACCGTTAGCAGTGTTTGCGAAAGCAAGTTCAGGGTGCAAGATTTTCACAGTCAACAAAATTTCACCATCAATTACCAACTCATCAGCAAATTGCAAGCATAGCTTATATAATAATAATAAAAAAAAAAAATAGTTGTTGCTATTCACAGTCCGTTTGCCTGTTCCCCTATAAGTACTTCAATTGGGGGGTCACACTGGGCAGGCAGATGGGTGCATATTCCGGATTTTCACATTTAACCAGGTTTGCAGAGTGCAGGTACTTAGATTTCACCTTCAACAGAATTTCACAGTCTGCTTGCCATGACATAGACAGATTTCTTGCACAACTCAATCCGTTTATTAACTTATTTAGGGGGGTTGCACTAGAGCAGGTGAAAAAAATGCACAAATTAGGTTTTCCAGCAGGGTATTGCAGTTAAAGATGCAGATTTTTCACATTCAGCAGGTTTTCACCAAAGTTTCCTAGTCCATTACTATAACATGATTAGATTACATGTATAGCATATATAAGGGTAATGATTACTGCACACAGTCCATTAATCCTTTTGCTCCCTTATATGTACAGGATCACACGGGTGCAGACAGGAGGATACACATGCCAGGTTTCTCAATCAATTAGGTTTTCAAATGTAAATGCAAAATTTCACTCTTTCAACAAGTCTTCATGTTCAGTTAGCATTGCATAGGTTGCTCGCATACAAAGCTCCTAACTGTCTGCTCACCTCTCCCCTGCATATTCCATCCAAGTCTCAAGAGAGGGGGGTGTAGGAGGGGGTCCTCCAGGTGTGTCGCTCTGTGTTCTCACTGTGCTCAGGGCTGCCGTCCCTCCTCCTCCAACATCAAGCCAGCTGCCAATTTGAGCACCCGCTGTCCTGGTGATGTTCTGGGGGTGCAGTGGGCTTTCACCTCTGCCACATGTCCCGGCCTCTCACACCACTGGCTGCAGCTCGTCTGCCCGGAGCCTCCTCATCCACTCAGTCTGGCCCCATGATCGTGCTCCTCCCCCACCTCAGCAGCAACAGCACACACCCATCCTGTTCGTGCCTAAACTCCTTCTAATCTTATGTAGCTCACTGGTTGTAGTTCCTAGCCTAGCCAAGTCGCTTTTTTATTTTTTGTCTTCTGATTTTGATGTGGCTTTGGGCCTCCCAGACCTGTTCCTGTCAGTCGCCTACAATTTCCAAGTGATGTATGATGGTTAGGGTTGAGCGAACCCAAACTGTAAAGTTCGGGTCCATACCGGACTTTTGGGTGTCCGGGACCCGAACCCGAACTATTGGCTGTAAGTTCGGGTTCGGGTCCGGTGTTCGGCGATGTATTGGCGCCTTTTTAACAGCTGCAGGGCAGCCAATCGACGCTAGTTTCACTAGTGTGCCCTTAGAAGCCATCACAGCCATGCCTACTAATGGCATGGCTGTGATTGGGCAGTGCAGCATGTGACCCAGCCTCTATATATAGTCCAGACACACAGCACACAGCGTCATTCTGCTATAGACAGGTTCCTGTGCTGCTGAGAGAGAGGATTTTTAGGAGTTAGTGTGATAAAGTCAGTCAGTCAGTCCACATTCCTTTTAATTTTCTTCTAATTAGTTAGATCAGTGAGCGATCTAGATAGCTAGAGTAGAGTAGGGAGTTTCTTTATTAAGCAAAAGAAAGAGGCAGAGAGAATTATTGAAGAGATTCCTAAATCAATTGTACCCTGGCTGGGGTGCAGTGCACAGTCTTTTAACAGTGCCATGAGGCCAGTGCCAGACAAAATATAAAAGTTTTACCTGCAAGCTCAGTGCACCATTAGGACCAACACTGCATATAGTAAGAGATACACCATAGTCTGTGTGTATTCTGCTATTGGAAAAACATTGCAAAAAAATTTAATTTTGCTGTGTTTTTTTTTTTCCCCAATAGCATTTTCTGCGTGTTCATACACGCTTTAGATACTGTCCGTGTATTCTGATATTGGAAAAACATTGCAATAGCAATAGCATTTTCTGCGTGTTCATACATACACGCCGTAGACACTATCCGTGTATTCTGATATTGGAAAAACATTGCAAAAAAATTTAATTTTGCTGTTTTTTTTTTCCCAATAGCATTTTCTGCGTGTTCATACATATACGCTGTAGACACTATCCGTGTATTCTGATATTGGAAAAACATTGCAAAAAAAATTAATTTTGCTGTGTTTTTTTTCTTCCCAATAGCATTTTCTGCGTTTTCATAAACGCTTTAGACACTATCCGTTTATTCTGATATTGGAAAAACATTGCAAAAAAATTAAATTTTGCAGTGTTTTTTTTCTTCCCAATAGCATTTTCTGCGTTTTCATAAACGCTTTAGACACTATCCGTGTATTCTGATATTGGAAAAACATTGCAAAAAAATTAAATTTTGCAGTGTTTTTTTTCTTCCCAATAGCATTTTCTGCGTTTTCATAAACGCTTTAGACACTATCCGTGTATTCTGATATTGGAAAAACATTGCAAAATTTTTTTATTTTGCAGTGTTTTTTTTTTCCCAATAGCATTTTCTGCGTGTTCATAAACGCTTTAGACACTGTACGTGTATTCTGCTATAGACAAAAACACCCATTTAGGGCGAGATCATAAATTTTGAAAATATGAGGAGATCATCAAAAAGGGGACGTGGCCCAGGTCGTGGTGCTGCTGGTGGCGCTCCTGTTGCAGGGAGAGGACGTGGTCGATCTGTGCCAGCTACACGCACTAGTGAAACACCTTCCTCAGGTGCGAGTAGGCGACAGAGCCTGCATCGGTATTTTGGCGCGCCTAATGAGGCTGTACGAATGTTGAGCCCAGGACAAGTACAGGCGATAGTAGATTGGGTTGCTGACAGTGCCTCCCGGTTCCTTCACATTGTCTCCCACCCAGTCTCCTGATGAAAGTTCAGAGTTGGCACCTGCAGCCGATGTCCATCAGTCTTTCACCTCACCCCCTTGCAAATCAGCCAATCAGTCTGAGCCCCAAATCATGCAGAAGTCTCTTCTGCTTTTTGATGACTCTGTTAGCAGGGTTTCCCAGGGCCATCCACCTAGCCCTGCCCCAGAAGTGGAAGAGATTGTGTGCATCGATGCCCAACCACTTATGTTTCATGATGAGTACATGGGAGGACCATCGCAGCACGTCTCGGATGATGACGAAACACAGGTGCCAACTGCTGCTGCTTTCGCCATTGTGCAGACCGACAAGGAGGGCAGGGGTGAAGACTGGGTGGAAGATGATGTTGAGGACGATGAGGTCCGTAACCCCACATGGAATCAACGTCATGCAGGTGACCAGTGTAGTTCAGAGGAAGAGGTGGTGGTCGCACAGAGCCACCAGCACAGCAGAAGAGGGAGCAGGGTGCAAAAGCGGAGCGTCCGTCCCCTAGACAGTACGTCTGCTACTGCCCAACGCAGCAAGGGACCGAGCACACCAAAGCCAGGTCCAAGGAGTTCCCTAGCGTGGCAGTTCTTCAGACAATGTGCTGATGACAAGACACGAGTGGTTTGCACGCTGTGCAATCAGAGCTTGAAGCGAGGCATAAACGTTCTCAACCTGAGCACAACCTGCATGACCAGGCATCTAAGTGCAAAGCACGAGATGCAGTGGAGTAGACACCGCAAAAAACAAGAAAGGTCTCTGGCTCCTCCTGCTTCCTCTTCTGCTGCAGTCTCGGCCTCTTCATCCACCTCTGTAGTGACAGCGACACCTGCCAACCCACAAACAGAGGATCTGCCAGCAACACTACCACCTGGGTCACCAACCATCTCCACAATGTCCCATGGAAGCGTTCAGCTCTCTATTTCCCAAACACTGGAGCGGAAGAGGAAGTACCCCCCTAGCCACCCGCGATCCCTGGCCCTGAATGCCAGCATTTCAAAATTCCTCGCCTTTGAAATGCTGTCATTCCGTCTGGTGGAGACGCAGAGATTTAAAAGGCTGATGTCATTGACTGTCCCACAGTACATCGTGCCCAGCCGCCACTACTTTTCCAGACGAGCTATCCCTTCCCTGCACAACCAAGTGGGGGACAAAATCAGGTGTGCACTGCGCAACGCCATCTGTGGCAAGGTCCACCTAACTACGGATGCGTGGACCAGTAAGCACGGTCAGGGACGTTATATTATATTTACCAGTACACTGGGTAAATGTAGTGGCGGCTGGGCCTGAGGCGGATAGCACCTTGGCGCATGTCCTTCCACCACCGAGGATTGCAGGGCACTTCAGTTTGCCTCCTGTTGCTAACTCCTCCTATTCCGCCTCCTCATCCTCTACCGCCTCCTCATCCAGTCAGCGTAACACCTTCACCACCAACTTCAGCACAGCCAGGGCTAAACGACAGCAGGCAGTTTTAAAACTTTCCTGTTTGGGGGAAAAACCCTACACCGCGCGGGAGTTGTGGAGGGACATGGAACAGACCGATGAGTGGTTGGTGGCAGTGAGCCTCAAGCCCGGCCTGGTGGTGTGCAATAATGGGCGAAATCTCGTAGCAGCTCTGGGCCTTGCCGGTTTGACGCACATCCCTTGCCTGGCGCATGTGCTGAACTTGGTGGTCCAGAGGTTCCTTAAGAATTACCCCGATATGCCAGAGCTGCTGCAGAAAGTGCGGGCCGTCTGTGCGCACTTTCGGCGTTCTCACCCTGCTGCTGCTCGCCTTTCAGCGCTGCAGCGTAACTTCGGCCTTCCCGCTCACCGTCTCATATGTGACGTGCCCACAAGGTGGAACTCCACCTTGCACATGCTTGCCAGACTGTGCGAGCAACAGCAGGCGATAGTGGAGTTTCAGCTGCAGCACGCACGCGTGAGTCGCTTTGCGGAACAGCACCACTTCACCGCCAATAACTGGGCCTCCATGCGAGACCTGTGTGCCTTGTTGCGCTGTTTCGAGTACTCCACCAACATGGCCAGTGCCGATGACGCCGTTCTCAGCGTTACTATCCCAGTTCTAGGCCTCCTTGAAAAAACTCTTCAGGCGAAGATGGAAGAGGATGTGGCACAGGAGGAGGAGGAGGAGGAGGAGGAGGAAGAGGGTTCATTTCTAAGGCTTTCAGGGCAGTCATTTACAAGTGGCTACGAGGCGCCAGGTACACAATTGTCTGGCAGCAAGGGCACAGTTCTGGAGGATGACGAGGTGGAGGATGAGGAGGAGATGGAGGAGGAGGAACCATGTTCACAGCAGGGTGGCACCCAGACCAGCTCATGTCCATCACTGGTGCGTGGCTGGGGGGATACAGAGGACACAGACGATACAGCTTTTCCTTGCCTCTGGGCAGCCTGGCACACATGAGCGATTACATGCTGCAGTGTCTCCGCAACGACCGCCGAGTTGCCCACATTTTAACTGGTGCTGATTATTGGGTGGCCACCCTGCTGGATCCCCGTTACAAGGACAACGTGCCGTCCTTAATTACCTCACTGGAGCGTGATCGTAAGATGCGCGAGTACAAGCGCGCGCTGGTAGACGCGCTGCTGGTGGCATTCCCACTTGGAAGCGGGGGTACGGTGGAAGCACAAGGCGAAGGCAGAGGAGGAGGAAGAGGTCGCCAATGCAGCCGGGGCACCGCCAGCACCTCGGAAGGCAGGGTTAGTATGGCCGGAATGTGGAAAAGCTTTGTCAGCACGCCACAACAACCAGCACCACCAGCTGAGATGGAACGTCTTAGCAGGAGGCAGCATTTCACATGGTGGAGCAGTATGTGTGCACACGCCTACACGTACTGCATGACGGGTCTGCCCCCTTCAACTTCTGGGTCTCCAAATTGGGCACATGGCCTGAGCTTGCCCTTTATGCCTTGGAGGTGCTGGCCTGCCCTGCCGCCAGTGTATTATCTGAACGTGTATTTAGCACGGCAGGGGGCGTTATCACAGACAAGCGCAGCCGCCTGTCCAGAGCCAATGTGGACAAGCTCACGTTCATTAAAATGAACCAGGCATGGATCCCACAGGACTTGGCCGTACTTTGTGCAGAATAGACACATATACCGGTGTTCTGACGAAAACTGTCTTGCTATCGGATAGTGTCCGGCCACTTACTGCGCAGGTGCAGTGCTTGCGCAGTACGGAGGACAAGGAGATTCACATAATCTCCAAAGATGAACTTCGCCTGCGCAGTGAGTGCAGGTTCAAGCCCGACCATCCAAGTGAACATACGGTAGCACATAGTAACAGGGCCCCTCACGGGCTCGCTTGGCTAGGCTTCAACCTCGGATGATGTGGCTTGAACCTGGAGTCACCGCGCATCGTCTTCGGAGAGTTTCAAAATCCCCTTGTCCTACGTACTGAGAAAGCGCAGTACAGGGCGGACACTATGCGACGGGGGACAGAATTCGACACATCATTCACCACTAGCCTTACCCAGCCATTGTTGTATTTTTGAACCAGTGTTGGCTACCTCGTCCTCCTCCACCGCCGCTTCCACCTACACCGCCACATCCACCGCCACCTCAACCTCCTACTCCATTTGAATTTCGTCCTCCTAGGTCAAGATTATAATTTTTTCATGTTTTTTAATTTCCAAGTATTTTATTTTCCCACTATCTTATCCATTAAATTGAATAATTTTTTCCAGAAAGCGTGTTTTCTGGGGTATTCCCACCATATGTGCGGCATCGTGCCGTTGAGTTTCTGAGGTTCTTAATGACTTCCTGTACCTCTTCTGCTGAGAAGGGGGCCTCCAGCATTTTATTTTTTATTTTTTTATGTTATTTTAAGTTATTTCCCTATCCACATTTGTTTGCAGATCACTTGCCATGCTCTTAACAACATTTTGTTGCCATTTGCAGCCCTCTAGCCCTTTCCATGACTTTTTTACAGCCATTTTAGTGTTCAAAAGTCCGGGTCCCATTGACTTCAATGGGGTTCGGAGTTCGGGGTCAAGTTCGGTCCCGAACCCGGACTTTTTTCCGAAGTTCGGCCGAACCCGAACATCCAGGTGTCCGCTCAACCAGGGGCGTAACTATAGGGGGTGCAGCAGTCGCGAGCGCAACCGGGCCCTGTGCTGCAAGGGGCCCATGTGGCCCCCTCTACATATGGCCGGTGGCAGCATAGGCGGTTAGGTACCGGGCGCACGGGTGGCTGGAGGTGGGGGGTGACTAGCAGAGCTCCATGCTCGACTACCGCACTGGCTGCTCTTTAGTTGTGCATTCCCCACACAATCTGTGTCCTCTGCGGCTCCTCCGGGTCCCCCTCTCCTGCTCCATGCAGTGCTGCTCAGTCCGGTGTCTGTCCTCCCCAGCCAGAGTCCTGCCCCCTGAGTCCAGCTCACACTGCACTGCATGCTTCTCCCGGGCAAACAAACTTTAAGCACACAGATGCAGTGCAGCCCTATGAGAGCCGGCTCCCCAAAGGACACCGCAGGCTTGTCTGCCAGCACCCCCCCTCCTCCACCCCATCATACACAGATGTTGACAGGTCTTTCTGGGAGATATGTCCCCTAAGGACAGGGACCCCATCTCCCCTGGGGACAGGGCCCAGTTCTCCCTAAAGGACAGGGACCCCATTTCCCTTGGGGACAAGGACCCCATCTCCTCTGGGGACAGAGCCAACTTCTCCCCAGAGGACAGGGACCTCATTTCCCGTGAGGACAGGGACCCTATTTTCCATGGGGACAGGGACCCCTTCTCACCTGAGGACAGAGACCCCTTCTCACCTGAGGACAGGGACCACTTCTCACCTGGGGACAGGGACCCCATCTCCCCTGGGAACAGGGCCCACTTCTCCCCAGAGGACAGGGACCCCATTTCCATTGGGGGCAGGAACCCCTTCTCACATTGGGACAGGGACCCCATTGTTGTAATGTGTTGGCCGATTTATGTGGGACTTTATGTATTATATATATGTATTGGATATATATATTCCACACACAGTATTAGTGACCAGGCCAGATATAAGTTGACAATGTTATCTGTTACCCTTTGATGTGTAAATCTTATGCAAGTTGTGTGTGTGTGAAGAATAGCCTTTTAACCTAGATGAACATTTCAAAGGGAGTTTTTACTGATGGTAATTAGAATTGAGGGGGGTATTCATGGTAAACATTTGGTTGACCCCCACCCAGTGTCAGACTAGTATTTGAGAAGACAGTCAGGATGTCAGGCAGTCTAGAAGATATATCTCTGAGAGAAGGGTCTGGAGTCACGGGTCTAGGAGAAGATATTCCTTGTCATGTACTCTGTTGGATTTTTGTCATCTGTAAGGCCCCTTTCACACTGGAGCGGTTTTCAGGCGGTACAGCGCTAAAAATAGCGCCTGTATACCGCCTAAAAAAACCGGCCCCATTCACTCCAGTGTGAAAGCCGGCGGGCTTTCACACTGGAGCGGTGCGCTAGCAGGACCGCAACAAAAGTCCTGCTAGCAGCATCTTTGGAGCGGTGAAGGAGCGGTGTATTTACCGCTCCTATACCGCTCCTTCCCATTGAAATCAATGGGAAACCGCGGGGATACCGCCCGCAAACCGCCGCTGCAGCTGCGCTTTGCGGAGGTTTTTAACCCTTTTGCGGCCGCTAGCGGGGGTTAAAACCACCCCGCTAGCGGCCGCATACCGCGGGTAAAACGATGGTAAAGCAGCGCTAAATATAGCGCTGCTTTACCGTCGCCGCCCCGCACCGCCCCAGTGTGAAAAGGGCCTAAGAATGTTCTGTTTTAGAAGTCAATAAGTGTCTCTCTCTGGAGAACGGGTTTTGCACTACATTGGTGCCGTTCAAGCGACCAGAAGAGCATTTTCAGAAGTTGTAACAGAAGTCGGTGATAACAATCCTGTGAGTTGGACAGAAGTCTGATGGAGACCCAAGACCAGTGCTGTGACTCTAACGTCTGGTTGTGACATAAGAGAGTCTGATCTACAAAATCAAACAAGTTTGGAACCCCAGAATTATTCTCTGGAGACTGGAAACGAAGAAAAGGACTGCATCGTGTACCAGAAGACGTGAGCTGGAAGCTGAAGGAGTAATTGATGCGGTGAGTAAAATATTTCTCTTTTTAAATTATTAATAATATAGTAAAAATGCTTACTCAGTGTAAAGCTAGTGTCAGTTCTGATAAAGTTAACAGATGGGTGTTAAAATGTATTAAGCGTCATGGCGGGCCTTATGAAGTGCCAGAAAAATATAAGCAGACATAGACTATGATGAATGAATTTTTAGAGAAAACTGTTTTTGATAGCAACATTTCAGAAAGTAAAAGAAAAGGTTGTATTGTACAGGGCTTGTTATCTTGCTGTTTAACAATGGAAAGTTCTTTGAAGGATAAGGTTGAGGAAATTACCCAGTTACAGAGTGCAGTTTATAATAGCAACAAGGTTTGTCAGAGGTTAAAAAATCAGAATCTGAGACTGTAAACTTAAAATTGCATGCAGTCACCATTGGGGAAGCTCTGCTTGAGAAGTCTAAACATTGTAATGAATTATCAGAGGAAAATGAAAGATTGAAACTAAGAATTATGGAATTAGAGAAGAGATCTCAGGAATGCAGATATGCATCGAATCTGCAGCAAAATGCAAATACAAACATTCTATCAAATGAAACAGAACCTCATATTAAATCTGATAATTCATTGCCAGCCGCACCCACTGTGACCACCACAGTTTATAACAATAATAATAATGCAGGTGAAGTTCAGCTTGTAATGAAGCCTTTGAAACCAAAAGAATTAGATGCAATTCTTAAAGAAATAGGAATGATTCCCTGCCATGATTTAAACAGATTTTTAAAATGGTTTTGTGACTTGCAGAATGTCAGAGATATGTACAATCTCAACCCATTTGATTTAGAACGAGTTATGCAACATTCTATAGGAAATAGTCTTTGGGTGAGAATTAAGCAGATCTGTACTGAGCCAATGAGAACAAGGGACATATTGATGGAATTATTATGTGTTTTGTATGGTGTACGTTCTGATGTTACTGTTCATGGGAAGATCAAACAAATGCAAAGTGAATCTCCCTACGAACTGTCAGAAAGGATAAAATCTATTATGGAAATATTGGTCAGTAATAATCTTGCATTTGAGCATGGTGGCTTGTTACATATGAGTATATTTCTACATGCTTTGCATGAAGATATTAGACAAAATATTTTACTAGTTACCCCAAATCCTCATGAAAAACAGAGCTGACCAAAATCATAATAAAAAAATATCTAAGGCTTGGATACCATTTTCTCAGTTAAAACAGAAATATGACCACCTAAAGATTGAGTACGATAAAATGAAAATGGAACATTACACATTGCTGGAACAGCTGAACAGATTACATTATCCAGATCTGTTTTTGAATACAAATAACACTCCTCTAGCAGTGGGGGTGGATTAGTTTCAACCTGGGGATGTGTAAATAGTCCTTTGTTTTAACTTCAAACAGTGTTTAAGGACCTTGCTAATTAGTTTGTGTTGGAGAGTTTTTTGTCTTTCAGATATATTGGAGATACTGCATGTAAATAGCATGTGAACTGCAAGCTGAAATTTCTGGCTAGTGGGGGAGAAACGCTGAATAAACAATATCATGGACTCTCTCAATATTCATCAAGCAATTTACTTTTTTTTTTTGACTTTTTGGACTTTGGACTTTTCCCTATATTTTATTTTTTATTTTTTATTTTTCACCCTTTCCCATTTTTATTTTTATTTTTTTATTTTATTATGTTTTATTTCTTGAACTTTATCTTAAAACCAGAGCGAAACACTTAAACCTAAAATAATTTTCGTGTTACATAACATGTTGCATATTACATATTGCATATTGATCTATATATTTGACATCCAAGGTGAGATGCTGCACAATGGCTTGGCATAGCATAAATTATAGTATGTTGGGTGGTTTTCCTAAATTTATAAGAGGGGTGAGTGAAATTCATCACTCCAGTCATGATTTGAAACTTTGTTGAATCAGTCATTGATAATATTGACATATGGATGAAAAAAGACATTACTGGCAAGATTTTCCACTGCTGCTTTGTCTGGATAGAAGATCTGATAAACGCTGATGTCAAGCTGATTCTATCTGAAAGTGGGGGATTATATATGGATTATATGGATATATGGATTATAGATTGGTATATAGATTGGTATACCATCCAGGTGGAATTATGGACTGAATGATTCAAGTAACTGCTCTATTATGGAGGCAATGAGGAGTCGGCCTACAGCAAATTACAAAGTACAGCAATAGCAGTTTTTTTCTGCCGTATCCAAACCTTTCGAACTTGAAAGTGAGTGCTGGTACATGGATGGTTCTTCTTACTATAAAGATGGAAGTAGAATTTCGGGATTTGCTGGTGTTTGTGCAAAAGCATCTTTAAAAAAAAATGAAAACCTTGAGCCTGGAGCCTGGATTTATGTGGATCGGAGCTCCCAGCACACCAAGTTTACTTTCAATGAGAGATGTGATGAAGTTGAAGTTGAAAATTGAAGAATGGACTGTGACATCCGCTCGTTTTTGTGCAATATTAAAGATCTTGATGTGATATAATAAGGCCTAACAGCTATATGGGCCAAGGATGTTTACCAAACCCTTTTCAAGTCATGGTCTAAAGCTATATTATCTAATGACTTTTTCATGGGGATATTTTAGAGGCTGGTGAAGAGAGATGTAACCAGTTTCAACTTTATATTTCATATGAGCCATTGTGAAGCATTCAGTACCTCAAGTCATAATGATATGTTTGTTGCTTGATTTATGGGTCAGTTCTAGTAGTTAGAACGACCCAAGTGGGGGTATATGTTGTAATGTGTTGGCCGATTTATGTGGGACTTTATGTATTATATATATGTATTGGATATATATATTCCACACACAGTATTAGTGACCAGGCCAGATATAAGTTGACAATGTTATCTGTTACCCTTTGATGTGTAAATCTTATGCAAGTTGTGTGTGTGTGAAGAATAGCCTTTTAACCTAGATGAACATTTCAAAGGGAGTTTTTACTGATGGTAATTAGAATTGAGGGGGGTATTCATGGTAAACATTTGGTTGACCCCCACCCAGTGTCAGACTAGTATATGAGAAGACAGTCAGGATGTCAGGCAGTCTAGAAGATATATCTCTGAGAGAAGGGTCTGGAGTCACGGGTCTAGGAGAAGATATTCCTTGTCATGTACTCTGTTGGATTTTTGTCATCTGTAAGAATGTTCTGTTTTAGAAGTCAATAAAATCTCTCTCTGGGAGAATCGGGTTTTGCTGCGGACAATACTTTTAATAACCATATACCATCAACGAAGAACTATTATATTAGATCACTACACCCATCTCCCCTGGGGACAGGACCCCATCTCCCCTAAGGTCAGTGACCCCATCTCTCCCCTGGGGACAGGGACCCCATCTCCCCTGGGGACAGGGACCCCACTTCTCCCCAGAGGACAGGGACTCCTACTTACGTCGGGACAGGGACCCCATCTCCCCTAAGGACAAGGACCCAATCTCTCCTGGGGGCAGGGCCCACTTCTCCCCAGAGGACAGGGACCCAATTTCACTTTCCCTTCTTCCTCTTTGTCTCAAAGGTGTAACATCATAGGTCTGTGTAGACCTCTGATATCTCACCAAAGTCCCCCAACGGGACTCCTAAAAAAATTTAAAACATAATTTAAAAAACTACTGATACCAGTGGTGGAACTGCAGGACTCACAAAAGTCGTACCTGTGACCGAGCCCTGGAGTTCCACCACCGGACTCGGAGGGAAGGGCCTCGGCTGGGGTTCAGGGGGGCCCTTCATGGTTTCTTGAACCGGGGCCCTAAAGGTTTTTTTTTTTTTTTTTTTCACTTCAGACAAAACATTCGTGGGGGAGTGTCAGCTGTGCCCGCCTCTCCATCCCCTCTTATTGTCTTAGCATCATTTGTGGATTAATTGACTTTTTTTTTTTTTTTTTTTGGGGCCCTAAAGGTTCTAGTTACACCACTGCGCTCAACTCTAATGATGGTGTATAAAACTTGACTCACTGACATCTTGGCATTCTTTGCAATTTCTCTAAGAGTAAAGACCTACACCTTTAAGGGCTATAATATCCCTTCTGTGTTCCATTGTTATTTAACTTCTACTAATTATTATGAGAACTACTACTTTATGCAGTGCAATATTCTCCAAATAATGCTTCAGAGGGTGTAGAAACCAAGCTTGTTCCAAACACTGCTATATACAGAAAGAGGTTTTAAGTAGATTTATTTATTTAATACAGGTACTTGTATAGCACTGTCAATTTACGTAGCTCTTTACATGTTTATTATACTTTCACATCAGTACCTGTCCTCAAGGAGCTTACAATCTAAGGTCCCTAACTTACAGTCATACATATAACAGGGCCAATTTAGACATGGGCAAATTAACCTGGAGTGTGGGAGGAAAATGGAGTACACCCCCACAGGCACAGGGGGAATATGCAAACTCCAGGCAGGTAGTGCCGTAGTTGGTGTTCAAACTGACTACCCTAGTGCTGCTGGTTGGAAGTGCTAACCACTTAGCCTTTGTGCTTTCCCCCCAAGTAATTATCTAAGTTAGGACACCTGTAAGAATTGTTTGCATCAACTTTCAAAGACTTAGTCTAAGGTTACATAGGTGATTAATAGGACACTCAGCTCATGTAGCGCTGACATCCTCGTCTATTGATGTGGTTATATATATATGTCAATGTTAAGTCTGTGGACATTAATGTGGTTTTACACTTAGAGCCATCTAGTGACCAAAAATGGGTAATGCGCTAGTGTGTTATCATATCGGAACAAACCTAAAGACTCTTACAGGAAGTGACTGTGTTTTGATTTGGAAGATTGACCTTTTTCCTACCCAGCAGTCTGAGTGACCTACCCATGAACACTCTCTTATACAGTGCATGCTGGGTAGGATATAAAAAGAACCGGAGCGGCCATATTAGGTCTCTTGGGATCGCGTTACCTGCCTGTGCGGATCTGTGAGGAGGCTTCCCGGAGACAGCGGCAGACAGTCACCACGGAGTGCAAACCTGCTTGTTGCAAGGTGATCTGACGGAGCTTGGGAGCCAGTGACCGGACTGACGAGGCCCAGCAGCACCCATCGGAGTGACGGGACCGATTCAGCGGAGTGACACAGAGCATCTGGCCCAGCGGTTACAGAAGCAAGCTGCAGTTACCGGATCAAAGTCATCACCCAGAACTCCGATCCAGTTGGTGAGCAGGTCACGGCCCACCGTTTTTTGATTTGTACATGCAGTTAGACTCACTTGTAGGCCCCGCTGGAACCTGCAGTTCCACGGAGGAGTAACAGAGCAACTGTCACTGAGCAGGCTTGAGGCCTACTTCGCTTTAGTGCCCAGCGTTGTATATAGTTGCACCTGGAGCACCCTGAGTTAACTCTTTTCACACCTTGGATTACAAATATCAGAGGAGTCATTTTAAGCTAGCGAAGAAAGAGACGATACGGGAGAAAGTACTTTCAGTGAGGCCTCACGTATAACTTTTAAAGTAGGGGGAGCTCCCAGGTTTATATTACACAAATATACCTTTCACATTGTAATTGTTTTGTTGATATATATATTGTGCTGTCACCCTACGTTGGGATGATAGCGCAATCTCTGTAACCACCTGTTTAAATATACTTGCAGTAAAAGTATTTCTGGTTAAGTATTCAGTTGTGCGGCGTGCTGTTTTCCCCACCAGGTGGAGCCAGCGCATCCTGAGGGTACTATACAGGTACTTTACATTGTTATATATTGTACTGTATTACATTGCACCACAACTGTGCCAAGGGGACTGAGTAAAGTTAGTGGGGTTTTCTCAGAAGAGGGCAGGCCCAATTCAAACTAGCAGCTCCTTCGGGGGTCAGTGCTACACTCACATTTAAAAAAAATAAAAATAAAATCGATGCAATATGTCTAAATATAACTAGAATGCATCTTCTGCCTTTCCTTTGTTTCATCTCTCAAACGCAAGCTTGTTCTGCTGTTCTAAGACTTCCTGTTCTAGGCTGGCTATGTTTGTTTTCCATGACCCCCTTGAGTATGTGAATGTAGCCACCCTTTACTGCTTGCCCCTGAGATGGACTACACATCTACCTGCAGACACATTAAGTATTGACCAGAAATAACAGCCCTTCTCTTTACACAATAGTAGTGCATCAGTGGAAGATGGGCTCGGTAGGAGACACGGATAAGGGGGGAAAAGGCCCTCCCCCTCCCTTTTAACCTTTTTTAGCACAATAGCCCAATGTATATTTGAAATTAATTATATGTGGCACAGAATAAGATGGGGACATGGGGTCAGGATGTAGAGGTTTAGATTGGAAAGGAGGAGGGGAGCAAGTAGGATGGGATAGTGGTGCATGGTGGAAGAGAGCAATAAGTAAAGTAATGGCCACAAAACAGAAAGTTTTGGAAGCATAAGGACGGAATAGGAAAAAAATGGACCTGAAGTAAAATAGGCCAATAAGTAGCGAGAGCTGGATTAAAAAAGGTGTAAAGGGTTATTTTGATATGTACCCCCCTGTTTGTGTTTTCCCCTTTGTGTCACGTCTGTATGTAAAAATATTAAGTGTAGGATGTATGACAATTGTATTGCTAATGAAACTAATAATCATTTATGAAAATCTATAGAGTGGATGATAGGAGGATGCACAGGACAAAAGCAAGCCTGAAAAGAATGTTAAGAAGAAAAAAAAAGAAGAAAACAGAGCCATTGGTGGGTTTCAATAAAAACTGGAAAAATGGTGCTGATATAAAGCATCAATTTCAAAGCTTATAAAAAAATAAAAATAAATTACCCCAAACCGTTATGATTTCCAGTAAAAGTCAGTTGTGCAGCACTATATCACAACAAATCACTGAATAAGTGCAAAACCCTGTGCATAAAAAACTTACCTCAAATAATTCCAAAAAAAACATATAAAGAATGTTCAAAAGTACAAAGTCTTTTCAAAAGTCCACAAGTAAAGTCCACAAAGTGAAAAGCAGAAAGACCATCTTCATAGTTTATAGTGAAAAACGCCTTGTGAAAAATCCATGGCAACAATCTAAAGAATGGTAAACGGTACACCCCAGCCAAAAGTGCATTGCAGCTCCCAACCAGAAAATATTGACCTCTGTGCTGCAGGTGGTCATTCAACGATTAAGGTGTTAAGGTCTCCCTTCAAACTGTCAGCTTTCTCTGCCAGAGCCAATATAAAATGTACCACCGGAGTTGTTCAAAGATAAGAAATAGAAAACACTCTCATAGTGTAAAACTGTATACTGAAGATTTAATAAAAACAGAGTACACACTCACATTAAAATAAGATTAAAAAGGCTTCACAAGCATGTGTGTCTATTGTGGCATTCCTACAGGCTTACACAGACTCGGTCCCAACCGCGGTCTGCGTGCATGATGACGTCACGGTTGTAGGCCCCACCCTATGCAATTTGTCATAGATGATGTTGTCTGGGGGATGGGCAGAAAGACGACTCACTGCACTGTGATGTTATATATAGAGCTGCGGCGCCATATTAACTGCTGGCTGAATTGCTCTTAACGCATAGATAACCTTCCACTGGATATGATGCAGCACAACCACAAAACACGAGGCTAACTGCAGAGATATTATCCACTGGTGCACACGGGTAAAAATAATATGGATTAATAAATAATCAACTAGAATGCCACCAAGTGCCAAATGAGTATTAAGACACAAAGGAAGGAATACTTTAATCCCTTCAACAAAATTTGTTGATTAAAAAAAAAAAATTAAACAGTTTTTTTTACTCTAAAAATTCCCAAATGGTAAACCGATAAAACAGAGAAAATACAGTTTTCCAGACTGTCAGAAAAGTAATTGTTTTGGGTTCTAATTTGCCCCATGAAGGTGAGAAGGTGAACCTAATTTTAACTCCTCCCTATAGCAGCATAGGTAAACTGCCCCTATTTTAACTTATCCTTCTAATATATATATAATAAGCAGCCTTAGGACACAAATCCATTTTCAGTTTCAGCAGCAGCATACAGTCTTGAGATTATATTGAAAGGGGCCCAGCAAGATATATATCACAACACAACATGCTTGTTCAGGAAGAGCTGCTGTACCGGAACAGTCTTTGATTAAACACAGTTAAATTAACAGCTACACAAGTCAGCAACAATGAACACCTAGTACGCTCTTTTCCCCATTCATTACATCCTGAACCTCTGCAGGCTTCTAAAAGCCATTCAGCTATTTTTAATGGGAACACAGGGGGCAAGAGTTGGGGCAATGTTTCCCTACCAGCTCAGTATTGTAATCCCTTCTTTACTCTATCATAAAACAGTTTTAAAACAAAAGATTAAGCTCAAGCATCACTGAATAGGAAAAAAAAAGAAAATCAATCAATGCAGGTGCACCGAGAGAGGGTAGAAAGTCTTACATTATATTCAGATTAACTTGCTGGATATTCATCTGGGAGAACTCATGGGTCTGGTCTGTGTTTACATGAATAACAAAAATTCTGTTTTGACCCAGATGTCAGTGGTGGGACCTGTATTCTCTCTAGGTCACTGGGTTTAAAAAAAAAAGGAAAGATTTAAGGTGAGGTCATTGTGTTCAATTGTAGCGTTTTGGCTCAGTAGGAGTGCCATCCTGAAAAGCAGAGGGTAGCTGAAAGCGCAATACATTCCTTCTAATTATGATCATAAAGATGCAACACAAGCCCAACTATATTTGTTTGTATACTATATTTGTTCATGCTCCAGGCATGCAATGCAGGTCAGCTAAAAAGTCTGTGAGGTTATTTGCCATCTGCCGTACAAATGCAGGTTGATGACCTGACATGTTTTATAAAATATTTACCAGTTTAGTGCAAGTTGTAAAATAGGTTCTGGTATAGTACTGTACTACAAATGTTTTTCCCCAGAAGTGTCTAATTTCCTGTAAAAGGTAGGGAGGGATCAGTAGGAAGTTCTTGTTTTGGGATCTTCAGTTTTATAGGAGGATTAGAGAGGTGGAGGATTTATTAGCAGAGAGAAGGTGACATTGGCAGAAGAAATGACAGAGGTTAGAAGGAAGACTTATGCAGACAAGAGGTTTATAAAAGCGATTTCCTAAAGTGGACACCGTAGGCACAAATTTCAACTTAAGTTGATCCCAAGTGACAAAGGGGTCCATTTGAGGGCTCATTAGTTAGTTTCCTGGTTATAATTTGTGAGAAATAAATTTAAATATACGGAGTAAGCACACCAAATAACAAGAATACTTTTTTAATGAAAATGCATGTAGGCACAAAGGTACAAATATGCAAGTATGTCATATCACACCAAGCATAATACAGCAGTTCCACTGATAATTCCAATCTATATACAAAAAGAATACGTGCATGTACTTAAACTTTTTCATATAGTAGCTCATGTTTAGAATGAATTAATTAGAAGCAAAGCAGAGCCAGAACCCTGGTGAAGAGAGAGGAGGAGGAAGAACCCAACATTTCAGGGGTATAGAAACCTAATTTCTCAACAACTTCCTGTCTGGCTTAAGTGTGCAGACCTTTATTGCTAATTACACTATTTGTTGGAATGCCAGGTCTCCCCATTCGCTGTCATCTGTGAATCTGCCCATATAGTTATCCATTGATCTCTTCATTAACCATACAGGGCCAGATTTGGATTTCCTGCCCTTCTAGACGGTCTTGTGTCAAGCTCTGCTAGCCCATTAATCTGGCTAGTCTTAAAATCAAATTTTTTTTTTTTATTATTCAACCTCTTTTTTCATTAAGATCTAAGAGCATCTGAACAGTACAAGGTATACAAATCAGTGCAAAACCAAAGTTAGTGCACAGAGATTAGAAAGTCTACAGTGTTTGCATACAAAACACAAAAGAAAAGAATTATAAACAAAATTGAACACATCAACCAGAGCTCATTGTTTATAAGCTTACACAAAATACTATTTCTTTTCATATTATGAGCTTAGAACAACATTAAAACAACTGAAGCACTTGGTGGAGTGAGAAACTTGGACTCCTATAAAAGGTAACTATTCAGACCTTAGATTTGCAGACGTCTATCCATCACTAACTGCGGAGGTGCAAGCCCAGGGGTGTCCAGCCAGCTCTGCCATATAAGGTTACATTTCTGCATCGTGTTTCAATGTCAATAGGCAAGTTGTTCTCTAAGTAGGAGGGAATTAACACATTTGACCCATTGTTTTCTTGTAGGTACCGTAGAGGACATCCAGAACCGAGCAATTAACTTTCTAGCTAAATAGAATAGCTTGGTTATCTTAATATAAACACCCAGTAAATATATTTCAGAATCTAGTGTACCAAGGAGTTGGAGGTATGGGGACTGGAGCAAGTGTAGAGATGGTTTGTAAAATCTCAGCCCAGTACCATGTAAGCTTTGGGCAGCACCAGATCATGTGTATAAAATCACCTCTATGTACCTGACGTTTAGGGCATAATGGTGTATCTATTCTGCCCCAGTCAAACAGTCTAGCAAGTTTACGATGGGCTCTATGAAGGATAAACAATGCCAGCAACTTATGTGAGGCAAACAGGGATGTGATAGGAACCGATTCTAATGTCCCAATGATCGCCATCTATGTCTCCAACATCGGCAACCCATTGAGCCCTGCATTGTCCTGGATGGACAACAACAGTACTAAGTATATACGAGATATCAGACCTTTGCAGACACTGGTTTAAAGGACCTCAGGAAGAGCTAGATGTGGTCAAATTGAGAGTTCGTTTTTGTGTCTGCAATGCATGCCTGAGCTGGAGGTATTGGTAAAATTGCTTAGGGGATAATAAGGATTCAGTGCATAGATGGTCATATGCCTCGAGAGTGGTGCCACTAAAAAAATCCCTGCAGTTTAGAAAGTTCAGGGTAATTAGGATTGTGCCATAGGGGGGTAAATTCCAAAGAGCCATTAATACAGTGCCTCTTTGGAGGCCTTCCATACTCTCTTTAGGAGAACTGCTGTAGGCGTCTAGTAGTAGGTCTATCTCTAAGTGGAAGCTAGCCGGCAAGTTAGGTTTGGAAATAGTTACTAAATGAGCTATAGGCTCTGTAGTACTACAGTGCCCCCAGCAGGCAAGCTGTTGCAATTGAGAAGCCAGGAAATACATTCTTGGGTGTGGTATTGCCAGTCCCCGCCTATCCTTACTATACTGCAGAGCAGATAAACTGATGCAGGCTTTTTTCATTTTCCATTTAAGGTCTTGGAATTGAGAGTCAATACGTTTAAACTATTTATTAGAGATCCACATGGGAGGGTTATGGAAGATGTATAGGAGCTCTGGGGCCCAAATTATCTTAATTAAATTAACGCGCCCCCACTACTGAAAGGGGTAGCTTACACAAACTTAGACTTTTCAACCGCTGCTTATCTAACAAGGGACTTAAGTTCAGTTGGAGGTAGCTGGAGGGCTCTGGGGACACCACCACCCCTAGGTATTTAAAGGAGGTAATTATAGTAAATTGGTTGGCACCTGCGGGGAGGGGCGTCTCCAATAAGTCAAGGGGCATAAGAGTAGATTTAGTCTAGTTTATGGTGAATCTGGAACATTCACCACCAGTGGTGTAACTAGAACCTTCAGGGCCCTGGTGCAAGAAACCATGAAGGGCCCCCCTGAACCCCAGCGAGGCCCTTCCCTCCGAGTCCGGTGGTGGAATGACCGGGGCTCGGTCACAGGTACGACTTTTGTGAGCCCTGTTGTTCCACCACTGGTATCGGCAGTTTTTTAAAAAAATTTAGGCATCCCATTGGGGGACTTTGGTTAGATATCAGAGGTCTAAACAGACCTATGATGTTACACCTTTGAGACAAAGAGGAAGGGAAAGGGAAATTGGGACCCGGTCCTCTGGGGAGAAGTGGGCCCTGTCTCCATGAGAGATTGGGTCCTTGACCTTAAAGGAGATGGGGTCCCTGTCCCCACATAAGTAGGAGTCCCTGTCCCTAAGGGAAATGGGGTCCCTGTCCTTGGGGAGAAGTGGGCCCTGTCCCCAGGAGAGATTGGGTCCTTGTCCTTAAGGGAGATGGGGTCCCTGTCCCCACATAAGTAGGAGTCCCTGTCCCTAAGGGAAATGGGGTCCCTGTCCTTGGGGAGAAGTGGGCCCTGTCCCCAGGGGAGATGGGGTCCCTGACCTCAGATGAGAAGGGGTCCTTGTGACCAAGGGAAATGGGGTCCCTGTCCTCTGGGGAGAAGTGGGTCCTGTCCCCAGGAGCTCTGCTAGTCACCCTCCACCTCCAGCCACCCGGGCACCCGGTGCCTAACCGCCTATGCTACCATCTGCCATATGTAGAGGGGGCAGCATGGGCCCCTTGCAGCACAGGGCCCGGTTGCGCTCGCGACTGCTGCACCCCCTATAGTTACGCCCCTGTTCACCACATTTATTAATGGTCATCATTTATGGTCCGCAACGACCCAGGTAACAATGTGTCGTCCGCAAAAAGGGATATTTTCTCTTCCAAAGAGCCTCTGCGAAACCAAACAATGGCTGGGTTCTTGTGGATTTGGATGGCTAACGGTTCTACAACTACAGTGTTTCCCCCGAAAATAAGACCTACCCTGAAAATAAGACAAACTGTGATATTTGGGGAGGGCTGCAATATAAGCCCTACCCTGAAAATAAGCCCTAGTTTAAAGTGGTTGTAAACTGCTAGAATCCTCTCTTTTCAGTAGTATATAATGTAAAAGGTGTGTGTTTCTGTAATCGGTTCAAAGCGCCGAGCGGCGCTCAGCTGATCTCCCACTGCTCTCCTCTTCTCCCAGCTGCCAGCGGGGGTTCTCAGGGGCCCCTCTCCCTCTACAGTGCTTGGAGCAGGGAAAACAGCTCAGGCAGGTCACGGAAGCGCAGAGTGGTGCTTTAAGAAGGTATTTGACACAATTCGATTACAGAAACACACACCTCTCTATTACAGTAGTACATAATGATATACTACTGTAATAAAGAGGATTCTAGCATTTTACAACCACTTTTACTATGTTCACACTGGGGAGAGGAGACAGCACATTAAATGGCAAGCCCTACCCCAAAAATAAGCACTACTATGTTTTTGGTTGCCAAAATTAATATAAAACCCGGGTTTATTATTGGGGAAACACAGTAGTGCAAACAGTAGGGGGGCTAACGGGCACCCTTGGTGAGTTCTCCTGCGTAGGAGAAAGGAGGGGGTAAGGGTGTTCCTAATACGGAGCCTAGCTCTGGGTTCAGAGTAAAGGACACATACCCAATTAATGAAACGTTTACCTAGCCCAAACCGAGACTGGATGTCCCAGAAGTAGGGCCATTTGACACTGTCAAAAGCCTTGGTATTGGATTATCCACCGACACCTGCAAGTTGTTTAACAACCGCCTGATATTATTAGCCGTTGATCGAGTAGGGATGAAACTTAATTGATCTCTGTGAATTCGTTTACCAATCACCTTAGAAAGTCTGGTGCCTAGAACGAGAGCGAGGAGTTTAACATCCATATTCAATAAAAGAAATGGGACGGTACTGTGCGCGAAGTAAAGTTCTGGGTAAGGTCGGACTGACACCTCAAAAGCGTATAAGGCTTGATTTATTTCTCCTGACTTATGCTCCACCCATAAATAGGTTACACCAAGTTAGTCGGTGGTAGTTTTAAAAAATGTGTTTTTCTTCACTGAACATAAAGTGTAGGCTGAAAAACAAACAAAAAAAAAAAACAACCATGTGAATAATTGGTCCTGAGGTACCAGGATCTAAAGGGTCAATTGAACCAAAAGGATTTTCACACCTCCACACCTTTTTTTTGTAAAAAAAAACCCTTACATGTTATGCTAGGTTGAACCCAATTCACACCTTCACCTGCTCAGCAAATCCAGCATTGTCCTACTGAAATCTGCTACTCCACAGGTCCTATGTCACCATCTCCTTCTCTGATTTATTCGAAATGTGTCTGTCTTATCTGGGTTCTTGCAGCCAGCCCCCTATGATGAATGCCAGGTCCACCCACTGGCCAATGTGAGTCCCTGTTCCTGC
Source organism: Lithobates sylvaticus (assembly GCA_028564925.1). Taxonomy (NCBI): domain Eukaryota; kingdom Metazoa; phylum Chordata; class Amphibia; order Anura; family Ranidae; genus Lithobates; species Lithobates sylvaticus. The sequence goes on along the minus strand of CM053033.1, from coordinate 75,966,440 downwards.
TTCCTGGAATATACAACATGTATGACCTGGATGTCCCAGTCTTGTTGAGGTGAGAATGATGGTGGCAACAGACAGGGCTGAAACTTTTTTTTCAAAACTATGTAAACAGAAAAAACAAAACACAATTTTCACTTTATGAAGGGGGAGAATGCAGGGAGGTAAAACCATTAAGGGGAGTAAAGGTGCACTTTAAGTATTATAGTAGCTGTACCTGTATACCCCTTTAATGTGTTTTGTTACCCCAGCATTTCATATTCCTGATATGTGCCTGCTGTACCATGCGCTTATATAAAAAAAATATCCTGTTCTTTCTGTATTACTTCCTTTGAGTAAAATCTCTGGTGTTCCCAGGCCCGGATTTACTCCCTTTGCCGCCCCAAGGCCGGGTCCCTCAATGCCGCCCCCCCCCACACGCACACACACCACCATTCTTATCCTTTATCGATGACTGCTACAATAGATCAATTAAAAACATCTCCACACACGAGAACACTGAAAATAACTGGCTTTAATTGTACAGACTGAAAAAAGGAGTGTGTAATGTACAGAATGCAGGGGTCAGAAGTGTGTAATGTACAGAATGCAGGGGACAGGAGTGTGTAATCTATAGAATGCAGGGGGCAGCTCCATATATTCCTTTAATCCCATCCCGACTCCATCCGCCACCCCGATCCAATCCTGTCTCCATTCATCCCCGATACGATCCCAACTTCATCCATCGACCGATCCCATCCCGGCTCAATCCATCCTGATCCTATCCCGGCTCCAACCATCCCCCGATCCCATCTCGGCTCTATCCATCACCCGATCCCATTCCGGCTCCATCCTTCCCTTAATCCCATCCCAGCTCCATACTTCTTGTCCCCCTTCCTCATCCCATCCCAGCGCCATACTTCTTGTACCCCTTCCTCATCCCATCCCAGCTCCATACTCCTTGTCCCCCCCCCTCATCCCATCCCAGCTCCACTTTTCTTGTCCCCCCCCTTCATCCCATCCCAGCTCCATCCTTTCTTGTCCCCCTTCATCCCAGCTCCATCCTTCTTGTCCCCCCCTTCATCCCATCCCAGCTCCATCCTTCTTGCCCCCCCTTCATCCCATCCCAGCTCCATCCTTCTTGCCCCCCCTTCATCCCATCCCATCCCAGCTCCATCCTTTTTGTCCCCCCCCTCATCCCATCCCAGCTCCACTTTTCTTGCCCCCCCCCCCCCCCCGCCTTCATCCCATCCCAGCTCCATCCTTTTTGTCCCCCCCCTCATCCCATCCCAGCTCCACCTTTCTTGTCCCCCCCTTCATCCCATCCCAGCTCCATCCTTCTTGTCCCCCCCATCCCAGCTCCTTCCTGCCCCCCCTCATCCCATCTCCACCTTTCTTGTCCCCCCTTCATCCCATCTCCACCTTTCTTGTCCCCCCCTCATCCCATCCCAGCTTCATCCTTCGTGTGCCCCCCTCCCCTCATCCCATAACATCCCCCTCCTTCTCCCCCATGCCTCCCTCCTCTGCAAGTCCCACGGAAATTTTCACAGACCTGGCAGAAGAGCGAGAGCAAATTCAGCTGCATGAGCGGGGGAGGTGCTGCTGGCGGCACTCAGAGTGGACTCAGGCTCAGCAGAGAGAGGACATTCAGAGTAGGGGGGGGGGGGGGGGGGTCTGCTGTTGTTGCTGGCGGGGGGCACACTGGCAGGACAGTCGGGAGTGAGTCTATGGCTAAAATCCTACCTCAGGTCAGCAGCGTTGTTGTGGCAGAGCGGTGTGCTGCTCCCTGCCTCCTCCTCTGTGTACAGGAAAACATAGGGGGAGGAGGGGCGGGTTCAGTGCACCCCGCTCTGTGCTGTGTGCCCTGGAAAGATGCTGTTTGCTATAAAATGTCTTGTTTGCGGCGTGCGGGGGGCGGCATCCACGAAAGCCGAGAAGTCGCCGCAGGAGCTGTGCCACCCCTGCCGCCCCGAGGCCTGGCCTCGGTGGCCTTGTGGGAAATCCGGCCCTGGGTGTTCCTGTCACTCCCTCTGCTTTCCTATTAATAACTGACCACACTAAACAGGAGAACAAATGGTGATAAGTTCCCCAGCTATTCACTGTGAAGCTCAGTGTGCTGCTGCTGCTTCTCCTCCCCCAGCTCTTATTCAGCTGAGAACGGAGGGGATGTGATCATTTATAAAAGAAAAGGGGGGAAAAAGGTATTTATAATTTTTACATCTATACACAAATGTTTTGTCTTTTCATTTCAATTTCAATCTGAATGGAATGTTTTACAAGGTGATCATTTACAATCACTTTAAGGACCAGAGAAATTTTAACTATGGGACTACAATATTTTTTGTAGGACAAACAAGACTTTTCTTTGACAACATTGCCCTGCAAAAATGAATGCATTTACTATGCATCTATGCTATCTAGAGACTAGGGATGAGCCGAACACCCCCGGGTTTGGTTCGCACCAGAACCTGCGAACGGACCGAAAGTTTGCACGAACGTTAGAACCCTATTAGTTACAAAGGACGCAAACATTCGAAATCTAAAGTGCTAATTATAACGGCCAATATGCATGTTATTGTTATAAAAAAGGTTTGGGGACCCGGGTCCTGCCCCAGGGGCCATATATCAATGCAAAAAGAAGTTTTAAAAACGGACGTTTTTTCTGGAGCAGTGATTTTAATGATGCATAAAGTGAAAAAAAAAAAAGTAAAATATTCCTTTAAATATGGTACCTGGGGGTGTCTAAAGTATGCCTTTGAAGTGACATGTGTTTCCCGTGTTTAGAACTGTCCCTGCACAAAATGACATTTGTAAAGGAAAAAAAGAAGCCATTTAAAACTGCTTGCGGCTTTAATGTCATGTCTTGTCCAGGCAATATGGATGAAAATCTTTGAGAAAAATGGCATGGCTACCCCCCCCACCCCAGCCTATTACCAGCCCCTTTGGGTCTTGTATGGATATTAAGGGGAACCCTGTAGCCAAAATAAAACCCTATACCTAAAACCCTATATACTCTGAACCGCAGTATACAGGACAGGGACTGTAGGTATATACTGTATGTATGGACTGTTGGTGTATACTGTGCTGTGCTGGAGGCACACAAAACACACTAACTCCTGCAGATGGCTGTCTTAGGTGACAACAGGGCAGATACAGTGTAAAGGGGTTTAGTGTGCTACTGCTGTGCTATACTCACACAGCACACACACACACACTAACTCCTGCAGATGACTGGATTGGTAGAGAACAGCACTGAGAAGAACACACTATCCCTGCCTATTTTTACTCTATCCCTACACTTTCCCCACAAGCAAAGGCTGAGAAGAATACACTATCCCTGCCTATTTTTCCTCTTTCCCTACACTTTCCCCACACAGAAATGATTCACATATAGTGTGTACATGTACAGTACACTGTCGCTGTTCCTCAAGCCGGAACACACTACACGAGGCCACCGGCGCGGCGGCCTTATATAGTGTGGGGCGTGTACTAAACCCCCTGAGCTATAATTGGCCACAGGCATCCTGCCTGTGGCCAATTATTGCTCTCCTCGCTGCTGGCTCTGTGATTGGCCAAGCATGCAGGGTCATAGTGCATGCTTGGCCAATCATCAGCCAGCAATGCACTGCGACTGGCGCAGTGCATTGTGGACCGTTCGCATCACGCGAATTTGATGTCCTCGAGCGGCCCTCGAACGGCCCTCAGAGTTCTGCCCTCGACGAGCGGACGAACGGCAGATGTTCGATTCGAACATGGGTTTGAATCGAACACCGGGCCCATCCCTACTAGAGACAGAGAGATACTGTACAGCCATGGCCAAAAGTTTTGAGAATATTCATTTTCACAAAGTCTGCTGCCTCAGTTTTTATGATGCCAATTTGCATATACTCCAGAATGTTATGAAGAGCGATCAGATGAATTGCAATTAATTGCAAAGTCCCTCTTTACAGTGAAAATTAACTTAACCCCATTTAGACAGCATTTGTGAAGAAGGCTTCAGGGCGCCAAAGAAAGTCCAGCAAGCGTCAGGACTGTATCCTACAGTTCATTCAGCTGTGGGATCAGGGCACCACCATTGCAGAGCTTGCTCAGGAATGGCAGCAGGCAGGTGTGAGTGCATCTGCACGTACAGTGAGGCAAAGACTTTTGGAGGATGGCCTGGTGTCAAGAAGGACCTACTCTCTAGGAAAAACATCAGGGACAGACTGATATTCTGCAAAAGGCACATGGGTATAGTCATTCTCTCTCATGAATCCCCTTTACAGTTGTTTGTGGAATCCTGGAAAAACCTTGTCCAGAGAAGAAAAGGTGAGAGCTACCATTAGTCCTGTGTCATTCCAACCATTCATGTGTGGGGTTGCTTCTCAGCCAGGGGAGTGGATTCACTCACAGTTTTGTCTAAGAACACAGCCATGAATAAAGAATGGTATAAAAATATCCTCCAAGAACAACTTCTCCCCACCATCCAAGAACAGTTTGGTGAGTAACAATGCCTTTTCCAGCATGACGGAGCAACTTGCCATAAGGCAAACGTGGTAACTAAGTAGCTTCGGGAACAAAACATCAACATTTTGGGTCCATGGCAAGGAAACTCTCCAGACCTTAATCCCATTGAGAACTTGTGGTCAATCCCCAAGTGTTGGGTTAACAAAAAAAAAAACACAAATTCTGACAATCTACATCAGTCAGATATGGCCAGGAAGTTGATTCACTGCATGCCAGGGTGAATTGCAGAGGTCTTGAAAAAGAAGGGTCAACACTGCGAATATTGACTCTTTGCAAAAACTTAATGTAATTGTCAAAAAAATCCTTTAACACTTATGAAATGCTTGTGATTATACTTCAGTATACCATAGTAACATCTGACAAAAAGATCTAAAAACACTGAAGCAGCAGACTTTATAAAAATGTATATTTGTGTCATTCTCAAAACTTCTGGCCGCGCCTGTAGTCTCGGGTTGCCAAGTGAGTTTAATTGCCACCTTAATCAGCCACAGAACATGTGTAATTATTATGTGTTCTGGTTTAAAGGAATGAGGTGACAACCCTACTGTAGTCCCTTAGAAGAAAAAGAAGGCCATGCATCTTCAGCTAGCTCTTTGATGATATACTGGAGATATTCTGATAAGCAGAGTGAAGTATATTTGGCTGGTGTGTCCTAGCAAGCAGGGTGATATAAAGTGTGCTTGTGGTGTCCTGAAGCAGGATGAACACACTCTGCTCGGCAGGGAATAAGTGTAGCACAGGGTCCTACAGGTTTAGGCAAAGAGTAAGACAATGTTGTCTGCATGCAGTGTCCCTTGTTATAAGAGAGTGGGCAAGAGCCCACTCACCAGTCCAAGATGAGTGAAAACAGACCTCAGCAGAGCCTGGCTCAAGGGATGGCACTCGATCTCATGTTGTGCTGCACTGCTGCCTAGCAGGATCTGGCGTGGATGTGACGAGAGCAGCTTCCAGGCTGTGGCTAGATGACCAGAAGTGGCTGGGAAAGGATGCTCCTGTACACACGCGTGATTACTCTCTCTCTTCTTGTAGCACAGGCCGCGACTCGGCCACAGCACAGTCTAACACTGAGTCACTTGTTTGCAGATGCAGGCCGGGGGCCCCAAGAGAGTGATCCCAGCCTAGCTCAGGCCCTTTATTGCCTCTCCCAGCCTTCTGCTCTCCCTCCTCAGCCTGATGGTACTTGTAGTTCATTACAGTCCAACTTGAAATGACAAACCCTGGTTCCTTGAACTACAGGTCCCAACATGCTTTATTTTGCTCTCTCATATTATTCACCCTGCTGGCAGGATATGATGACATAGAATTCAAGCTGAGCACTAGAGAGGAATTGTCCTACTACAGTAAGTGCTGTAAAGTGTCTCCTAGTAAGGAAGGCAATATTAGCCAACTCCTGGCTACACACATGTACTGCAAATAAGTCCAACATGAATGCCCCCTGTGTCATTTTACACAGTTCAAATATAAGTACCTAAAAATCTGTCTTTATATTACCTTCCCATGGTCTCTGACACAACATACATCGGGCAGATTTGCCACTTGTTACCATTATGAATTGGTCAGCCTCTATAGAATTGCACAGTACTAATATTCCAACATCTTTCAGGTATTGAGGGGCTGGAGGGGTAGATAAGACATATTAGGTACAGCCTTATCAGTGGGGGCAGTTCTGTCAGGGAAATCAGGGTTGCGCACGCGCGGTAGAGCGGCGCAACGAGGGTTACAGGTACGCCGGGTAACGGGTGCGCATGCGCGGGTCCGCGGCACTCGGGTATCTGTCACAACCCAGCCTGTACGCCTCACCGCTGTGCGCGGCGCTGACAGAAGACGAGTGCGCATGCGCACTCGTCCGGGTATCCCACCTGACCATTTACCTGGCCTATAAAAGGCCTTCCCTGTCCGCTTTCAAATTGCTGGTTTGTTGTCTCTTTTGAGTCCTGTCTCCAGTCCAGTATCCTGTATCCTGTATCCTGTATCCTGTATCCTGTACCCGGTACCCTGTACCTTGCATCTACCTGACTACCAGTGCCGACCCGGAATCCGTCTGACTACCGCTGCCGCTACTCACCTGTGTTTGAACCTCTGGCTTGCTTCCTGGATTCCTCTACTGCTTGATTACCTGTGCTTGACCCTCGGCCTGTCTACTGGATCTTCTGTGAGTTACTTACCTGTGTTTGACCTCTGGCTTGCTTCCTGGATACCTCTGCTGCCTGATTACCTGTGCTTGACCCTCGGCCTGCCTACTGGACATTCTCTGAGTTACTTACCTGTGTTTGACCCCTGGCTTGCCTTTTGGACACCTCTACTGCCTGATTACCTGTGCTTGACCCCCGGCTTGCCTACTGGACATTCTCTGAGTTACTTACCTGTGTTTGACCCCTGGCTTGCCTTTGGACACCTCTTCTGCCTGATTACCTGTGTTTGACCCCTGGCTTGCCTTTGGATACTTCTATTGCCTGGTTGCCTGTGTTTGACCCTCGGCCTGCTTACTGGACTATCTCCCACTCAGTGTTCTGGACTTGTAGTTCTCTCATGCTCCCGAGGGTCCTCCTTCAGTATATGCTTGGGTACCTCTGCAACCTCTACCTGATCACAGCTCTGCCAGGTGTCTACTCCCAGTGCAGCTTCAGCCTCTCCTGGTCAACGACGCTACTGCACACCACCTGCTACACTCCTGCTGGCAACCCGTGCATCTTTGAGCCCGGTGTCCTCTGTACCCACTCCAGAGGCATCGTGCGCTTAGTCGCAAGGGGAGCAGCTCTCAGCATATCGGCCCGGGTGAGTACCTCTGACAGTACAAACCAGCCAATGTCCGAGGCCGACAGAGCTGGTTCACCCCTTGAGGCCTTATGCCAGCAGGTGACAACCCTTACCCAGGCTGTACAACGCCTCCAAGATGGATACTTTCAGATCGAGGGGCGTCTTCAGCATCTGACTTTATCTCCCAACCAAGCGGACCAGTCACCCCCTGTAGCCAGCACCTCCACTCTTCTATCAACACCTGGAGGTGCTCTCCCTGCCTATGATGTGTCCCATCCTGATCCCAGGGTCCCCACACCTGAACGTTTTTCCGGGGACCGAAGGAAATTTCGCTCTTTTAAAAACTCCTGTTTGCTACACCTAGCCCTACAACCCAGGACCTTCCAGTTGGAATCCACCAAAGTGGGGTTCATTATCTCTCTCCTTTCTGATGACCCGCAATCCTGGGCACACCATTTGATGGAACAAAAGAGCCCACAGTTGAATTCTGTAGAGACTTTCTTTTCCGCTATGGCAGCACTCTACGAGGACTCCCAACGCACAGGTACGGCTGAATCTACCCTGCATACCCTATCCCAGGGGAGAAGACCTGTAGAGGACTATGTAGTGGATTTCCGCAAATGGGCAGCAGATACTGACTGGAACGAATCAGCCCTAAAATACCAATTCCGTTTAGGGCTATCCGAGGTATTGAAGGATGAACTGGCTCGAGGAGAGATCCCAAGTACCTTCACGGATCTCTGCCAACTTGTTATTAAGCTTGACCGTCGATTACGAGAACGACGGGCAGAGAGACTGCAGAGCCCTCGTCCCACCTGGACGATGCCCCGGGTCCCCCCGGCACCTGCTCCTTCTTGGAACTCTCGCTCCCCTCCTCATGGGGAACCTATGCAGCTGGGCCTGGCACGGTCCCCCCTATCTGCCGAAGAAAGGCTCCGTCGTCGTCAAGCCAACCTCTGCCTCTACTGCGGGGGCACGGGGCACTATCTACAGAAATGCCCCATAAGACCCAGTAAGTGTCCTTCTGGGTCCCTCTCAAGTTCACACTCTGTTGGAGTTCCGCATTTTCATCTGTCTGTTCCACTCTCCCTACAGGTAGCGGGAGAGTCTTTCCAGCTGGGAGCCATCCTTGACTCCGGAGCCTGCAGTTGCTTCATGGACCTGACCTTGGCACGACACCTGAACCTCCCTTTAACTACCAAGAAACAACCTCTTCAAATCCAGCTGGCTGATGGCTCTCCACCCTGCTCAGGACCAGTTACCCAGGAAACCGCTCCCATCCTGACCTGCACCAAATCAGGTCATCAGGAACTTTTACGTTTTGACATTATCCACTCTCCCCATCATCCTGGGGTACCCCTGGCTACTGGCTCACAACCCTCGGATTGACTGGGTCAACAGGGAAGTGGAGTTCTCCTCCCCTTACTGCTTGCAGCACTGCCTTCCGGATCAACCCGCAGTACCTCTTACTCATCTTGCCATGCAACCCAGTGCCAAGGACCTGCAACACGTCCCAACACCCTACCAAGACTTCATGGACATTTTCGATGAAAAAAAGGCCGAAGTTCTTCCCCCTCATCGTTCATATGATTGTCCGATTGATCTCCTACCAGGGGCTGAGATTCCCTTCGGAAGGATTTTCCCCTTGTCCGAAACTGAGCTTGAAGCCCTACGGGTATATATTGACGAGAATCTTGCTAAAGGGTTCATCCAACCATCTTCTTCGCCCGCAGGGGCTGGGATTTTCTTTGTTGAAAAAAAAGACGGTTCCCTCAGACCCTGTGTGGATTACAGGGAACTCAATAAAATTACTATCAAGAACAGGTACCCACTCCCACTCATTCCCGAACTTTTTCAGCGGCTCAGGACTGCCAAGGTGTTTACCAAGCTGGATCTTCGTGGGGCCTACAATTTAGTTAGAATACGCTCTGGGGATGAGTGGAAGACGGCTTTTAGGTCCAGATTCGGCCATTTCGAGTACCTGATCATGCCGTTTGGACTTTGTAATGCCCCAGCTACCTTCCAGCACCTTGTCAATGACATTTTTCGTGAGTATCTGGATAACTTCCTCATTGTATACCTTGATGATATCTTGATTTTCTCCGATTCCCTAGAAGCCCACCGTCAACATGTCCGGAAAGTTCTTCTCATTCTCCGCAAACACGGGCTCTACGTCAAAGGAGAGAAATGCGAGTTCGAGACTGATACCATCCAGTTCCTGGGCTTTATCATAACCACCGGAGGAGTACTGATGGACCCCCAAAAAGTGAAGGCCATCCAGGATTGGCCTGCCCCCACAGACAAAAGGTCAATCCAACGTTTTATCGGCTTTGCCAACTTTTATAGACGGTTCATTCAGGGATTTTCTGCCATTGTGTCCCCAATCACCCAACTGACCCGCCAGCAAGTCAAGTTCCAGTGGACTCCCCAAGCGCAGAGCGCTTTTGAGAAGCTCAAGGAACTCTTTTCCTCTGCACCCATCTTACAGCACCCTGACCCTGAACTCCCTTACGTCCTAGAAGTGGACGCTTCAGACTCTGCTTTGGGAGCGATCCTATTGCAGAGAAGTGGCCCAAAGGCCCTCCTCCACCCGGTCGCCTTTGCCTCCCGAAAACTAAATCCCCCTGAAAAGAATTATGATGTAGGCGACCGGGAATTACTTGCGATTAAGTTCGCTCTCGAGGAATGGAGATACCTGCTAGAAGGAGCTTCCCAACCCATCCTCATCTTCACTGACCACCGCAATTTGGAGTACCTCAGGGCTGCAAAACGCCTTAGACCCAGGCAGGCCCGCTGGGCCTTGTTCTTCTCCCGATTTAATTTCCACATCACTTACCGTCCTGGCTCCAAGAATGGCAAGGCGGATGCTTTATCCCGTATGTTTCTGGACACTGAATCCTCTAAAGAACCTGCTACTATCCTGTCCGCCCACAATTTCCTCCATGCCATTCAGCCTGACTTGACCACAGCCCTCAAACAGGCTTCCAACCAGTTCTCATCTCCTACATTACCTTTTCTTGAAAGGAAGCAGGATCTGCTCTGGGCCCATGCCCGAATCTTTGTTCCTCCTCCTGTCAGGCTCCAAGTCCTGCAGACCCTTCATGACCACAAGATGTCCGGCCACTTTGGAGTACAGAAAACCGTGGACTTGGTAGGTCGATCTTACTGGTGGCCGGGCTGGAGGAAGGACTGTCAGGAATACGTTCTCTCTTGCAACACTTGTCAAAGGAACAAGGGGTCCAACACTAAGTCCTGGGGTCTGTTACGTCCATTATCTGTTCCGGAACGTCCATGGAAGGAGATTTCCACGGACTTCATCGTGGACTTACCCCCCTCAGATTCCTTTACCACGATTCTGGTTGTCATTGACCGTCTCTCAAAGATGGCTCACTTCCTACCCATGAAAGGTACCCCCTCGGCTTCTGCTACCACTGACATCTTCATCAGAGAGATTATAAGGTTACACGGAGTTCCAGCTAACATCACCTCAGACCGAGGGGTACAGTTCACCTCCAGGTTCTGGAGAGACCTCTGCAAATCCCTTGAAATCAGGACTTCCATGTCTTCAGCATACCACCCCCAATCCAACGGTCAAACTGAACGCACTAATCAGACCCTCGAGCAATACCTGAGGTGTTTTTGTTCTTACTCCCAAGATGACTGGTCAGGCTTACTACCCTACGCGGAGTTTGCCTATAATAATTCTTTGCATTCTGCCATTAATCAGACGCCCTTCTGGGCAAACTACGGTTATCACCCTTCTTTTCTTCCAGATTCCATTCCAGATGTCCCTACTCCAGCTGCACAGGACCTAGTCAAAAGTATCCAAGACAACTTCCTCCGGATCCCACAGGCCATGAAGGAAGCACAGAAGGGTTATGAGGTACAGTACAACCGGGACAGGAAGGAATGCCCGCCTTTCCAGATTGGTGAGAAAGTTTGGTTATCAACCGCTAATTTAAAACTCCCTTGTCCTTCTCGGAAATTGGGTCCCAGGTTCATCGGCCCCTTTGAGGTCAAGAGAGTGATCAATCCAGTGGCCTTTGAACTAGATCTCCCCAGTTCCTATAGGATTCATCCAGTTTTTCATGCCTCTTTGCTGAAACCCGTAATTGCCAATTTTTTCCCTGATAGGCAGACGCCACTTCCTCCTCCCGTCACCATCCAAGGAGAGGAAGAATTCGAGGTTGAGAAAATTCTGGATCTCCGAAGAAGAAGAGGTCAGGTTCAATATCTTGTTAAATGGAAAGGGTATCCCCCAGAAGACTGCTCCTGGGAGCCATCCGAAAACATTCATGCCCCTCGCTTAATCCGAGAATATCACCAAAGACATCCTGAAGTGGGCATCCGGAGGCTGCCCTTAGGAGGGGGGCACTGTCAGGGAAATACCAGGCCTCTCCGCCGGGTTCCAGGGTTGCGCACGCGCGGTAGAGCGGCGCAACGAAGGTTACAGGTACACCGGGTAACGGGTGCGCATGCGCGGGTCCGCGGCACTCGGGTATCTGTCACAACCCAGCCTGTACGCCTCACCGCTGTGCGCGGCGCTGACAGAAGACGAGTGCGCATGCGCACTCGTCCGGGTATCCCACCTGACCATTTACCTGGCCTATAAAAGGCCTTCCCTGTCCGCTTTCAAATTGCTGGTTTGTTGTCTCTTTTGAGTCCTGTCTCCAGTCCAGTATCCTGTATCCTGTATCCTGTATCCTGTATCCTGTACCCGGTACCCTGTACCTTGCATCTACCTGACTACCAGTGCCGACCCGGAATCCGTCTGACTACCGCTGCCGCTACTCACCTGTGTTTGAACCTCTGGCTTGCTTCCTGGATTCCTCTACTGCTTGATTACCTGTGCTTGACCCTCGGCCTGTCTACTGGATCTTCTGTGAGTTACTTACCTGTGTTTGACCTCTGGCTTGCTTCCTGGATACCTCTGCTGCCTGATTACCTGTGCTTGACCCTCGGCCTGCCTACTGGACATTCTCTGAGTTACTTACCTGTGTTTGACCCCTGGCTTGCCTTTTGGACACCTCTACTGCCTGATTACCTGTGCTTGACCCCCGGCTTGCCTACTGGACATTCTCTGAGTTACTTACCTGTGTTTGACCCCTGGCTTGCCTTTGGACACCTCTTCTGCCTGATTACCTGTGTTTGACCCCTGGCTTGCCTTTGGATACTTCTATTGCCTGGTTGCCTGTGTTTGACCGTCGGCCTGCTTACTGGACTATCTCCCACTCAGTGTTCTGGACTTGTAGTTCTCTCATGCTCCCGAGGGTCCTCCTTCAGTATATGCTTGGGTACCTCTGCAACCTCTACCTGATCACAGCTCTGCCAGGTGTCTACTCCCAGTGCAGCTTCAGCCTCTCCTGGTCAACGACGCTACTGCACACCACCTGCTACACTCCTGCTGGCAACCCGTGCATCTTTGAGCCCGGTGTCCTCTGTACCCACTCCAGAGGCATCGTGCGCTTAGTCGCAAGGGGAGCAGCTCTCAGCATATCGGCCCGGGTGAGTACCTCTGACAAGTTCCTAATCACCATCCAAAAGGCAGGCTAGAAGAAGAGAGGTGACACAGGAATTTGTGGAGCTGCAGAATTTGAACAGTGGTGGCATGGGGAGGAGTTGTTTAATAAGTATACAGAACACAGATATGTGTTTGGGAGGGGGGCACGGACCAAAAGGAGGCTCAGAAATTGAATGTGTTGGTCTATATAAGGGCTTTGATAGAAGCAAGGGTAATCTACACAGAAAGAAAAACGTTTTCAATCAGTGGCCAACATAACCTACAGAAAAAAAGTGTTTTCTTTAAGATGTATTCTAAGCAGCTGAGGAATGGTATTTTGAGCAGATACTATCAAGGCTTCACGATGTACCAGGCCTGTAATGTTCTTTCTAATGCACTTACTTATTGATTCCATTTAGATACAAATAGCAGACTAAAGCCTCGTATGCACGGTACGATTGTTAGCAGGGGAGTATCTGTTAACAGACTGTTGTCCTAAAATCTTACCGTTAGTACGCTCCTTTAGACAATTGTTGTCCAACTTTCAGCCAACAAATGTTGGATGGCAGGCTAGTAAATTTTCCGCGGACAATGGTTTGACGTCAGATTTTCATATGGTATGGTTTCGTATGGTTCGCATGCTCAGAATCAATGCTCACCAAACGCAAAATTAGCTGAAGGGGCCCAAAGGGTGGCGCTCAAGAGCTGAAATTCCTCGTAGTACGTCACTATGTTTGTGTTGTCAATTGTGTACTGTTAATATGCAAGACAAGATCCTGGCGCATGCCCTTTTGGCAAAAATCAAGGTGCAAGGGCCTGCCTGATTGCATACAAATTGAAACTCTTAAGGTTTGAACTCATAATATATGGTTTTGGTAAATCTGAAGGAAAAAACCTACAAAAAATTGTATAATGTGTATCCAGCTTTTGTCTTCTCTGAAGCATAAAGTGGATTATTCTCTAGTTCAATGAAAATTACAGAAGGCAGCATGGCAGCTCCCGGTATGGCCACATAGACCGTGAGCTCTGCACCGCTCCAACAGTCTATCCCCCCACCATAGTCACCGGAGAGCTTGGCCCCACTCTGCTCCAACTGGGTACACCTCAGAGGATTACGAGTGGAAAACTGCATTTAATACCAGAACAGGCCATTGTGCTTCTCGATTGTCCCTATTTATGGTGAACTATGGTTTCCAACCTTCCATGTTGCCTGACTCATTTGTTCTGCAGAGTATTTTTGCATTAGAGGAGCATCTCAGTGGTCTTCGTTCCACTTGGGCACAAGTCCAGAAGGCTTTGCGACATGCCAATGATGAGTACAGACTCCATACTGACCGCAGACGCCTGCCTGCACCTTTCTACCAGGTTGGGGACAGGGTCTGGCTGTCATCTCACAACCTCTAACTTCGCGTTCCCTCTCTGATGTTCGCACCTCGGTTTATTGGCCTTTTCCGTATTCTTTACAGGATTAACTCTGTGGCTTACGCATTAAGCCTTCCCTCTAATATGCGTATCTCAAATGTTTTTTATGTCTTCTTTATAAAACCTTTGGTCTGCAATCGCTTTACCAGCTCTGTGCCTCGTCCTCACCCTGTACAGGTTGAGAATCATGAGGAGTATGAAATATAGTACATTGTTGACTCCCATGGGCGCATACATTACCTGGTGCATTGGAAAGGGTACGGTCCGGAAGAACGCTCTTGGGTCTCATCCTCCGACGTACATGCCCCTGTCGTCCTCTATGATTTCCATAGACGTTTTCCCCTCAAGCCCTGTGGTCCTCCGAGGGGGAGGGGTCATTAAGGAGGGGGTACTGTCAGGGCTGGGCTCAGCCCTTCCTTCTCTGAGCTGGCCGCTCAGCTATCGGCTAATTGCCAGGTCCTATCTCTCTAAAATGACTCACCTGTTGATGATATCCTGCTCGTCAGTCCTCTCTACCTAAGCCATCCAGTCCAGATGATCTCTGCCTTCGCCTTTGGTCACATCTCTAGAGACAGTCTCCTGTGTTCCTGTTAAAGACTTGCTTGGCTAACATTCCTTCTGGCTCCAGATCCTGCTTGCTGTTCTACTACGCTGTTCTTTGGCTCCCTGACATTTTGGCTTGTCTGACTATGCGTTCCAGTTCCTGAACTCTGGCTATGTTTTGACTACAATTACTCAGTTTACCTTTTTTTATTATTTTTAAACAAGTGTGATTTAACTGTACATCTGTCTCAGTCTGATTCATGGTTTCTGCCAGAATCATATTGGATATACGAGACTAGGGTGTCTATGCCACTAGGTTTAAATGTGGAATTTGACCTGAATTCTTTATCGCTGATCGTTAATTACATTTTTTGTAATTTATTGTATTTTATATATTCACATTTTATCATGTATATAATGTATTTATATGTATATTTTGTAATGTCCTTGTGTGCGAGCATAGTGACCGCCGCAAAAGGTAGAAATTAGATTCATTTTTTACAGATGAATTTTTATAGATGTATTTATGAATTAATAGAGTGTATTGTTTACATTGCACTGCAATCACACAGTGCAATTTGAGTTTTCCAAGTTTCACCTGGTGCACCTTGTGCGATTGGTGGCAAATCAAATGGCTGAATAATTATGCTAAATATTAATATGCATTGGAACACACTGCCTGGAGTTTCTGGTTAAGTGTGAAGCCTCCGGAATAAGATGTTCGCCAGTGAAGTGTCTCAGTGGTAACATACAAACAAAAAGGGGGGATTCCTCTGATCCGTAAGGGGATGTCCCACACTGGAGTAATGCTTCTTAGAATGTTCCTGTGATACTTCTGGGGCACTCCCAATTAGCGTACTGGCTGATAATACAATTAGGCGGGTGGTATGACGTGACTTCGTATCTGCTAATGAAGTCCCGCCCACAGGACGTAACACGTACAGAATGTAAGAATCGCGTGACGTCACCTGTGGCCGCTATTGTGTGTACACAGAATGCTCGCACACCAGGCACTATAGAATAGTGCCTTGTTTGTAAGTGATATTCATTTTACCTAATATATCAAGTTGGACGCAGAGAGCACTATATTTGTTCCTTTATTACAAGTACCTTACCTGGGTGGAGTTCTGCTAATCCAAATTAGGAAGTCAGGACCAGTGGAACGTATCAGTGTTGCCTGTGATCTAGATCTAATGGGAAGTCATTCATTAACCCATAAGGGAAAGCGCATTTGACCTGACTGTTTTTACACGGATCCATGAGATGAGGTGTGTGGCTAGTGTCATCAGTGGTGGAGGTTCTGCACGTTGTCATCTGCATGAATATATGCATCACAATTGAACACCCATTGAAACTTGCCTGTGCCTATGAACTTTTTATTGATTTACATTTAATATTTTCTTAGCCCTGCACTAACTTTTTATATGATTTATGTTGGGATTTGGTATTTTGACCTAGAGTGTCAGCAACTTGTATATTTTAGATTTATAGTCATTTTGCGCTGAACAATTCTTTTATATAGATCTAGTGGTACATTGGTTCCCGAGGAATGGCTTCATTCTTTCTCTCGGTCCTACAAGGGCATCATGAATGTCTCTCTCATAGAAACGAATGTGAAAAATTCTTACCAAATGGTACCTTGTTCCTTCCAGGCTGGCTAAAATGTACCCTGATGCTAATCCCACATGCTTCAGGGGGTGTGGTATACTAGGTTCCATGTTCCATACCAGGTGGACCTGCCCCTGCATCAGGAAATGTATTTTTCAACTTGCTGCGTAAAGTTATGGGTCTACCTGTTCCACAAGATCCATCCATAGCTATTCTCAAACGAAGATTAGACAAAACACCATAAACACACAGAGATCATTGTTTTTTACATGCTCCTGGGTGCCAAGATCACGTTTGCCAGGGCCTGAAAAAAAACAAAAAGGTGTCTCTCTTGGAAGCCAAGAGGAAAATTTGGTGGATTATGACCCAGGAGAAACCTGTTGCCACCCTTTAAGACAAGGTGTGAAAATTTGAGATGACTTGGGAACCTTGGGCGCTTTACATGAAGGTCCCACTTCCCTGGTAATCTCTTTTCTTGACCTGGTTCACCTAATTTACCTTTGCTGTCACCCCCACCCTTACAGGTCTTCTTTACTTTCTTCTTCCACTCCTTCCCTGTCTCTCTTCACCTCCACCTCAATCCCCCCCCCCCCCCCCATTTCCTTTGCTCTTTGTTTGAAGTTTAGCTCTCTCTTATCTCCTAGGTCCTCAAAAGATTCCCTAGGAGAACGGTTTCATACTCAATCGTGTATTTTCATTAACACAACCATCGCATTTCAGCATTGCTATTGGGGTCAGGCCTGGCTAACAGGGCACTCAGTCGTATTGCCTATCCACACATTCAGATTGCTGTGATAGCCGGACTTTAGAAACTAGTCACAGATAAGTGGTTAATCTTGACTCTTCCAAACAGGTTCAGGTCTACGGTTTCATGCTCCGTTACACTTTGTCCCTAGCTGTAGTCCTGCATTTAACTTCTCAGTAACTCAAATTCCGCTCTTTTACTTACAAGTTTGAGTTGGGATTTCATTGTCATTGTTTCTTTTGTATTTAGACTGTCTACTTTTGTCATGAAACCCTGTTTTGATGTTACTGTTACTATAAATTCTTCTGCTTTCTCATTGGCTGTGCAGGCCAACAAGTGTTATGTCAGTTCTACTTGTTTTATCTCATTCAATAAAAATATTGAAAGTTAAAAATGACAGAAGCCTCATTCTCTAAAATGCACACCCTTATGGCGCAAAACCCCAATCATGTATAAAGAGTCTGCAGGCCTTCCAGAAGCACTCTGCAAAGCCTGCTGAATTTAGCTGCACTGGATAATATAGAACTTAGATTACACTTAGATACTAAGTGAATGTTTATCAGATAACATTAGCAGTTTAAAGATTGATTTTATTTGTTTCTTTTAAACACTGAATAGGCAGAAGTCAACTGACCATAGCACAGTGATAAATTATCTCTGTCTGCGAAGGTCACAATGATTGCTGAAGGCTCTGATGACTGAGCGGTCCTGTTCTGTGTTGACTCCAATGAAATAATCAGAATTTACACAGCTGTGTGTTTAACTGAATTCTAATAAACCATTCAGGAAACTGGCACAGATCTGTGCCCTGCGCCCATTACAGAGGGCACTGTTATCTCATATAACAGCTTATATGGATAATGACTGAAGGATTTACTTTCTGCTGCATTAGGCGAAATACATTTTGCCAATGATACAAATTAACTCTGTGCACTGTGCCTCTGATTTAAAAAAATGTGGAATGTAAAAAAGATACGTCACTTGTCTGGCCTTGTTACTGCAGAAGTGAGGAAAAAATCTGATCTAACCAGGTACAGCTGGGACCAGGCTAACGGGTAGGCGAAAGAAATGGCTGCTTTCTTTGGGCACTTAAGAGGGTATAAGGCAGGACATGCAGCGTATGCTGTGTGTATGGGACACACTTGGACCTTTTTGTCTTGGTGTTAAAAGACCTTGTCCCGACACTGCAGGCAGCCATAAAAGCTTAAAGAGGAAATAAAGCCTCTTAAAAAAAAAAAAAAAAAGACACCCTGCAAGGCAAAGGCATAATGAGCTAGTATGCATAGCATACTAGCTCATTATGAATGACTTACCTGAAAACGAAGCCCCCGAAGCGGTCCTCATCCACGATCTTCTGCGTCGACATCAAACCCGGAGTGACTTCCGGGTCTCGCCGATCCAGCCTGCGCGCCGCTGTCTACGGCGCATGCGCCGTAGACAGCGATGCCTTTCTTTTCTAAATATCTCCTAAACCATGTTTAGGAGATATTTATTGGACCTACAGGTAAGCCTTAATCTAGGCTTACCTGTAGGTCAAAGTGGTTTGTAAGGGTTTACAACCACTTTTAAGTGATTGTAAGGTCTTGTTTTTTTTTTTCTATAAAAATAATAAACATGTTATACTTATGTAGCATCGGTACTTTTTCTAAGTGCCCTCTATGCATTTCAATTTCGTTTTTGCTCAAGACTTTAACTGAGTTTTGGGGTTAATTATTCTAGGTTATGCTTTGGCATCAGTTTGGCTGGGCTCTATTAAGTTTCTGCCTGGTCATAGGTGGGTGAGCACCTGTGACAGGCTTAGAATGCAGTCTGGTTGGACGCATTGGGTACGAATCTCCTCTCGGAGCCAATCAGTGGGCGTGTCTTGCCCCGCTGTGTATTCCGGGAGGGGGTACTTAAGGTGCTGAAGTCACGTTGTTAGGGGTTGCGTTCCAGGTTCCGTCTCCGGCCTGGCTCTGTTCCGGCCCAGGAGTGTCTGCTGACTTCATGGTCTTGGTCCTTCTGTCCAGCCCCAGAGGCCCTCATGGTATGGGGTGTGGATCCATACATTTCCGAGCCTCGGAACTGGCTAGTTCGAGGCACAGTAACTGAAGGAGGATTCTGAAGTATCCCGGTGCCCTTTCAGAATTGGAGAGGCCCAGCAACTCGACATGCGACCAGGGGAGGACTCTTCGCAGGAGGGTCACGCACAGGCTGGCTGCTCGGTAAGAGCCTGGAAGCTGAGATGTATGGACACTAATTGAATCCGCATTTCTTACGGTATCGCCAGATCAGCTGAGAGATACTGGTACTGTAAGAAATGTTCCTAACCTATCCTTCAGTTGCAATTAAGTTCTTGAGAGAGACTTTTGTGTGTTCATCTAAAATTTCGCAACCAAGTCTGTAGCAGAGACTTTGGTAAGCTGAAATCACTTGTTGGCTGCTAGATCTACAAACAAGGGTTCATCCAACATTGAGCTATCCAGTTGGGAGTAGCTACTAGCTGGATCATCTAGAGAGAGACATTTATTTAAGTGTCAGCAAGTTCCAAGTGCCTGAGCTTCTATACCCTTGCCCTCTATTCCCAACTGAGAGACTGTGTTTTGTTCAACGTTTCATGCAAATAAAAATCCTAAAAAGGAGTTTAAGTGTCAGTCTCCACAGTTACTGGGTACTAACCCTGGGACCCCCTAGACAAGAACGACTAGCTACAAGACGGAGGAGGTAATCGGTAAGCCCAGAAAAACATAGCCGCCCCCAGGGGTTATGGCGTTACACTTACCCTGTACAGTGGATTTGCACAATCCTCCTCTTCTTGGGTCCATATTCTGTGCCCCTGGCCCCTCCCTCCTGTTGAGTGCCCCCAAAGCAAGCAGCTTGCTATAGAGGCACCCGAGCTGGGTCACTGCTCCCTGTGTTCATTCAGACACGGAGTCGCGCCCCCCATCCCCTCTCTCTCCTGATTGGCTAGCCGACTTTGACACCGGTGGGAGCCAATGGCGCCGCTGCTGTGTCTCAGCCAATTAGGCGGGAGAGTCTTGGATGGCCGAGACACTTGTGGACATTGCTAGACAGAGATGGGGCTCAGGTAAATATTAGGGGGGCTGCTGCACACAGAAGGCATTTTATCTTCATGCATAGAATGCATGAAGATAAAAAGCCTTCTGACTTTAAAACCCCTTTGAAGAGGTTCTTGCCCTTTCTCACCCCCCCTCATGGTAGGAGTCCACTACCATAAAACATGGTTGGGGCACAAGTAGAAAGTGCACTCTTTTTTTAAATAAAAAACACCTTTCAGGCTGCACACATACCTAGTATATTATTTACATTTAGCGGTTTCTGATGCTGCTTTTACTATAGCCATTCACCTTGCCCTTTATCAGTGACAGTATTTTATTTAAAGCGTAATTCCACTTTTGTTGAGAAAAAAACATTCTCCTCTGGGTGATCTATGTACATTACAAGGATTTGGACAAACTTTGTTGCAGATTCGTACCTTTTGTTATTCTGAAGAATTCCCTGTGTCTGTGTGTGCCCATGTACAAAAGTGAATCTAATGGGAGTGGTTTCTTAATTATCAACCAGCTGCTGAACCTGCAGGGCTCTAATGAGGAAAATTGCAGGGTCTGCATCCCTTTAGATGTGATTTCCTATTGGGAGTATATTACCAAATTTTTTTTGTTGCTGGGGATTCCTGAAATCTGAATTGTATCTTAGTGCAGACTTCTGGGAAAATCAGTGAGCCAATCACACAATTAGGAAATTACATATCTGGAGGGCGTTCTGTACACATTCTGTGTATAGATCATCTCCAGGTATATTGCATTTCACAGAAAATTACAGAGCTGCAGATTGAAAAGGAAAGGTCATTTTTATTAACATTCAATTACAATATGACTTGTGTCGCAATTGTATATGCTATGTTATTTTTTCCTTATAAAGGATAAGTACACCTTTAAAAAAAATTGAATAAATGCACATCTTTTTGCATGTAAGAAATGCGCATTTATAATTTTTTCACACTGCAGCCTGTGAAGCATTGCAAGTGCAAGAGGAGAGGGTGGGCAGGTGCTGTACTTTAACATGGAACACTTTAAAATACTGGTGCAAAATGTTACAAAAGTGAACATATCCTTTAACCTCTGACACGTCCAGACAGCCTTCACTGCTCCCTCTCCCATCATAGCCTAACAGGGTGTCTGGCTGTAAGACTCCATTCACACGTGCGTGACTTCAAAGTCGCACAATTTCCAGTGTGACTTTGGAGCAACTTTGATCCGACTTTACACTCTGGCACTAAGTTGCATTAAAACTCACATCAAAGTAGTGCAAACACCTTTTCAAAGTAGCTGCAACTTTAAAGTGATTGTAAACTATCACCTTGTAAAACAACTCATTCAGTTTAAAATAGAAATGAAAGGCAAAAATTGTTGTATAAATATAAAAAAAACATTATAAATACCTTTTTGCCCTTATTTATAAATGATCACATTCCCTCCATTCTCAGCTGCACAAGAGCTAGGGGAGATAAAGCATTAGCACACTGAGCTTCCCATTGAATGGCTGTGCCGCGGGGGAGTGTCAGGACAAGTCTGATCTTTAAAGGAGAGTACACTGAGTTCCCAACATAGCAAGAGAACTGACCACAGTGTGCTCTCCTGTTTAGTGTGGTCAGTTTTTAATAGGAAAGTAGAGGGACTGGCAGGAACACCAGGGATTTCCCACACAGGAAGCAAAGCAAAGAGAACAGGATACTTGCTCATACAAGTACATGGTACAGCAGGCACATATCAGGAATATAAAGTGTTGAGGTAACAAACGCTTTAAGTCGCACCAATCTGAACAGCTGCTATTGAAAACAATGGGCTGTGACTTGTGTACAAAGTCGCATGACAAATTGCACTCATGGAGCCTAAGTATCGTTCACACTGAACACTGCTTTGAAATCGTGCGAGTTCATCATGATTTCAAAGCCAAATTTCAGTCCGACTCCGGGGGCGACTTAAAAGACATCTGTGTGGGTTCATGCACAGATGTCTATTTAAATCGCCCCCAAAGTCGCCAAAAGTAGTGCAGAAGCTGCTTTTGTAAATAGTTGCGGCACTGCAAAGTCGGCGTTGCACTGATTGGAACGCTCCTATTGCCAACAATAGGCTCTGATTTGACATGCGATTTGACTAGTCAAATTGCGCCGATGTGAATGGGGGCTAAGTGATTGTAGAAAACAGGCGGAG
Organism: Lithobates sylvaticus; assembly: GCA_028564925.1. Classification (NCBI taxonomy): domain Eukaryota; kingdom Metazoa; phylum Chordata; class Amphibia; order Anura; family Ranidae; genus Lithobates; species Lithobates sylvaticus. Next base: position 75,944,173 of record CM053033.1, on the reverse strand, counting down.
TTTTCGCTGCCAAGCTTTGGAACTCATTGCTGTCACTGATATTGTGCAAGTAGTCTCCTACAAACAGTGGACTCTAAAGTGTTAGAGGGTGAATCAAAATAAAGGGCTATTACTGACAAAAGGCAGAATTAATTGCTCTAGTAAAGGCAGCATCATAAGTGCCAATTTCAAATTTCAATTCACATTCTGTCAGGGACACAGACTAACAAAAACTGGTCTTTAGTAAAATGGGGTCAGGTTAAAACCCCTTTCAGATTGACCCTCCTACCTTTCCTATATATTCACCCCCAGTAAAGACTCCTCAGTAAGTCACCCCCCCCCTTCTCTCCAATATAGCAGTACAGATACCCCTTCCCCCCTTTCCAGAACTTACACCCCCATCCCTTCAGGTTCAGCCCCCTGAGTATAGACACACTCCAGCATAGATCCTGCAATACAGAAACTGCTGCCCCCTCTCCAAAACCCTCAGAATCACCCCCCCCCCCCCCCTTTCCGCAAGTCACTTAGCTTAGAGTGAGGGGAAGTCTGAAGCATGGAAGGAAAGTGATTAGTGGAGCAGGGAAGGGGACTTCCTCTCACTTTGAGCTCCATGCTGCAACTAAAGCAGCAGATGTGGACTCACCAGGGGTGCTGTGGGTGCCTGACATTTTTTTGTATTGCACAGCTCTGTGCCATTGCATTCCCAGCAAGTCTGCACCTGGTGTGGATAGTACCCCACTTAGTACACCACTGCATCCCAGTGAGGAAAAGGGGGGTCCTTTCAGTTTAGTATTTTAGGTTTGAATGTTCATATAACTGGAGTCAAGTTTTCAACAAAATAAGAGCATAGAATGGTTTGTAAAGTTATTCCAAGGTATTTAAATGTAGTAGACCTTGTTATAGGTCAAGTTGTGGCCATTATTCTTTATAATCAAGTTGTTGCAATTTCCTGCTATCTCTGCTCATCAATGGGGAAAATAGTAGACAGACTTAACAGTAAAAACTTAGAGGTAAGGGATAAAAAAAAGTGTAGGTATTCAGGGACAACAGGGATTATCAGTTTGTTGGGCTACACTCAAGGAAGCAGGCATCAAACCATTTATTTTACATTTATTGATTTAAGTAAGATTTATTAGTAGTGAATCAAAACCCCTTTCAACAAAATTGATTTACATTCAGCTTCTATTGACATCAAGGGGGTTTGGATTTGGTACCCAGAACTTTATTAATATTCTCCAAACCTGCCTTGAACCGAACCCAGGTACCTTAACCACTTCCTGCCTGGCCTATAGCAGAATGACAGCCAGCGGTGGTTCTGTAATCTGACTGAACGACATATGACATCTTTCAGGATAACACACCAGCGCGGGGGCGCGCAGCACAGCGTTCGGTGGTGTGTTGTGTCACTCTGACACACCGCATCTCCGAACATGGTAAGGAGCCTCTGACAGAGGCTCTTTACCGCGTGATCAGCTGTGACCAATCACAGCTGATCACAGCGTGAACCAGGAAGTTACGGTAATCAACTTTTCCTTGGTTCACGCTGACAGGGAGAGCCGATCGGAGGCTCTCCTGTCGGGGGGGGGGGGGGGGGGGGGAGTGATGATAATCAGCACATTGATTATCAGCGCAGCCCCCATCAGAGGTGCCACCACAGCTGCAAATCAGTGCCCATCAGCTGCCAGTCAGTGCCCATAAAAGTGCCAATCAGTGCCCCATCAGTAATGCCTGCCAGTGTTCATCAGTAATGTCTGTCAGTACCCCCTCATCAGTGCTGCCCACCTGTGAGTGGCAAAAAAAAAACCCAGTGGTGATCAAATACCACCAAAAGAAAGCTCTATTTGTGGGAAGAAAATTATAAAAATGTAGTTTGTGTACAGCGTTATATAACCCCGCAATTGTCATTCAAAGTGTGACAGTGCTAAAAGCTAAAAAATGTCCTGGGCAGGAAGGGGGGAAGGTGCCCTGTATTGAAGTGGTTAATGATGTTTCTACACGTTGTTTTCATACACAGAATTGTACAGCAGGATGCCTTAATGCCTAAATGCCTTATTTACAGGATTTCAGAGTGAGTGGAACAGATGCAGCGGGCGGGGACGAGATTCCCCTGCTAGCGTCAGCTGGGACACAAGGAGAGGGAAGGAGAGAACGAGCCAGCCAGTTACGTGACCGGGAGGAGCCGCTCTGAAATTCAATAAAGGGGGCATTTTTTTAATAAAGGACAGACAGGAGCAGCTGTTATTGCAGAACCAGCAGGATTATGTACATTTTAAATTTAAACAGTTATGAGAGCAGCAGGAGCAGAGGGGGTGGGCACTGACACAAGGGCAGACAAGCAGGGAGGGGAGGGCAGGACACAGGAGCACGGAGGACAGGAGAGCTGTGGCTGATGGAGGCATGTAAACTGACCACGGTGTCGGGGGGTAAGCAGCCATGATACACCGTGGTCAGTTTACAAAGTGGAGGGCAGAAACTGGCAGGATCAGCCAAGTATGTCAGGTGTTACCAGGGGGCCAAATTACACAGCACAAGCACCGTGCTTTAAAAAAAGCTTCAAAGGAGCAGGATTTATTTATTTAATTTTTTTTTTTGGTAACAAATGCTTTCTCTTATCCAGGGCTCAAATTTTCCACTTGCCTACTCGCATTTTGCGAGTGGAAAACTGTTTCTGGCGAGGAGCTGGGCTGCCAGGGAGTGGGGGGCGAGTACCGCCGGCATGCGGGGTTAAACAGGAGCCGTTCGATCGGTCTGGGAGAAGAGAGCACAGATCACAGAGCGATAGCCTGCTGTTAGTTTACATTGGAAATTCCTCCGCTCATGATTACACACAACCCCGCCCCCTCCTGACCCCGCGCCTGTGATAGACAGAATGCCAGTACAATTCTGGGACATGTTCTGTCTATCACATTGTCTATAACAGGCGCGGAGTCAGGAGGGGGCGGGGCTGTGTGTAACCACGAGCAGAGGCAATTCTAATGTAAACAGCAGGCTAGCACTCTGTAATCTGTGCCCTCTTCCCCCGGACCGATCGATGGTAGAACAGCTCCTGTTTAACCCCGCATGCCGGCGGTACTCGCCCCCCACTCCCTGGCAGCCTACCTGTGGAGGCAATTGCATCTGTAACAACAGGCTATCGTGATCCGGCTGCTTTTCTCTTCCCCATGATGATCCTCTGCACAGGTGAGGTGAGACTGCAGTGGTGGGCACAGGTGAGATGAGACTGCAGTGGTGGGCACAGGTGAGGTGAGACTGCAATGGTGGGCACAGGTGAGCTGAGGCTGCAATGATAGGCATAGGTGAGGTGAGGCTGCAATGGTGGGCACAGGTGAGGTGAGGCTGCAATGGTGGGCACAGGTGAGGTGAGGCTGCAGTGGTGGGCACAGGTGAGGTGAGCTGAGGCTGCAATGGTGGGCACAGGTGAGGTGAGGCTGCAATGGGCACAGTGAGGCGAGGCTGCAATGGTGGGCACAGGTGAGGCGAGGCTGCAATGGTGGGCACAGGTGAGGCTGCAATGGTGGGCACAGGTGAGCTGAGGCTGCAATGGTGGGCACAGGTGAGGTGAGGCTGCAGTGGTGGGCACAGGTGAGGTGAGCTGAGGCTGCAATGGTGGGCACAGGTGAGGTGAGGCTGCAATGGTGGGCACAGTGAGGCGAGGCTGCAATGGTGGGCACAGTGAGGCGAGGCTGCAATGGTGGGCACAGTGAGGCGAGGCTGCAATGGTGGGCACAGTGAGGCGAGGCTGCAATGGTGGGCACAGGTGAGGCTGCAATGGTGGGCACTGATAAGGTTGTAATATTTATTTTTGCAACTTAATTTTGAATGGAACATTTAAGTGTAATTTCAAGAGATCATTTATGAGGGCGTGTATAGGGTCGGAATTAGGGGCAGTGCATGGTAGGTATTGGGTTGGGAAAATGGTGGCGAGTAACACTTAAGGCCTGGCTAGTAGCTCAGGACTTGAAATTTTGAGCCCTGCTCTTATCAACTACTGCCAAATGGTAGGGAAACGCACTTGCCAAATATGCTGCAGAAATCTCCCTCCACTGAGTGTGGCTGCATCCATTTTAACTGTGGGCAGCTGAAGCTGCTGCCTGTTAACTTCCTGGATTTACACAGACACACAGAGGCACACCTCCACCTCTGCAGCTCTCATTGGCCCTCTTATGACTCATCCCCCCCTCCCTTGCTGGCAAACTCTCACGAGAGTGAGAGAGAGAGAGCTGTGCATGATGTCATAAGCCTCAGCTTTTTACCGGACAAGAAACAGGAAGTGGGCTGTATAAGGTATTTACTGGCAGAAAAAAAATGTTTTACTATCCAAAATTAAAAACAAGGGCAGAGGATTTAATAGATGGAAATTTTAACTAATCTTCTCTGCTGGTGAATGCCTTAACCTGCACCTTTTTGCTTTTTTTCCCATCAGCTTGTATATATGCTGCTGTCATAATAGTTTAGTCTGTTTTGCAGACAGTCCTTCCTCACATCAATGATACTGTTAAAATCCAGGGATCTTTGTTCATAACCAATACAGCTGACTAAAGTGATTGCCTCCTAATGCCTATTTTCATTATCGGCATGCAAAATGTCAGTGATTTGTTTTACCAAGTGAGCCTTTGCCAGCAGACTGCACAAAGATTAACATCTTGGCTCTACAGTGTCTTCCTGTGCTTTGTATATTACTATCTACCACGTACTGCAAGTGTTAAATTTATTTTCTAAGCATAGGATGAAGAAGGATGTAATAATATAAATAAAGCATATTTTTTTCTTAATATCCTTTGAGTTCCAGCCTAATTTGAACTTAATTTGAAACAAAGGCAGCTAGGAGGCTGGAGGAATTAATTCATCTTTTTTCCTGCTGGTGAATGTGAGCCGTCTTTCTGTGTAATTATAAAGACTTTATTTAAACACAGCTGCTTGCAATTTGGAAACACAAATCCAGTTTGTCTAGATTTTTGAAAACTAATTTTCCATTGTGTTAGCCCATGGATTTGGAAAGGTGGATCCATGCTTATTAGATCAAAAACATGTTAGATTAATGGGATTTAACATCTATTGGATTAGCTGCAAATTATATTATTATTGGGTTTCTATGCTATCAGTTTAATAGAGAGTAAGACATTGCTGGAAACTATGTATGTAGAAATATTATTAAGGTTGGTGAGGTTGCCCTATGAGCATTACAGAAAGAAGAGAAATCCAACTTACTGAAAAGGGCTAAACTGATGATGTATGCAGGGCCACATGGTGGCAGATCTTTCTCTAGCAACTGTTCAATATTAACATAGATGGGTATAAAAAGGCATCCCTATAGAGTTCAACCAAAACACATTTTCAGAATCTTAAAACCGCAAAATGGTCCAGAAGGAAAAAAACCTTTATAAACCATGCACTAATTTGCTCCAACATGAGAAACATTCTTTCTGATTCCCAGTTGGACCCCCTTATTTCCTCATTTAACATTCTATCATGTTCTTATAAATACCATTCGCATTTTATTCCTCTATAAATAAATTCAGCCATTTATTGTGGAAGACTATTCCACAACTTTTAGTTTAAAATAGCCTTTCAATATGCCGGGGTTAAACATCTTTTCCTCCAGGCACAGCATCCTCTTGTATTTCCTTACCTTAAAGCATACATCTTCCCACTCGGTATACTACTTAAAGTTTTTCTCCACCTCTGTTTACAGGGAGGTTGGTTCTGCACTTTTTAGATACTCCCCAACCCAGTAGGTTCAGCATTGTTGCGCTAAGATCCTCTCATTTTCTGCCATTGCTCAGCCCCATGTCGCCATGTTTATGACATCAGCTTTTCGAGATTTGACAGGTGGAGAGAAGGGAACTTTATTGATGTCAATTCATCTGTGCCCAGTCTTGCCACAAAGAGTTAATCCAGCTCTGAGCAATCCTCTTGTCTTTTTTTACTAAGATAAAAAAATGACACACAGATAAATGTGTGTCACCACTTCCCCCACTGCTGTGACTGACATCTCATTTCTTTTGTCTCATGAAGGAGCATGAGAGCAGAGTGTTTCGATTCCAGCTATGCACCCCTCCTCCTTTCTTCTCCAGCTCTCCCCGGATTGGCTGCTCCACACCTCAGCACGATTAGGCATGCTGAAGTCATGTGGTGCCTTAATACACCTGTGTGAAATTAGCATTCAATAAAAAAAAAAGTATGCTTAGATTAGAGAGACTTGTGAGGGGAGTGATCAAGTGCCTCACCATTTGCTCTCTTTCTGTACAATTGAGCCACTATCCTCCAGCCGGCACAGAGTGTATAGCATATGCGCAGGAGTGTATGACAGGGCACGCTCTGCTGTGCACACACTCCTTACTATACAGACACCAGGTTCGTCCTCGCAATGCTGCCTGGACAAGGGGAGTGTAGTGGTGGGCGGGAGTCTTGTGACGTCACTATTTTCCACGAGTGCCGGAAAATATAGAAACTAATATAAACTTAATATATATAAAATAACATTATAACACTGGACTCATTTATGTGTGGATGTAAATGGCCGCGGCCTTTTATTATAGGTATATAATATATCCAAATATATATTTCAATTGTTTATTATCATAAATTGATATTAACATACCAACAATAACAACATGTCATAGCTTAGCTATTAAAGTAAACTATAAAACACAATCCCTTTTCAAAGAAAAGGACAAAAACCTCATAATATGGGACGGAAGGGCGGGATGTGCTCCTTTCTCTTGATCCTGTTGACCATCAACAGTGTCCATCAGCGCCAGTTCATTTGGACTTTTGCTATATCAGCTACGGGCTTATGCTTACCTTTGGATTAGATCTATCCTATATAAAATCCACCGTCATCTCAAATAGCCCTGTTTGGGCTTTCCCTGCTTAGTTTAAACCATGCAGGCACATTACTTTCAGTGGTTCCTTAACTATGCTATATAGACCTCATCGCGATCCCCATTATCTGGCGCTCCCCACCCATGATTAATTTCTTTATATACATTGGCTCCCTATAGGCCCTCGGCAGTCCCTCGCTTTTTTGGTATCTGCACATGACCATTTTTGCAACTTTGACTTGGTGCTGTTACTGCTCTGTGACTCACCTTCTGTCGGTACAAAGTGACTCAGTGACCCTGAAGAAGCCATTGTTTGGCGAAACATGTCGGTCATCTCCATCTAACAGCCCCATTGTACCTATGATCTATACAGTAGTATAGACCTTTTAAATCCATTTTCTAGCCAATATTGTATGTGCTTGGTTCCTCAGTCATTTCAGAGGCCTCCTTCCCCATTCCTAAGTGGGCCTCAGTCTGACTGACGGACCAATTTTATGTATTTTTCGTGTATATTTTTTTTTTTTCTTTATGTGTTTGAAACATTTTTGACAAATAAATAATGATGTAAAAATCTTTTTACAAAAAGTTACGAGTGTTCTTCTTCTTAATGAGTACCGCTATAATCCCCTGTCCCTATCCTTGTCCATCTACTTACCATTTAAATCGGGATGAGGTACAACCTAACCTGAGTATCCCAAGCCTCCCTCTCCAACCTTCTTCCACATGTTTGTGGTGTCCCTCACTTCTCGCAAGCTGCAAACATGACTCCTTATGGCATTCGTTCAACAATGGCTTTCTTCTTGACACTTTTCCTCAAAGGCCAGATTTGTGGAGTGCATGACTAATCATCATCCTGTGGACAGATTCTCCCACCTGAGCTGCGGATCTCCGCAGCTCCTCAAGAGTTACCATAGGCCTCCAAGCTGCTTCTCTGATTAATGGTCTCCTTGCCTGGCCTGTCAGTTTAGGTGGATGGCCATGCCTTGGTAGGTTTGCAATTGTGCCATACTCTTTCTATTTTTGGATGATGGATTAAATAGTGCTCTGTGATATGTTCAAAGCGTGGGATATTTTTTTATATCCTAACTCAGCTTTAAACTTCTTTACAACTTTATTCCTGACCTGGTGTGTTCCTTGGCCTTCATTATGCTGTTCACTGAGGTTCTCTAACACTCTGAGATTCACAGAACAGCTGTATTTACACTGAGATTAAATTATACACAGGTGGACTCTATTTACTAATTAGGTGACTTATGAAGGCAATTTATTCCACTAGATTTTAGTTAGGGGTATCAGTAAAGGGGGATGAATACAAATTCATGCCATACTTTTCAGATATTTGTTTGTAAAAAAAAAATGTAAAACTATTTATTTGCTTCCACTTCACAATTATGTGCCACTTTGTGTTGGTCTATCACATAAAATCCCAATAAAATACATTTACGTTTTTGGTTGTAACATGACAAAATGTGGAACATTTCAAGGGGTATGAATATTTTTTCAAGGCACTGTATGTGAACCAAGAATATCAGTTTTTTGCAAAAGTAGAATTTGTAAGGGTTTTTATGAGGTAACTCTAATGCCGCATACACACGGTCAGAATTTTCGATGGAAACAGTCCGATGGGAGCTTTTCATCGGATTTTCCAACCGTGTGTATGTCCATCGGTCTTTTTCTGTCTGCATTTCCGACGGACTTTGGATTGAGAACCTGTTCTTAATTTTTCAGACGGAAAACCTTTATATTGGTTTTTCCGATCGTGTGTATGCAATTCCGACACGCAAAATTCCGACGCATGCTCAGAAGAAAATTTGACGCATGCTCGGAAGCATTAAACTTCCCTTTTATAGTGCCGTTGAACGCGTTGTATGTCGCGGTGTTATTGACAGTCGGAATTTGGTGTGACCGTGTGTAGGCAAGCCAGTTTGAGCGAAATTCCGACGAGAATTCCGACCGTGTGTACGCGGCATTAAAGTTTGATTTCAAGTGGGGCCTTTCTGTGCTGCTCATTTTGTCTGGCTGGTTGAAATAAGCACAGTACTTAACTTGTTCTTCACTTTTCTGGGAGCCAGCACTCTTTTCTTCTCTCCCACAGTGCCGATATGGGCTGGCCATTGGCATCCTCGTGTATTATGCAGAACCGCTGCAACCGGCAATGATGAGTAACTTTGGTGGACTGGTCATTCAGAGAGTAGGAAATATTTTACCTTTTTCTAACACAGTATAGCTTTAACCCCCTGCAGTGTGGGGGAGTTCAGCTTTAATTAAAAAAATTCAGCTGGAAGTACTAGGTATTTCTCTTTGCTCCAGCTCAAAGGAGCAGCAGAGGAGCGAAGGGCAGGGGAGCATGTGCTACAGATCAATCCAGCATTGAAATTAACCTGTTGCTTCCCACTGCATGAGCTAGCAACAGGTTTTCTTTAAACACTCTGGAGTCTTTCCTCAGCAGTCACACAAAGGATGCTCAGTATATTGTCTGTATTGAAATTTCATTGTACCATATTGATTGCTTTTAATACCTAAATCTGCCAGAGAAAGCATATTGCCTTGACTAAGTACAACATAACTCATTTTGTGCTACCCAGTTATACACTCCCACCCTTACCATTCCCATTAACGGAAACCACACTGAACTGGAGTGTAAATTAGGCCGTAGCAGCCTCCTTTATTAAATATCAAAATATAAATGAACTCTTATAAACAAATAAATAACCAATAAATAACCAATAACAGCATACCAATGAAGAAAAACCCTGACGTAGGACTGTAGGACCTTACCCCCCCCCCACCCGTTTTACCGTAATCAAAACTCGTGCACTGCGGTCATATAAACTGTAACTAGGCCTCAAGCTGACATGCTAGCTCAGAGACAAAAATATTCCCGCAGCGCAGTCATCCACCATATTCCTTACATCACTTATAAGGAATATTAACAAACGGGCCCATATCTCCAATGGGTCCCGCATCAACTTCTCTGTGGGGAGGGGGTTTCTTCTCTATACCTACGTCAGCCAACATCCGCCACAGCAAACAAGGTTAAAACCTTAACCTTGAGCGCACCTCCACACCCTAAGCGCTCTTTCAATTCCGTCCTGTATACCCATGGTCCACATATCAGTGCCCACTGAGTTCAGATGAACCCCGTCAGCCCTCAAATATCGCCACGTATCAATCTCTAGCTCTCTGTGTCTGATAGCTAAGCCACCGTTTTTAATAAAAAACCTGCTCACCTCCTGATCTTTTTTCTGGCCTTGTTTATCAGTTCTACTGACCTCGCTAAACGCCACGAAGACCTGGCTATCATGTCCGACCATACAAGGACAGTTTTTGGGAATGCCGCCTGTAGTAGGCAGAAATCATGCTTGATATACCTGGTAATGTCTAATTTTGTCCTCAAAACCAAATCATTCCCCCCCACATGAATCACTAAAACCTCGGGAGGCCTGTCCCATTGTGCAAATTTGTGCGCCTCCGGGACCAGACGGCTCCAAAGCATCCCCGGGAACCCCAGCCATTTAATGTATGCCTCCCCCCTGGAAAAACCTAGCTGTCTCCCGTCTGGCCTGGCATCCCCCCTCCTGCCACCCCAGCAAACATAGGAATGTCCCATGATCCACACGAGACTCGGCGAGGTATCTGAAAAGAAAACAATAAGAAAATTCCGGTGAAACTCCTCACAATGTACCACACGAAACCATGCCGGCACCTAAAACGCACACCACTCAGCAAAACGTCAAATAACTAAATCAAGCCTGACATATGACCGAAATCGCCTAGATTCCCATCTCCCAATCCGTTTAACCGCTTCTTCCGTTAGGCCCCACCTGACTGCTTCCGTCACCGCACCAATTCTAAACGAATGCGAGGAGAATTTCTGATCCCCCAGACCCAGGACGACTAAAGATCTCCGAAAGATAGAAATAAATTGGAAACGCGACAGCGCCACCCCATCCTGATGTACTAAAAGAGGGCCATCCCCCGCTGGCCTCTGTGTCAAATAAACCTTTGTAACTAAAACGGGGCAGAGTTTGGCGTCAGGAATAGCGAAAACCACCACATCCTTGCCTCGGCCCTCCTGATCCGTTTTAGATCTACGCAAACGCATCACCAGCCTATCCTCCATGTACCGAACCTCCCCCACAGCTAATCCATCCCCTGTTTTCTTGGAGGAACTCACCAGCTCCCCTATCCGAAAAGCACCGAAAAAGGCCAACACAAAAGCTGTGCGGAAAAGCCCCACCTCATAACTGGATCTACAAACTCCGGGCAAAGTGTCCACCATTCTACCCAGCAGTGCAAACGTAACTGGTCGCCTCTCATCCCGGACCCTCTTCCCTCTGCGATAACCCTTCAATGCCTGACGTGCCCAAAACTCTTTTGTCCAATCTCTCCCCCTTTCGAGCTTGAACAAAAAAGCCATGGCCGCCATAACCTTCCCCAGCCTCGACATGGAAACTCCATGTTCCATGTGCCTGGCGACAAAATAGATAAATCGCAATCTAGTCTCTACATTATCCGCCCCCGTGGCCTGTCCATGGAAAACAAACCATTCGTCCCATACTTTCCTGTATGCTTTCCATGTTCCCTCGCTCAATGACCGGCTAATCCACTCACCTATCCTTCCAGGGCAATCTTCCACAGTTCCAAAGGACATGGGACGCCGTGACGCTCTGCCCCTGGTACCAGCTTCCGAAATTTCTCCCACTGAAACCGAGAAAGAGCGTCAGCAATCACATTGTCCAGTCCTGGTAAGTGTACTGCCTGAATGAAAATGTTCATCTGCATACACCGAAGCACCAAGTGTCTCAACAAACGTATCACCGGCGGTGATGCCGCAGATACCTTGTTAATCACCTGTACCACCCCCAAATTGTCGATGTGGAAGCGCACCTTCCGAACCCGGAAGAATTCGCCCCACAATTCTACCGCCAATACCACCGGAAACAACTCAAGCAATAACATATTCTTGAGCATCCCCGCTTCATTCCAGCTGTCCGGCCAAGGGCCGGCACTCCAATGCCCCTGGAAAAAGGCCCCATAATCCGCTGACCCCGCTGCATCTGTAAACAATTCGAGGTCGAAATTATTCACCGGCCCAATCATCCACAGCGCTCTACCATTAAAGTTGTCCAGAAACATATGCCACATTCTCAGGTCATCCTTATGTTCCCGGGAAAGTGTCACATAATGTCTGGGCGACTCAATGCCACCCGTACTTGCCGCTAATCTTCTGCCAAAAACCCTGCCCATCGGAATGATCCTGCACGCAAAGTTGAGCTTGCCCAGCACCGATTGCAATGCCCTCAGCTGAACCTTGCACCGGCCCACCATCCCCTTCACCTCCTCCTGCAATGCAACCAATTTAGCTTCAGGCAACCTGCATTCCATGGCCATGGAATCGATTACAATCCAGAGAAAACTGATCACTGTTGTGGGCCCTTCCGTCTTGTCTGGCGCAAGCGGAATGCCGAATTCCCCTGAAATCCTTTCCAACGTTGTTAAGAGCACCGCGCAAACGTTAGATGCGGGCGGCCCTATACACAGGAAATCGTCCAAATAATGGATCAGCGAGTTTAATCCTGCCACGTCTCTTACCACCCATTCCACGAATGTGCTGAAACACTCAAAGAAAGCGCACGATATAGAACAAACCATTGGCAAACACATATCCACGTAATATTCCTCTCGCCACTTGCATCCCAATAAATGAAAGCTATCGGGATGAACAGGCAGCAAACGAAAAGCCGCTTCAATGTCTGTCTTTGCCATCAGGGCCCCCTACCATACTTCCTTACCCAATGTACTGAGGCATCAAAGGATGTATATGAGACAGTGCAAACTTCAGGATCAATAGCGTCGTTCACCGACTCCCCTTGTGGGTAAGACAAGTGGTGAATGAGGCAAAATTTGTTCGGCTCCTTTTTGGGTACCACCCCCAACGGAGAAACTACCAGGTCCTGCATGGGTTTTATGGAGAAGGGGCCCGCCATCCTACCCAGAGCTACCTCCTTGTTTAATTTTTCGGACACTACTTCATGATGTTTTAAAGCGGACCGTAAATTATCTGGAATGGGAGGAGCTGAGTTCAAAACCGCAGGAATCGTGAAACCTTCCGAAAATCCCAACCTAAGTAGATGAGCCACCGCCTTATCCGGATATCTATCTAGAAAAGGACGCATTCTTCCCACCTTCACTGGCGTCCTCCCCTTTTCCCGCAAAATCGCTGGCCTTTCCCTTACCCTGCTTAAAACACCTTGAGGAAGGATGTGATCCACCGCACCCTGAACACTCGTGCTTATACTTACATCCATGTCCAAATTTACAACTTCCTTCGTTGTACTGCCAGCAGACTCCTTTTTTCCTTGTGGCCGATTGAACCGAAGCCCCTGGTCCTCCGGCCCCCCCCTGAAAAAACTGACCAGCTGGTTTGGCTGAAGACATCAAGCGCATCCAAAGACTGATGTCTTTGTGATCCCACCTTAAAGCCGGTCTCACTCCCCTTCTCTGCCGAAACTGTTCGTCGTAACGCAGCCATGCTAGTCCCCCGTACGTCCGATGAGCCTCGCCAATAGCATCCAAATAACAGAAAAGGGCCGAGCAATGTTCCGGCTCCTTTTCGCCTATCACGCTTGCCAATACCCCAAACGCTTGCAGCCAATTCTGAAATGTCCGGGGTATTAGTCTGTACCTTCTCTTCTCCTCCTCTTCTTTCTTACTATCCTCGGGTTTCACCCTATCTAAGTTGAATTTCTCAAGGGGAAGCAGAGAAAAAATCTCCACGTACTCCCCCCTCCAAATTTTCTCTCTCACCTCCTGTTTCAAATGGGCACCTAATGGCCCCTCAAAACATACATAAACCTCACAGCGTGCGGAATCAGCTAACCGCACTATGTCCTGTTTCTTGGTTTTGTCACCCCCCAATTCCCCCTCACCTGGCGTGAGCTGAAATGCCTCCGCCGCTTCCACGATACCTGCCTCACTCCCCCGGGGGGAAACGCAGGCGGATTCGCCAACACCGTTCTCTCAGCTTGTACTGTCATTCCCTCCCCCACTCCCCCCTGCCCCCCCTCAGTCAACACCCCCCCTGCTGAAACCCATGCCCCTGCTGGCCCCTGTTGCGCCGGTGTAGGCTCAAACCTGCCCACCAGCTCCTTGAGGCCTGCTAAAAAACCCTGTAATCCCCCCTCCAAAAGTGCTGTTTCAGGGACGGACTCGCCCGTAAAACCCCCACCCCTCTGGAACCGATCACCATGCCTCCTGCCCCCCTCCCCCACATCCCCCCCCCCAAAAACATTTCACCCCCGCAAGACCCTGAACAAAAACAAGACTTACCGGGCTGCCTGGAAAATCTTCCACCAGCCGAACATCCTGCGTCCTTCGTTGCTGTGCGTCCTCTTGCGACCTCGTCCTCCGATTCAGGCAGCTCGCCCTCCGACAGCTCCACCATTTCATCTGTAGTTGAAAGAGCCTGCCCTCCAAGGTCTTCAGCCTCAGATGCAGACGAACTGCGTTCTCTCTCGTTTCTTCTCGTCCCAACTGCCGACTTGCTGGCCTTTTTAAGTGGGTTCCGAGACACAGACCCTGACGCCTCCGCTTCTTTTTTTCCGTTAATGTTCCTACGGGCAGGCGGATCGCCTCCATCCCGCAGACATCCTCTGCTATGTCCCCCCCGCACACTAGAACTCAAGCTGGGCCGACCGCCTCCTGCTTGTAAATGTCCTCTTCCCCCCTTCGGCTGAGCATGCGTCTCATCGCAGTAAGTGGCATATGTGCTGAAGTTTGAGTAGGCGATTGTCCTGTTCCTAGCCTCCATGCCCCTTTCCCTTGCTGGTGGTATATTGACCTGGGATAGCTTTTTTCCCCTTGCCGGATGTTTTAAACTATGTGTGTTAACTGCCTTTGTAGTAGCCCCTTTAGCAATCCCCACTGATGTTCCACTGATGGCCTTTCCTGTTTTGTGCTGGGCCCCTAACCGCCCCACCGCCGCGTGTGTGGATAGGCCTGAGGCCTTGTGTGGCGACCGCATGGTGGACGCCATGCGCCGCGTGCTGCTGGGCCCCCCCGCCCCCCCCCCCCCCCCAGCACCAAATGTGCCAGAAATGCCTGCAACCTCACCCTTGGCCGACTGCTTTTTCGGCGGTTCAGCGCTGTTTTTACCCTTCTTGCTGACTGGCATATCAGAGGATCTGCGCCCTTCTGGCGAATATCTGGCCGGCGGCCGAGATCGCCGCTGCCGCCCCATGTGTTGTGTGACCCCCCGGAACCTATGCTCTCACCCTCCAGTGCCCGCTCTATCTGTGTCCTTAGCCAAACTGCTCCGTTTGAAGCCACCGCCGTTTTAATGGATTTCAGGAGCTCCTCCATGACGATCTGCTTACAACTTCTCTCTTGCTGAACTGAATCTTTCTGGGGCTGTTGCCCCTCCTCTTCCTGTTGCCAGCCCCACCCCTCCTCTTAAATCTTAAAGGGCCATACCTAAATGGCATGTTTCCTTCACTCATGCCAGCCCTGCGCCTATTCTTTCTGTTCTCTGCTGCGGGCTGTTCTTCCTATTTAATTTACTGAATTTAGAAATTCTGGAAAGCTTTTCCATTTCACATAACTTCTCTTGTGCCAAGCTGCTTTTAATTGCTCCCTCAGACAAAGTAAGAAGAGGACACGGCCTGCCTATATTCAGCTTAGTCCCTGGTGATTTCTGTTTTCCCCAAAGGATGACATGTTGAACCATCTGTGAAGTATCAGTGCCCTGTGGTGGTGCAAGGAAATAAACTGTAGTCAGTGACTCCACTAGGAATGTGTGTAAGGGAGGAATATGTGGAGGGAGTACAGCTTTAAGATAGATGGCTGCTTTGACAATAGGCAAATTAAGAAAATCATTGCATTTCGTTGTTTTGAAGAATTTGCATTTATGATTGCTCAATATATACCCATGAGATTGTGGGAATTTTATTTTTCACATTTTCATGTAGACTGCAAATGAAGATCATAGATGGAGCTGCTGCAGCTCTCAGCTATCACTTTGGGCTTTGGATTTAAATGGAAGTGTTAAAGTGGTTCTGCACCCATTTCATTTAGTAAATCTCTTTGCCTTCCAAATCAGGCAAAGAGTACTAAATGAAATGTTTTTTTTTTTTTTTTTTTTTTTTTACTTACCTTGTAATTGATGACTTCCGGTCTTCTCTCTCTTCGGCGGCGGGTGGGGTCTCTGCGCCGATCGTCGTCACGCCGCACTGTCTCCTGGGATCTGGTGTCATTGATCCCAGGAGTCAGTGCGGGCATCTTCCGAAATCTCGCGAGATTTCGGCCACATCTTCCGAAATCTCGCGAGATTTCGGCCACATCTGCCGAAATCTCGTGAGATGTCGGCAGATGTGCCGTTACTGCGCACGCGCGAGTAACGGCGGTGCATGCTGGGCCATCTAAAGTGCCCTGTTGGGGTTTCACATGCCCACAGGCAAGATGGACCCCAGCAGACAAGAAGAAGACAAGAAGAAGATGAAGATGAAAACCGGCGGCGATCGAGATGGAAGATGGAACAGGTAAGTCCCCCAATTGAGCTATATGCCCTTGGCATATAGCCCAAAAAAAAAAAAAAAAAAAAAAAAGAGTGCAGAACCGCTTTAACATGTAAGACAACACTGTTTGAGCAGTGAGCTATCCATCTTTCCCTCTTCATACACATATATTGAGTGCTGACAAAACACCCTGGATTATACCCCAAGCTCCTCATTGGCTGACTAATTGTCATGCTGGTGGTAGCCAAGATTTGGCACCCTTTGTGGATCACACAGGATAGTGATGTAGCAATTTCCTCCGAAAAGGGGCAGCTGGAAACACAGGTTCTCACATAATGGTACAGAGACTGCCAGCTCCAGACACCGTTCCAAGCACACTAACACAGGCTCAGTCTAGGGGGTGTTTTTTGTGGATTTATTGCAAAATTCAAACGAGAGAGGGAAGAAGGTGCAGGATACTCAAAGTCAGCAACAAGTATCTAACGTTTAACAGAATTCTCTAGCCAGCAGCATTTGCAAGCATGTAGAAGGACATGGCCAGCTAATCTGGGACTGCATGCAGACTCATTCCTTACAGAAACCCCTGGCACTTACTTTGCAAAGCACATGGACACCTGGAATCTCAGTTCAAGGTCTGACAATGTCCAAGGATAGCTGTCTCCCATACCAGCTTCCATGGACACTCTTCATTGAGGGAGAGAAGGATCCCTCTCCAAACTAGCCCTCCAACAAATGTCCTTTAATCAGATTTCCTTCAGGCCCTCAGCCACACACATGCTGAGGTCCAACAGCAACTCTTCTTAGTACATACACTGGCTGTTTCCCAGGGACAGTAGCACCAGGAGAAAAAAAATCTGAACATGTCTCCCAAACTTGTGTCATCTCTCCAGCCATCTCCTAGGGATTGGCTGAGGTCCAATAAATATTCAGTGGTTCACCACAATATTGGGGTTTGAATGGCTATTAAAGGTAACCATCCTCGGGGGCATGGCCTAGCGCGGGATGTGATTTAGGCGTGTTCCTGTGCACCGGTGTATCCTTCTACAATCCTGCACCATCCTGGTCGTCCATGACTGCTACTCGACTCAAACTACACTTATCCTGGTGAGGAAGTTTCCACAACCCTGGGAGTCGTTTTTGGTGGATGGAAAACCGGCGGAAAAAGCAACCTCCGGCCAAGATGGGCATCACTACATGCTCTTGCCAAGATGGCCGCCGCAGCAATTTACATGGGCCAAGTGCATCGCCAGCCTCCACTCCTGATCTTTTTGGGGATGGCCAGGATGCTTTCCCGCTACCTTCCCCCGGGATTCCAGACCCCCCAATGGCGTCCTCACAGGCTGCCCTGAGTGAGGGTGGCACAGATGACAAAAAGGGGCCTACACTGTCGGAAGTCCTCACCATCATTAAGGTAAACCACTCAAACCTTATGGGGAAGGTGGATGGCCTAAAGCTAGACATAACGTTCATGTGGCAGGACATGCAAAAGATCCGTGGCCGGGTCACTGAGACTGATATCAGTATATCAGTGACATGGAAGACACCGTTAGCCCCATCCTGCCCAAACTGAATACCTATGGGGGAAGATTACAACACTAGAGGATAAGGTGCATGACTTAGAGAATCGTCTCCACAGAAATAACTTGCATCTGGTTGGTCTCCCGGAGCAGGTGGAGGGTTCTGACCCTGTAGCCTTCCTAGAAAGCTGGCTCGAGCATGAATTTGGCCGCAATCATCTCTCCCCCTGTTTTGTGATTGAGTGGGCCTACTGAGTCACCGAGCGTCCCCTCCCTGAGGGTCACCCACCCTGCATAATGGTGATACGTTTCCTCAACTATAGGGATCGGGACTCCATCTTGGGTGCTGCCTGGAAGAAAGGAAATCTCCGGATCAATAATGCTGTAGTGTCCCTGTTTCCTGATTATTCTGCAACAGTTCACAAAAAAAGAGCCAGTTACAAGAGTGTCAAGCAGAAGCTCCAGGAGCATGATATCCAGTACTCCATGCTGTTCCCTGCTACCCTCCAGGTTACTCATCAAGGGAAGGTTCACTTCTTCCAGTCCCCCCAAAATGCCTTATCCTGGTGGGAATCACTACCTCAACCCCCTGGCCACCTGCCTGATGGATGTCCGCCCGTTAAGTTGCAAAAGATGGGTGTTTTTTTCTGCCCTTTCCCATGTGCCTTTTTTTCTTTTTTTTTTGCTCCTCACCATGTTAAGCCAAATTGTGGTCGACCATACATCTCTCCTGTGGGAGAGTCACGGGCCTTCAACTACTGAGTTGGCCTGAGTTGCCATGGGGTGAACTACCTGCCCCATTTTTGTTTAAACACTGAAATTTTTTTTTTTGTTCCTTTAATTTTCTGTTAATGGCTAGGGATGAGCCGAACACCCCCCTGTTCGGTTCGCACCAGAACCTGCGAACAGACCTAAAATTTGTGTGAACTTTAGAACCCTATTAAAGTCTATGGGACTCGAACATTCAAAATCAAAAGTGCTAATTTTAAAGGCTTATTTGCAAGTTATTGTCCTAAAAAGGGTTTGGAGACCTAGGTCCTGCCCCAGGGGACATGTATCAATGCAAAAAAATTTTTTAAAATTGAAACAATAAAAGTGTAATATTCCTTTAAATTTCATACCTGGGGGGTGTCTATAGTATGCCTGTAAAGGGGCGCATGTTTCCCGTGCTTAGAACTGTCCCTGCGCAAAGTGTAATTTCTTCAGGAAAAAAAGTCATTTAAAAGCACTCGCGACTATAATGAATTGTCGGCTCCCCATAATACAGAGAACAGTCATTGAAAGTCATTGATAAAAAATGTATTGAGTTTGGTTCCCCCCAAATTCAGTTACCAGGCCCTTCAGGTCTGGTATGGATATTAAGGGGAAATCCATGCCAAATAAAAAAAAAAAGTGGTGTGGAGTTCCCCCCAAAAATTCATACCAGACCCTTTATCCGAGCACGCAACCTGTCACCTGAACCTCCTGAACCGTACCAGGCCACATGCCCTCAACATTGGGAGGATGCTTTGGGGGTCTGTGACCCCTCAAAGCACCATGTCCCTATGTTGATGGGGACAAGGGCCTGATCCCCACAACCCTGGCCGGTGGTTGTGGGGGTCTGCGGGCGGGGGGCTTATCGGAATCTGGAAGCCCCCTTTAACAAGGGAACCCCCAGATCCCGCCCCCCTCTTTGAAATGGTAACGGGTACATTGTACCCCTACCATTTCACAAAGAAAGTGTAAAAAATTGTAAAAAAACACACTGGGAAAATTCCTTTATTAAAAATAAAAAAATAACAAAAAGATTCCAGCAGTGGTAATCCACTCTTGCTATCCAGCGATGGCTGATCTCTTCTCCGGGGTCCAGCGGTGGGTGATCTCTCCCGATGATGTCCAGCGCAGCGCATCCTGTCTCCACCGAAGAGACTGCGGGAATCCCGACAGCCTGATAAGGTCTTAGCTGAGGAGGATGGGCCACCCGTCACCTGACCCCGCCCCCCCTCTGACGCAAGGGAAAAGCCGGGCTTCCCCAGTGATGTGCGGGTGACCCCGCCCCCCTCTGATGTAACGGAAACCTGCGTTACATCAGAGGGGGGGTGGGTCACCCACACATCACTGGGGAAGCCCCGCTTTTCCCTTGCGTCAGAGGGTGGCGGGGTTAGGTGACGGTCCACACTTTGTCCAGTGGGTTCGCTTGCTATATGCTGATCCACAGGCCAGAGTCCGCACCAATAGGGATATCTCTATGTTGTTCTCCCTGCAGAGGGGTACCAGGCAGGGATGCCCTCTTTCTCCACTTCTGTTCACTCTTGCTATTGAGCCCTTGGCTCTGGGCTCTGGCAGTGCGGCAGACTTCAGAGATAGGGGGCATCTGCTGCAGTCCGGTGGAAGAGAAGAATTTTCTCTATGAGGATGCCCTTATATACTTGGACCGTAGGTATACTTAGACCGATAGAGAGAGTTCCTTTACTAAGTTTATGCAGGTAGTGGAGGAGTTTGGAGCAGTTTCAAGTCTTCAGGTGGGTTGGCAGAAATCTCAGGCATTTCCTATAGGCCCTTCTATCTCCACTGAATACCTACAGAGGTCACGACTGCATTTTACATCATCCTGTAAATACATGGTGATCTCTCTAGATATGAAGAACTTAATACTTTCATAGTCAAACAGATGGTGGACAGGCTTCATACCTGGATGTCATTGCCCCTCAATCTAATTGGCCGCATAAATATCTTCAAAATGATCTTCCTACCAAAATTCTTATATTGTTTTCGAGCTGACCCAGTTTTTCTCCCCAAAATATTTTTTACGCAGGTGGAATCTACCCTCTCCTCTTTTTTTCTGGAATGGTAGTCCGACCCATATAGCCAGGTCCTCATTACAAGCGGCTAGGGCCGTGGGAGGTCTGAAAAAAAATTTAAGACAAAAAACACGATGGGTTATATGATTTGCATGACATGAAAAATAAATGTTACTGTCCGGTACAAAGTGGTTTCTGGTACCGATACGTTTATGGTTCAAGTATTTTCGTCAGGGGTATTAGATAAGTGTATATGCAGTCAGAGTTTTATCTTACTACAAAATAGAAAAAACATGTCATAGCAATAGAACATGGATATTGACAACCATGGGAAACAAGTGGACGACAGTAATTGTAAGCGACACCTACCATGCAAAATGGTTCATCATGCAACTTGAAAAGATGAATGAAGCACTGCCAGTGGGGGTGCAAGTGGGTGCCCACCAAGAACACCAGCATCATTAGGGAGGGGGAGCGTCCCCCTCCCTAATGGAAAGCCAGGAAGGAGGACACCAGCATGAGCGGCATGTGCAGATATGTCCACCAACCTGCACGGGGTCAGCTGGGGGTGGGGCCGGAGCTCACTCAGGAAGCAGTTAAAAGGTCCCTCTAAGCAGAGGACCCTGGTGGCTGACCATGTCTGATGCTTCTCCACTCTGCCCTGCCGATCCTGCAAGCCAGGACAGCTTCAAGGTAAGCCAGAGTACTCTGGAGTCACCTCTGTCTTCACCTCACTACAAACTTATCTATTTACATGCAGTTTGGCAACTGCCTAACTCACAGGGACCTTTGTGCTTGATTTCAGGCAAGGACCCCGGAGGAAAGGAAAGCGAAAAATGGCATCAAAGCATGCTCTTTGTTCAGCCACCGGTTTTCTCCTGACTGGAAAAAACCTTTATGCTAAAAATGCATAGACAAGATTGTGGCCAAAGAGTCACGAGGTTACCTCAAAGACCTGCTCAGCTCTTTAAAAAAAGAAATAAAGAGCACCATGGCACCACTACGCTCAGCAATTGAGAAGTTAGAGACACCGGCAAGTGACAGTCAAACCATTACCCCATCTACCAGTGGGACATGCTTCCCCTCGGGTAGCAGGGAGTAGGCAGAGCGGCAAGAGGAAGACTCTGATGAATCTGAGCAGGAATCTGAGGATGGCCTATGCTCAGACTCTGAGGAGGAAGATCCGACATCAGAGGGCAACTTTGTCCCCTCAGAAGATACGGACAGTCTTCTAAAAGCTATAGCCGACACGCTGGGCATCTTAGAGCAAAAAGCCACAGTGCTTACCCTACATGACAACATGTATAAAGGACTGCAGTCCAGGAAACCTAGAATGTTTCCTGTACACCGAACTCTTAAAAACATTTTCAAAAATGAGTGGGAAGAGCCAGAGAAAAAACTCTTCATACCAGCAGTGGTTAAACGCAGATATCCATTCGCAGAGACAGATACCAAAACCTGGGCTAAATGCCCCAAAGTGGATGCCACTTTAGCAAGAGTCACAAACAAATCTGACAGATTTTGACGATGCGGGTACCTTAACCGACCCCATGGATAAAAAGATAGAAGCCCTCCTGAAGAGGGCCTGGGAAGCAGGGGCAGCAAACTTAAATCCAGCAATAGCTTCCACCTGCACAGCCCGCACCTTACTACTTTGGTTGACCCAGCTACAAGAATTACTGGAAAGTGACACATCAAGAGAAGAATTAGTAAGAACCATCCCCACACTGACCAGAGCGGCAGTTTTACTAGTGGATGCCTCAGCTAAAACCGTGAGAATATCTTCAAGGGCCACAGCTCTAGTGAACTAAGCCCGAAGAGCCCTGTGGCTGAAGTCATGGGAAGGTGATATCCATTACAAGAACAGACTATGCGGAATCCCATTCACAGGAGATCTGCTATTCGGGCCCGACCTAGAAACAGTGCTAGACAGGACCATAGCAAAAAACAAGGGGTTCTCCAAAACCAAAAAGAAGCAAGGGAAGGTGCCCTTTCGGCAATTCAAAAAATCCAACAAGTCGGGAACAAAGAAGCACTGGGGACAGCAATACAAAAAAGGCAAGGGTGAATTCATCCTCAAGCCTCCTAACCCAAAAAACAATGACGGTCTTCAGGTAGGGGGCAGACTCACAGTTTTTGCCCACCAGTGGATGAAAGCAACGGAAAACCGTTCATGGCCACAACAGACCTGCAGGACGCCTACCTACATGTCCCCATAAAGGCATTACTACGCAAATGCCACAAAGTATCCTGCTTACAATACGCCAAACAGCACAGGGACAAGCCTCAAACCTTCTGGCACAAAGTCATTTGGAGTGATGAGACCAAAATTTAGCTTTTTGGCCAGAACCATAAACTCTACATTTGGAGAGGAGTCAACAAGGCCTATGATGAAAGGTACGGAGGTGGATCGCTGATGTTTTGGGGATGTGTGAGCTACAAAGGCAGAGGAAATTTGGTCAAAATTGATTGCAAGATGAATGCAGTATGTTATCAAAAAATACTGGTGGAACATTTTCATTCATGAGTCAGGAAGTTACACATGGGGACATACTTGGACATTCCAACATGACAATGATCCAAAACACAAGGCCAAGTCGACCTGTCATTGGCTACAGCAGAATAAAGTGAAGGTTCTGGAGTGGCCATCTCAGTCTCCCGACCTCACTATAATTGAGCCACTCTGGGGAGATCTCAAACGTGCAAAGTAGGGGATTAGAGTGATCAATACACAGGTTCAAATAGTAGGCACCATCATCCCTTAAAATGAACAGAAGAAAAAGACCATATTGGGTGATATGGGACTTTAAGGGTGCCTATTAATACAAATACATATTTTTTATCAAATTTATTGTGATATATCTATTTTTATTTCAAAAGATAACAACATTAAAAAAGTCACTTACTTCATACAGTTTTCCACGCAATCATTCTACATGTTTCACCTTACGGCTTCTTCAGGAAATGCGTGAACTTTAATTCTAGTAAATAAATACAAAAATGAATCAACAAAAAGAAAAACGTGTGCAAGACAAGATATAATGAAGAAAAAAAAAATTACATAAAAACATATTTATGTACGCATATTAATACATACATAGATGCATCCGTGTAGATAGCAGGAGTTTCCCAACCAGAGGTTCTAGCCACAATGTTTTGGGGACTCAGAGATGGGTTTATAGTGGGTAACTAAAATCGGAGCGAATTTCTGGACACAAAAATTTCCATCCGCAGGAATCTCCCAACTTAGCCAGATCACCCACAGAGAGAGGTATAGATCAATAACTTGTATTTGATTTTAAAATCAATGTTTCCTGTGGATTAATCGATAATGTTAGTATGACATGTCAACCTTCGTGCATGTCTATATTTATACTTAATTAGGATATTAAGCCCTTCAACAGGAGTAAAGGATATATGCTTACATAAGAAACTTCTTTTAAGTGGATAACTGGGAGCATATAATTTTGTGCAGCTGACAGCAATGATTATCTGGGCTGTGGAGAGCCAAAGTCAGGTCTCTAAAAGTAAGATAGCATTAGGGTATAAGAGAGACAGTGCAGTTGTAATATCTTTCCCCTGTATATATAAATTTAGTCAATAAAAAAAAATCCTGCTTATGTAAAAAAGGAAAAGACTTGCCTTCCTGTACTATTTGGAAACAGAATATAAGTATAACTGTGAATGAAAAAAAGTAAATCTGTAGGTAAAAATAAAAAGGGGAATGAAGCCTTAAATATACCACACCTTGTGGTGTAGGGTGGTAATTCAAGATAAATATGGGAGTCCTGCCAGGAACATGAGTGCAACAATACATGTAATCAAGATATAATACAACTAAGTAGATATATCACATTGGGCTATTATCTAATTATTCCTCTGCACAGAGAGGAATATTAGTAGGGAAATTTATTTCTGGAGAGTCTATAGCATAATACCTAGAACTTAAAATTCACATACAGCTACAGTCAGGAAAAAATAAAATTTCTTGACATAGAAATCTTCCTGAATGAAGTAAGAACTTTATGGCTCAACCCTGTACAGAAAGCCGTCTGCTGGCAATACATTGCTACATGCAACTAGCTCGCATCCAAAGCAATTGATCAGAAGTATTCCATGTAGTCAGTACCTCAGATTGAGGTGTAACTGCACATTAGAGGAAGACTTTAAGAGGGAAGCCACTATGTTGCGTGAACATTTACTTGTGAGGGGTTATAGCAGGACCTGCCTTAGGAAGGCTTATAATAAAGTAAGAATTCAAGACAGAAATTAATTGATCTACAAACCAAGAAGAGAGAAACAATCAGGATCAACGAGGATAGTCACTAAATACAACAGACGGCATGGGAAGGTGCGGAGTGTCTATAAGAAGTTCTGGTTCCTTCTCACTGCAGATAAAAAAATTAACATTTATTAAGCTCTATCCATAAATCATGTTTTAACCGCTTCCCGACCGCCTCCTGCACATATACGTCGGCAGAATGGCACGGCTAGGCAAAAGCACGTACAGGTACGTCCCCTTTAATTGCCTAGCCGTGGTCGGGAGCTCCGTGACTACGGCCGCGGGACCAGTGGACCCGATCGCAGCTGGTGTCCCGTGATCGGGTCACAGAGCTGAAGAACACTGCCTGTCATTGATCGGCTGTTCCCTGTCATCGGGAAAGCCGATCAATGACGTCAGACGTACAGCCACGTGCCCCTACAGTAAAAAAAAAACACAACACGTCACACTTAGCCCCTCCCCGCCCCTAGTGGTTAACTCCTTCACTGCCAGTGTCATTTACATAGGAATCAGTGCATTTAAATAGCACTGATTTCTATATAAATGACAATGGTCCCAAAAATGTGTCAAAAATGTCCGATGTGTCCGCCATAATGTCGCAGTCACAAAAATCGCTGATCGTCACCATTACTAGTAAAAAAAAAATATTAATAAAAATGCTATAAAACTATCCCCTACTTTGTAAACGCTATAACTTTTGCGCAAAAAAATCAATAATCGCTAATTGTGATTTTTTTTTACCAAAAATATGTAGAATAATACGTATCGGCCTAAACTGAGGAAAAAAAATTCTTTTATATATTTTTTGGGGATATTTATTATAGCAAAAAGCAAAAAATATTGCATTTTTTTCAAAATTGTCGCTCTATTTTTGTTTATAGCGCAAAAAATAAAAACCGCAGGGGCGATCAAATACCACCAAAAGAAAGCTCTATTTGTGGGAAAAAAAGGACGCCGATTTTGTTTGAGAGCCACGTCGCACAACTGCGAAATTGTCACTTAAAGCGACGCAGTGCCGAATCGCAAAAAGGGGCCTGGTCCTTTGGCTGCAAATTGGTCGGGGCTGAAGTGGTTAAAAGGTCAAAATCCATTAAAGACACCATGGTAGCAAGTCATCACATTGGGAACAAGACAAGCAAAATAGACAAGCCAGGTACATATCCATGTGGTAACTGTAATTATTGCAAATTTATTCTGGGAGGTGAAAATATTGATCTCCCCAACAACACTTCATAGACACCTGGACAGAATTACTTGTCAATCTGTTGGTGCGGTCTATATAATGAAGTGTTGCTGCGGAGCATTTTATGTGGGCAAAATGAAACGCCCTTTTTTCTGCAAAATAAGGGACCATGGCTCTGCAATTTCCCAACGCAAAATGGAAACCCCTATCAGCAGACACATGGGACTTTCCCACAACCACAACCTGAAAATTATTGGCTTTTTTGCCTTAGAACATATCCCCCACATGAAAGGGGTGGGGATTAGGGACAAGCTTGATGTTCGGGTTGAATATAGGTTTGACTCGAACATCGGGTGTTTTCGCCTGTTCGCAGAACAGCAAACATTATGGGGTGTTTTGTGGCAAATTTGAGCCTTTGGCCAATCATGGCTGAAAGGAAATAAGTCCACGCCCCACACTATATAAGGCAGCTTACACGGCGGCCCTGTGTAGTGTTTTTGTCGTGGACAGAGAGATAGCTTGAGTTACATTAAGCAGGCATTTTATTCAGTTAGTGGCAATGTATTTGATTTATATATATATAGTCAGTGTAGGCAATGTATTAAAATAAATATATATATATATATATATATATATATATAATGTGTGTGTCTGTATGTGTGTGTGTGTGTATGTATATATATATAGAGAAACAATCCAAGGGGTGAGGTGCACATCAGTCACAGTTGGTTGTGCTTAGCAATCAAGCCTTCCGACGGGGTTCGATATAGAGAAAATTAAAAAAATAGGATTGCTGCACAAACACTATTTATTAGAAAAAGTTCATCAAAAAGACATCGACATGACATCCTAAAATCAAGCATACATGATACCACTTTTTACTTTTACTTTTTCTAATAAATAGTGTTTGTGCAGCAATCCCATTTTTTTATTTTTTATATATATATATATATATATATATATATATATATACATGCTCTGCATCCAGTGTAGCCTATATCTACAGAGCATTCTGTTGTGTACTGTTTCTAATACACTTCAGGCGGTGTACACAGTATCTAATACAGTGTGTGCAGTTTCTACTACACTTCTTGTGGTGTACACAGTACACAATACAGTGCAGCCGTAGTACAGTTTATACCACTTTTTTGGTGGTGTACACAGCATCTAATACAGTGTGTACAGTTTTTACTACACTTTTGGTGGTGTACACAGTGCACAATACAGTCCTGCCATAGTACAATTGCTAATACTTTTCTGGTGGCGTACACAGTATTAAATACAGTGAGTACAGTTTCTACTACACTTCTGATGGTGTACACAATACAGTGCAGCCATAGTACAGTTGCTAATACAGTGCAGGCAGTATAGACAGTATCTAATACAGTGTGTACAGTTTCTACTACACCTCTTGTGTACACAGTACTGTCACGTTCAGGGTACGGCGGGGAACAGGAGGTGGATCCCCTATGCCAATGGGGCGATAGCACGGGTTGTATTGGAGGACCGGTTCTAATGTTGCTACTGGTTTTTACCAGAGCCCGCCTCAAGGCGGGATGGACTTGTAGCGGCGGTAGCAACCAGGTCGCGTCTTCCAATAGCAACTCGACCCCACTGACAGCTGAGACAGGCGCGGTACACAAGGATTAGGCAGAGGCAAGGTCAAACGTAGCAAAGGGTCAAGGCAGGTGGCAAAGGTTCGTAGTCGGGGGCAACAGCAAAGGTCTGGATACACAGAAGGAGCAAAACACACTAACGCTTTTACTGGGCACGAAGGCAACACAAGATCCGGCCAGGACAGGAAGGGGAAGTGGGTTAAAGAAGTGTTTAGGGTGTAACAGCAATTTGTACCAGGCACCAATTACTGGTGCGCTGGCCCTTTAAGATCAACAGTAGTGTGCGCGCGTGCGCGCCTGGGGAGCGGGGGCGCGCGCGCAGGAGAAGGTAGGAGGAGAGAGGCAGGGGGAATGGAATGCGATCCCCGGGCGGACAGAGGCCGCCACGAGGATCGCATAAAGAGAACCGAGCGGCGCCTGCGGTCAGCGGAGCCGACCGGGGCGCTGCAGAGCCGAGGACGCCGTGGGCGCTCCGGGATGGAGGAGGCACCCGGAGCGCTTGGCGTTACAGTACCCCCCCCTTGGGTCTCCCCCTCTTCTTGGGTCTCCCCCTCCTCCTGGAGCCCAAGAACCTGAGGATGAGATCCTTGTCTATGATGTTACCCTCAGGTTCCCAGGATCTCTCCTCAGGGCCACAATTCTCCCAATCAACAAGAAAGAACCGCTTACCCCGGATGGTTCTAGAGGCGAGGATCTCTTTAACGGAGAAGATGTCGGAGGAGTCGGAGACAGGAGCAGGAGCAGGAGCAGGAGCGGAGACCTTGGGGGAAAAGTGATTAAGAACCAAGGGTTTAAGGAGGGAAACGTGGAAAGAGTTGGTGATGCGGAGAGAAGGGGGAAGATGTAGTTTGTAGGACACGGAATTGATCCGAGCCTTGACCTTGAAAGGACCGAGGTAGCGGGGGCCCAACTTATAACTGGGGATGCGGAACCTGATGTACCTGGAGGAGAGCCACACCCTATCACCAGGGGAGAAGACAGGAGGAGGTCTTCTTTTACAGTCAGCATGTTTCTTCATGCGAGAAGAGGCCAGGGCAAGCGACTTTTGGGTCTCTTTCCAGATGGACGACAGCTCTTGGGTGACTTCGTCTACAGCGGGGACTCCGGAAGAAGTGGGGATGGGTAGGGGGGGAAGAGGATGACGGCCGTAAACCACAAAGAAGGGTGATTTAGAGGAGGACTCCGATTCTTTCAGGTTGTAAGAAAATTCGGCCCAGGGCAGGAGGTCAGCCCAATCGTCTTGACGAGCAGAGACAAAGTGTCGCAGGTAGGCCCCAAGGATTTGGTTGACTCTCTCCACTTGTCCATTGGACTGTGGGTGATAGGCGGAAGAGAAATCCAGCTTGACTTTCAGTTGACTGCAGAGAGCTCTCCAAAATTTAGATACGAACTGGACGCCTCTATCCGAGACGATGTGAGATGGAAGTCCATGAAGACGAAAAATGTGGAGGAAGAAATGTTTAGCAAGTGTAGGCGCAGAAGGGAGACCTGGAAGCGGGATAAAGTGTGCCATTTTGGAGAAACGATCCACGACCACCCATATGGTAGTGTGGCCGTGGGAAGGAGGAAGGTCCGTGATGAAGTCCATAGCTATGTGGACCCAAGGTCGTTCAGGCACAGGCAGAGGGTGAAGCAGGCCAGCAGGTCTTTGATGAGGGGTCTTGTCCCGAGCACATATAGTACAGGCCTGTACGAAGTCCGTCACATCCTTTTTTAAGGAGGGCCACCAGTAATACCTGGAAATCAGTTGGAAGGACTTCTTGATTCCAGGATGACCAGCGAGATGAGAGGAGTGACCCCATTTGAGGATCTGAAGACGAAGACGTGGAGGGACAAAGGTTTTCCCAGGAGGAACTTGCAGCAAGGAGGCAGGAGCGGAAGAGATCAGACACTCAGGGGGTACAATGTGTTGTACAGGAGACTCGGACTCAGAAGAATCGGTGGAACGTGATAGGGCGTCAGCCCTGACATTCTTGTCTGCAGGACGGAAATGGATCTCGAAGTTGAAGCGGGCAAAAAACAACGACCACCTAGCTTGACGTGGGTTCAATCGCTGGGCGGACTGGAGGTAAGACAGATTTTTGTGATCAGTGAAGATCGTGATGAGATGAGCAGACCCCTCAAGGAGATGTCTCCACTCCTCAAGTGCTAGCTTAATGGCCAGCAATTCACGGTCTCCGATGGAATAGTTCTTTTCAGGGGGGGAAAAGGTCTTGGAGAAAAAAACACAGGTGACGTACTTGCCCTTGGAGTCTTTCTGGAGAAGTACAGCTCCAGCTCCCACCGAGGAGGCATCGACTTCCAGGAAGAAAGGTTTGAGGGGATCAGGCCTGGATAGAACGGATGCAGAGGCAAAGACAGACTTGAGGCGGTTAAATGCCTCATCAGCTTGAGGAGGCCAGGACCTCGGATTCGCACCTTTTTTGGTTAGTGCCACAATAGGCGCGACAATGGTGGAGAAGTGGGAAATTAACTGGTGGTAATAGTTGGCGAATCCGAGGAAACGCTGGATGGCCCGTAGCCCAGTAGGACGTGGCCAGTTCAGGACGGCAGAGAGTTTCTCCGGGTCCATTTGGAGACCTTGTCCCGAGACCAAGTACCCCAGGAAGGGAAGACTGCCGCTTTCAAAGAGACATTTCTCTAGTTTGGCGTACAGACGGTTATCACAGAGTCGCTGGAGCACTTGACGGACATGAAGACGGTGCTCCTCCAAGCTAGAGGAGAAAATCAGGATATCATCCAGGTAGACAACAACACAGGTGTACAGCAGATCTCTGAAAATCTCATTCACAAAGTCTTGAAAGACCGCAGGGGCATTGCATAACCCAAAGGGCATGACCAGGTATTCAAAGTGTCCGTCACGAGTGTTAAAGGCGGTTTTCCATTCATCGCCCTTACGGATACAGATGAGATTATATGCGCCCCGGAGGTCCAGTTTGGTGAAAAGGCTTGCTCCGCGCAAACGGTCAAACAGCTCTGAGATGAGAGGCAGCGGGTAGCGATTTTTTACCGTGATTTTATTAAGACTACGATAGTCAATGCAGGGACGTAGGGACCCGTCCTTTTTGGCGACAAAGAAGAATCCTGCTCCAGCAGGGGAAGAGGACTTGTGGACGAAGCCTCTCTTGAGGTTCTCCTGGATGTA
Source organism: Lithobates sylvaticus (assembly GCA_028564925.1). NCBI lineage: Eukaryota > Metazoa > Chordata > Amphibia > Anura > Ranidae > Lithobates > Lithobates sylvaticus. The sequence continues at coordinate 75,913,332 of CM053033.1, read as the reverse complement.
GTCTGTCATGGCTTGTGTCTCCGGGATGGAGAGAGGGTAGATCCTGCCACGGGACGGGGTGGTTCCAGGGAGGAGATCAATAGGGCAATCAAAGGGTCTATGTGGTGGCAAGACCTCCGCTTGCTTTTTGCAAAACACGTCGGAAAAGTCCTGGTAAGGCTTGGGAAGACTAGGCAGAGCAGCAGCGTTGGAAACTTGTTTAATGGGCAACGCTTTGAGGCAATGCCTGTGACAGGAAGGACCCCAACTTTTGATGTCCCCCGAGGACCAGTCGAGGGTAGGAGAATGTAGCTGGAGCCAGGGTAGGCCCAAAAGGATCTCAGAGGTACAGTTGGGTAACACCAAGAAGCTAATTTTTTCGTGATGGAGAACTCCAATCTTCATGAGGAGAGGTTCAGTGCGATAGTGCGATACAGTTCAGGTTTTGACCATTTACAGAGGTGATGAAAAAGGGCTTGACGAGACGGGTAACTGGAACATTAAATTTATTGATGAGTGAAGCTTCAATGAGGAGAAAGAGGATCTCTTGGTCAGGGAAATCCTCACAGGAATGGTCAGACGTGGAGAGCAAGAATCCACACCTAGCAGCGCCTCTCCCACGTTAGCTAGGTGCGAGCGTTTCCCTGACGCTGAGGGCGGATAGAGCAGTCTTTTAAGAAATGATCGGGACTGGCGCAATACAGGCACAGATTATGGTCTCGGCGGCGAGTCCTCTCTTGAGTGGTCAAGCGTGACCGATCCACTTGCATAGCCTCCTCAGCAGGAGGAGCAGGAACAGGTTGCAGAGGATTCTGGAAGAGAGGTGCCAGGCGAGGAAACCGCCTGACGCGACCAAAGTCCTTTTCCTGGCGTAGCTCTAGGCGTCTTTCGGTATAACGCATGTCAATGCGGGTGGCCAGCTGGATGAGTTCAGACAGGGTAGCAGGAATCTCTCGTGCGGCCAGCACATCTTTGACATGACTGGATAGACCTTTTTTGAAGGTCGCGCAGAGGGCCTCATTGTTCCAGGAGAGTTCAGATGCCAGGGTGCGGAACTGAATGGCGTAATCGCCCACTGAAGAATTCCCCTGGACGAGGTTCAGGAGAGCCGTCTCGGCAGAGGAGGCCCGGGCTGGTTCTTCGAAGACACTGCGGACTTCAGAGAAGAAGGCTGGAATAGAAGCTGTGGCAGGATCGCCACGGTCCCAAAGTGCTGTAGCCCAGGCTAAGGCCTTATCAGATAGTAGGCTAACCACGAACGCCACCTTTGACCGTTCTGTGGGGAACTGGTCCGACAACATCTCCAGATGGAGGGAACACTGGGATAGGAACCCTCGGCACAGCTTGGGATCCCCATTGAATTTGTCAGGAAGGGACAGGCGGACTCTAGCAGCAGCAACTCGTGGCGGAGGAGATGCAGGAGGTGGTGGAGGAGATGGTAGAAGCTGCTGTAGCATAGCAGTCAACTGCGCCAATTGCTGTCCTTGTTGAGCGACCACCGTGGTCAGATCCGAGAGGCTTGGCAGAGGGACCTCAGCGGGATCCATGGCCGGATCTACTGTCACGTTCAGGGTACGGCGGGGAACAGGAGGTGGATCCCCTATGCCAATGGGGCGATAGCACGGGTTGTATTGGAGGACCGGTTCTAATGTTGCTACTGGTTTTCACCAGAGCCCGCCGCAAGGCGGGATGGACTTGTAGCGGCGGTAGCAACCAGGTCGCGTCTTCCAATAGCAACTCGACCCCACTGACAGCTGAGACAGGCGCGGTACACAAGAATTTGGCAGAGGCAAGGTCAAACGTAGCAAAGGGTCAAGGCAGGTGGCAAAGGTTCGTAGTCGGGGGCAACAGCAAAGGTCTGGATACACAGAAGGAGCAAAACACACTAACGCTTTCACTGGGCACGAAGGCAACACAAGATCCGGCCAGGACAGGAAGGGGAAGTGGGTTAAAGAAGTGTTTAGGGTGTAACAGCAATTTAAGATCAACAGTAGTGTGCACGCGCGCGCGCCTGGGGAGCGGGGGCGCGTGCGCAGGAGAAGGTAGGAGGAGAGGGGCAGGGGAAATGGAATGCGATCCCCGTGCGGACCGAGGCCACCACGAGGATCGCATAGAGAGAACCGAGCGGCGCCTGCGGTCAGCGGAGCCGACCGGGGCGCTGCAGAGCCGAGGACGCCGTGGGCGCTCCGGGATGGAGGAGGCACCCGGAGCGCTCGGCGTTACAAGTACACAATACAGTGCAGCCGTAGTACAGTTTATACCACTTTTCTAGTGGTGTACACAGTATCTAATACAGTGTGTACATTTTCTACTACACTTCTGGTGGTGTACACAGTATCTAATATAGTGTAGTGTGGTGTTGCAAAACAAAATATACATCATGTCCGGAAGGCCACCAAGGAGAGGCAGACGCTCACAAGCCACTAATAGAGGGCAAGCAGCCTCTGTGTCTACAGTCAACAGTGATGGTCGTGGACATGGTGCATCCTCTGCAGCTGGCCATGGGACAAACTTGTCATTTTTTTGGGATTTACTAAAACATTTAATGTGAAAATGGCTTAATGTAGCTTAACGTGTAATAAAGTGCCTAAACCTCAATCGATTGCCCTGAAAATTTGCACAGCCTAAGATCTTAACATCCCAAACCTATCCAATTTTTCATGCGATTCGGAGTTCCACAAGGCAAATTAAGGACATTAAGCTTGTTTTTTGGGAGCTTAATGTGGCTTAACGTACAAAAAAGACCTTAAATGTTAACCAATTTCCTCCAAACTTCGCACAATAGAAGACTCTATCCAAGCTCATTTAGTAAATCACACCAAAAGTTATTCACATTAAGCTATATTTTACAATGCTAAAACGTTTAATGTAAAAGGGTTAACGTAACATAATGTGCCTTAACCTCAATCAATTGTCTTGAAACTTTGCACAGCCTTCTCTCAACTTCCCAACCCCATCCAAGAAGTTTCATGCGATTCGGTGTCCCACAAGAAAAACATTTTTTTAGGGACATTAAGCTTGATTTTTGGGGAGCTTAATGTGGCTTAACGTACAAAAAAGACCTTACATTTTAACTAATTGCCCCCAAACTTTGCACAATAGAAGACTCTATCCATGCCAACATATTCTGAAAATTTCAGCTCATTTGGTTAATCACACCAAAAGTTATTCACGTTAAGCTATATTTTACAATACTAAAACATTTAATGTGAAAATGGCTTAATGTAGCTTACCGTGTAATAAATTGCCTAAACCTCAATCAATTGCCCTGAAACTTTGCACAGCCTAAGATCTCAACTTCCCAAACAGGTCCGAGAAGTTTCATGCGATTCGGTGTTCCACGAGGCAAACTAGGCACGTTAAGCTTGTTTTTTGGAGAGCTTAACGTAAAAAAAGACCTTAAATGTTAACCAATTTCCCCCAAACTTCACACAATAGAAGACTCTATCCATGCCAACATATTCTGAAAGTTTCAGCTGATTTGGTTAATCACACCAAAAGTTATTCCCATTAAGCTATATTTCACAATGCTAAAACATTTAATGTGAAAATGGCTTAATGTAGCTTAACGTGTAATAAAGTGCCTAAACCTCAATCGATTGCCCTGAAACTTTGCACAGCCTAAGATCTCAACTTCCCAAACCTATCCAAGAAGTTTCATGCGATTCGGAGTTCCACAAGGCAAATTAAGGACATTAAGCTTGTTTTTTGGGGAGCTTAATGTGGCTTAACGTACAAAAAAGACCTTAAATTTTAACCAATTTCCTCCAAACTTTGCACAATAGAAGACTCTACCCATGCCAACATATTTTGAAAATTGCAGCTCATTTAGTAAATCACACCAAAAGTTATTCACATTAAGCTATATTTTACAATGCTAAAACGTTTAATGTAAAGAGCTTAACGTACCATAATGTGCCTTAACCTCAATCAATTGGCTTGAAACTTTGCACAGCCTAAGTTCTCAACTGCTCAACCCCATCCAAGAAGTTTCATGCGATTTGGTGTTCCACAAGGCAAACTAGGGACATTAAGCTTGATTTTTGGGGAGCTTAATGTGGCTTAACGTACAAAAACGACCTTAAATGTTAACCAATTTCCCTGAGACTTCACACAATAGAAGACTCTATACATGCCAACATATTCTGAAAATGTCAGCTCATTTGGTTAATCACACCAAAAGTTATTCACATTAAGCTATATTTTACAATGCTAAAACATTTAATGTGAAAATGGCCTAACCACTTGACGACCGGCGCACGACGATGTATGTCGACAGAATGGCACGGACAGGCATAAGGGCGTACAGATACGTCCCCTTTAAGATGCCGCAGTGCCATCGGGCGTGCGCTTGCGCCGGTTGGGACCCCCGTGACGCCGGTCGTGGGTTCCGCGGACTCGATCGCCATGGGGATACCCGCGATCATCTCACGGGAAGGCTGAACGGGGAGATGCGGAAATAAACAGCATCTCCCCGTTCTGCCTAGCAACTAGTGACGCCGATCTCTGCTCACTGATTGGAGCAGAGATCAGAATTCACTAGCTGACAGCCACGCCCCCCCACAGTAAGAAACACACCTCTAGGCACACTTAACCCCTACACTGCCACCTAGTGGTTAACCCCTTCACTGTCAGTGTCATTTACACAGGAATCAATGCATTTAAATAGCATTGATTGCTGTATAAATGACAATGGTCCCAAAAATGTGTCAAAAATGTCCGATGTGTCCGCCATAATGTCGCAGTCACAATAAAAATCGCTGATCGCCGCAATTACTAATAAAAAAAAATTATTAATAAAAATGCTATAAAACTATCCCCTATCTTGTAAACGATATAACTTCTGTGCAAACCAATCAATAATCGCTTATTGCAATTTTTTTTTACCAAAAATATGTAGAAGAATACGTATCGGCCTAAACTGAGGGAAAAAAAATGTTTTTTTATATATTTTTGGGGGATATTTATTATAGCAAAAAAATTTCAAAATTGCTTTTTGTTTATAGCGCAAAAAAATAAAAACCGCAGGGGCGATCAAATACCACCAAAAGAAAGCTCTATTTGTGGGAAATAAAGGACGTCAATTTTGTTTGGGAGCCACGTCGCACAACCGCGCAATTGTCAGTTAAAGCGACGCAGTGCCGAATCGCAAAAAGGGGCCTGGTCCTTTGGCTGCAAATTGGTCCAGTCTGAAAGTGGTTAATGTAGCTTAACGTTTAATAAAGTGCCTAAACCTCAATCAATTGCCCTGAAACTTTGCACAGCCTAAGATCTCAACTTCCCAAACCTATTCAAGAATTCCAGATCATTTGTTAAATCACCCCAAAAGTTATTCACCATTTTTTTACAATCCTTAACCAGTTGCAGACTTTGGGCGCATTAGACACGCCCAAAAACATGTCATTAATGTACACAGGTCATGTCTAGTACATCCAGTTCTTCTACTCTGCTGCTGGGACCCTTCCCTGTCTCTGTACCCAACAATTCAGCAGGAACTGTCTAAAAATAGAAGCAGGCTGGCAATGTTTATCAACAACCACATCACAGAAAGTTACATTGAAACATTGTATCAATTGTAACTTTCTGTGTTTTGCATTCGCAGATCAAAGGGATGAACTTCGATTTGAAGGTGAAGAGAGTTAAAGCAACCTTGACATGTAAATAAAACATTTTTTTTTTCTAATTAAATGCTCCTCTGTTGAACTCCTTATTAACCCTTTAGTTTTCTTTAATCAGCACTGATTAACTCTATATTCTCCTTCTCTATTGAATTGTAATTTTTCTGGTGATTTTTTCTTTTCTATTTTATTAACTAATAGAAACTAATAGAAAGAAAAAAAATGCCTTTTGTTTAATTTTATTACACTTAATTGTCTAAGGATTGCAAAAAAAATTATTGTTGCAGGACAATATTCACAAAAAGAAAGCCTTGTTTGTCCTTAAAAAAAAAAAATGCATGTATTACGTTGTTATCTTAAAGTGGAAGTAAAGTCAAAAATCTAACTTTTACCTACAGGTAAGCCTATAATAAGGCTTACCTATAGGTAAAAAAAATATCTCCTAAACCTGTACGGTTTAGGAGATATTCCCCGTGCAATGCGCCGCTGACTGCAGCGGCGCATGCGCACGGGGGATTCTCGGCTGAAGGGCCGGCAGAATCCGAACCCTGCCAGGAAGAAGTCTCCCGTGCGCATGCGCAAGAGTGACGACATTGCGGCTCCAGCCACTCACAGCGATGGAGTCGCGATACCCGGAAGACACGCCGAGGCAACATGTCAGCGACCTCGGCGTGGACCAGGTGAGTTACCGGCGCTTCGTTCTAAGGTAAGTATTTCATAATGAGCTAGTATGCGGTGCATACTAGCTCATTATGCCTTTTCCTTTACAGGTGTTAAAAAAAAAAAAAAGTTCAGCGGCTTTACTACCGCTTTAAGGGGTTAGGCAAGCTCAAGCTCAACTCGAGCTGTGGTGAAACTACAAATCCCATCATGCCTCTGCCTCTAGGAGTCATGCCTGTGATTGTCAGGGTCTTGCAATGTCATCGCTAGATCTAGATGGGACTCAGGGTAGTGTTAGGGGGGCTGCTGCACACAGAAGGCTTTTTATCTTAAAGCGGGATTCTACCCTAAAGTGGAACTCCCGCTTTTCGGAACCCTCCCCCCCTCCGGTGTCACATTTGGCACCTTTCAGGTGGGAGGGGGGGTGTAGATACCTGTCTAAGACAGGTATTTGCACCTACTTCCGGCATAAACTCCCAAGGGAGTTTACGCAGCTTCCTGTCCCGGCGCGCTGTCTGCCGGGACACACACGTCACACGACACAGACAGCGCTGAAGATTCTCATTGCGACGCGCGACTCGCGCATGCGCAGTAGGGAATCGGGAAGTGAAGCCACTTCCTGATTCCCTCACCAAGAATGGCGCCGGCTACAGCAGAGAGCCAAGCGATCGATCGGCCTCTGCTGCCGACACCGCTGGACCCTGGAACAGGTAAGTGTCCATTTTTTAAAAGTCAGCAGCTGCAGTATTTGTAGCTGCTGGCTTTTAAAAAAAAAAAAATCAGTACAGTCCCACTTTAATGCATTGAATGCATTAAGGTAAATAAACCTTCTGACTTTAAAATCCCTTTAAACGCTTCAGCCCCGGAAGATTTTATCCCCTTCCTGACCAGAGCACTTTTTACAATTTGGCACTGCGTCGCTTTAACTGACAATTGCGCGGTCGTGCAAAGTTGTACCCAAACAAAATTTGCATCCTTTTTTTCCCACAAATAGAGCTTTCTTTTGGTGGTATTTGATCACCTCTGTGGTTTTTATTTTTTGCGCTATAAACAAAAAAATGTGCGACAATTTTGAAAAAAAAGCAATATTTTTTACTTTTTTCTATAATAAATATCCTACAAAAATATATAAAAAAACTATTTTTTTTCCTCAGTTTAGGCCGATACGTATTCTTCTACATATTTTTGGTAAAAAAAAAAAACATTTTTGGGACCATTGGCATTAATACAGTGATCAGTGCTATAAAATTGCATTGATTACTGTAAAAATGTCACTGGCAGGGAAGAGGTTAACCACTAGGGGGAGGGGAGGGGTTAAGTGTATCCTGGGGGTGTGTTTCTAACTGTCTGAGGGCGTGGCTGTGTGTGACACCACACTGATCGCTGCTCCAGATGACAGGGAGCAGATAATCAGTGTGCTGTCATTAGGCAGAGCGTGGAGATGCGGTTTACATCGTCATCTCCCCGTTCTTGAGCTCCGTGACGCGATCGCCGGTATCCCCGCACTGATCGAGTCTGCGGGATCCGCGGGCACTGTCACGGAGCTTGCAGCGCGCATGCGTGCAAGGCGGTAAAATCAAAGTAATGTACGGGTACGTTACTTTGCCCAGCCGTGCCATTCTGCCGATGTATATGTGCCGACAACGGTCGGCAAGTGGTTAAGCCATTTTCACATTAAATGTTTTAGCATTGTAAAATATAGCTTAATGTGAATAACTTTTGGTGTGATTAACTAAATGAGCTTAAATTTTCTGAATATGTTGGCATGGATAGAGTCTTCTGTTGTGTGAAGTTTCGGGGAAATTGGTTAAAATTTAAGGTCTTTTTTGTACGTTAAGCCACATTAAGCTCCCCAAAAATCAAGCTTAATGTCCCTAATTTGCCTTGTGGAACACTGAATTGCATGAAACTTCTTGGATAGGTTTGGTAAGTTGAGATCTTAGGCTGTGCAAAGTTTCAGGGCAATCAATTGAGGTTTAGGCACTTTATTACACGTTAAGCTACATTAAGCCATTTTCACATTAAATGTTTTAGCAATGTAAAATATAGCTTAACGTGAATAACTTTTGGTGTGATTAACCAAATGAGCTGAAATTTTCAGAATATGTTGGCATGAATAGAGTCTTCTGTTGTTTGAAGTTTTGGGGAAATTGGTTAAAATTTAAGGTCTTTTTTGTATGTTAAGCCACATTAAGCTCCCCAAAAATCAAGCTTAATGTCCCTAATTTGCCTTGTGGAACACTGAATCGCATGAAACTTCTTGGATAGGTTTGGTAAGTTAAGATCGTAGGCTGTGCAAAGTTTCAGGGCAATTGATTGAGGTTTAGGCACTTTATTACACGTTAAGCTACATTAAGCCATTTTCACATTAAATGTTTTAGTAAGTCCCCATTTTTTTCTGCTGCTGGCCGTGTTATTGCGCCAGAACATGCATAAGAGTTGGTGGAGTGGATAACAAAGCTGTCCTCATACCCCTCATCCTCTGTCACCCAGGCTCAGAGTAGTTTGTCTTCCAATGCAGCTGCCAGAGCGGCCTAGCCCCACCATCATGCACGGAGGAGTCCCTAGAATTATTCAACAACATTGTCGGGTACATGCTGTTGGAGGATGAGCAGCGATTTGAAGACTCTGATGTTGGTTCCCAGGTTGAGGAAGGGAGTAACGTGAGCCTAGAGAGAGGGGGTGCCCAAGAAGGACAAGAATTTGGCAGTCATGTTCCCCCAGCTGCAGCATACTGCCAAGTTTGCTCCAGTGACGAGGAGGGAGGGGGTGATGAGGTCACTGACTGTACTTGGGTGCCTGAGAGGAGGAGGAGGCACAACTCCAATGAGGCAGGATGTCCCCTAGGGGGCAGCTTAAGGGCAGCCACCTTTTTGCATCACACCACAGAGCTCCGCAGGTGCAGGGCGTTGCTGACTCCCCGCTGACTTTTAAAAGTTCCTTGGTGTGGGCCTGTTTCGAAAAGTATGCAGCACATCGCACCATTGCTGTTTGCAACCTATGTCTGAAGCGGATCAAACGCGGCCAGAACAGAAGCCGCTTGGGCACCACATGCTTGACCAGACATATGACGACCTGCCATGCAGTCCGTTGGCTCCTTGCTCCTCATCTGGGATCTCCAACCCCACTATACCTCCAGTCCTCTCAAAAACCTGCACTGAGAGGAATGAAGGTATAGCAATAGGTGTCCCAGCCAATCTGCTAGCAGTACACCACCATCAGATTTTAGCAGGCAAATTTCCCTACCCCAGTTCCTGAAACGTAAAAAGAAATTCGGTCCCAGCCATCCATATGCTTAGTGTCTAAATGCTAGCTTGGCTAGCTTAGCCAAATTGCTAGCACTGCAACTGCTACCTTTTCAGCTGGTGGACTCTGCCCCCTTTCATGAATTTGTGCAATGTGCTTTACCTCAGTGGCAGGTTCTAAAACTCTACCGGCATGTGGAAGGCAATGTTTTGGCCTCGTTGGACAGGGCGGTCAGCAGTAAGGTGCATATTACCACTGACTCATGGTCCAGCAGGCATGGGCAGGGACATTACCTTTCCTTCATGGTGCACTGGGTAACTCTGCTGGCAGCTGGGAAGGATACAGAACATGGTTGAGTATTGTTGGAGCTTGTTCCGCCACCACACATCCAAAATGATAGTGGTGATTCTGCCACAGCTCTCTCCTCCACCCCCTCCTCTTCTTCCTCCTCTATGGCCTCTTCTGTAGATTTGTCCTCCGTACACGTTCAAGGGGCTACGCAAGCAGTCAGGCAAAAAGATGCCATGCGGTGCTTGAGTTGGTCTGCTTAGGGGACAGGAGTCACACTGGGGCAGAGATTCTGTCAGCTCTGCAGGGGCAGGCTCAGAGGTGGTTGACGCCACGCCAGCTTCAGCCAGGAATGGTCGTATGCGACAATGGCTCCAACCTTCTCTCCACCCTCCGACAGAGACTCTTGACCCATGTTCCATGTTTGGTATACGTCTTGAATTTGGTGGTGCAGCGGTTCTTGGGCAGGTACCCAGGCTTACAGGATTACAGGCCTGCACGGGCAGGCAAAACCACGTACCTGTACGTGGCCCTTTAAATGCCTGCCCGTGGGTCCCGATCGCCGCTGGTGTCCTGCGATCGGGTTACGGAGCTGAAGAACGGGGAGAGGTTTGTGTAAACAAACCTCTCCCCGCGCTTCCTACTCTGCCTGTCATTGATTGGCTGTTCCCGGTCATCGGGAAAGCCGATCAATGACGTCAGACGTCGGCCCCACCTAATGTAAAAAAACACACACACGTCAGAGCCCATAACCCCTCCCCTACCCATAGTGGTTAACTCTTTCACTACAACTGTCATTTATACAGAAATCAATGCATTTAAATAGCATTGACTGCTGTATAAATGACAATGGTCCCAAAAATGTGTCAAAAATGTCCGATGTGTCCGCCATAATGTCGCAGTCACAATAAAAATCGCTGATCGCCGCCATTACTAGTAAAAAAAATAATATTAATAACAATGCTATAAAACTATCCCCTATTTTGTAAACGCTATAACTTTTGCGCAAACCAATCAATAATCGCTAATTGCGATTTTTTTTTTACCAAAAATATGTAGAAGAATACGTATCGGCCTAAACTGAGGAAAAAAAATTCTTTTATATATTTTTTGGGGATATTTATTATAGCAAAAAGCAAAAAATATTGCATTTTTTTCAAAATTGTCGCTCTATTTTTGTTTATAGCGCAAAAAATAAAAACTGCAGGGGCGATCAAATACCACCAAAAGAAAGCTCTATTTGTGGGGGGAAAAAAGGACGACAATTTTGTTTTGGAGCCACGTCGCACGACCGCGCAATTGTCAGTTAAAGCGACGCAGTGCCGAATCGCAAAAAGGGGCCTGGTCCTTTGGCTGCCAATTGGTCCGGGGCTGAAGTGGTTAAGATGCCAATTCTGTGGTTCTATTTACCCCAGTTCCCTAGCTCCACCAGAATGGATTAATTCCATACACCCTTATCTCCCCACTTTTCTATGGATGCCATGCTGAGATGTTAATCTGGATACAGACAACCTTTGGTGCTCTTTTTTGGAAATTTTGTCAAGAATCCCTACAAATATTCCTCTCTGTGCAGAGGGGCACTTAATAGGTATCTTTAGATAATAGCCCAATGTGATATATCCTACCTACTTGTACAAATTGTATTATATCTTGATTACATGTATTGTTGTAAGGTTGCACCCATGTTCCTGGCAGGACTCCCATATTTATCTTGAATTACCACCCTACACCAAAATTAATTTTTTAATTTTCCCTCTTTTTTTTTTTTTTTTCTATTCAGAGCGCCTTATCAGGCATGACGTTTCGTGGGCCATTATCCTATTTGCCAAAAGATCCCTGCACGGGCACCCAGGGGCACACAACTGTATGGTCCCTGACATTAAGGGATCACGTGCTGAGCTCCCATGGAAACAGGAGCATCCATGTGTGTCTGGAATCGAGGTATTGCTCTTTTCCGGTGGAGCATCGGTTCCCATCGTGTCACGGCTTTGCAGATTGGCGGCCGATACATATGATAGTGTAAATGCGATTGGCACGCCCTCAGGTTGTGTCCAGGTGCGGTGGCCCCTCTGTCTGTTGGCCCTTGGCACTGGGCTTCGGTGGAGGGAGCGGTGTTCCTTCTGTCATGTAGCATTACTCTACAGCGTCCGCTCTGCTTCATTACGGCTATTCACGCTGCTGGAGTCTCTAGGAGCCTCACACTACAGGCAGCTGCCAACAGGTAGATCTATTGAACTTAGCGATAACATCTCTCGCATGCACTCCACTTACAGTGCACTATTCAATAACAAAAGGTGTGCTATATTTAAGGCTTTATTCCCCTTTTCATTTTTACCTACAGATTTACTTTTTTCATTCACGGTTATCCTTATATTCTGTTTTCCTTTGGAGTCTCTGTACCCACGGTTTAAATAGTACATGAAGGCAAGTCTTTTCTTTTTTTACATAAGCAGGAATTTTTTTATTGACTACATTTATATATACAGGGGACATTATTACAACTACACTGTCTCTCTTATGCCCTAATGTTATCTTACTTTCAGAGACCTGACTTTGGCCCTACACAGCCCAGATAATCATTGCTGTCAGCTGCACAAAATTATATGCTCCCAGTTATCCACTTAAAAGAAGTTTCTTATGTAAGCATATACCCTTTTCTCCTGTTGGAGAACTTAATATCCTAATTAAGTATAAATATAGACATGCACTAAGGTTGACATGTCATACTAACATTATCGATTGATCCACAGGAAACATTGATTTTAAAATCAAATACAAGTTATTGATCTATACTTCTCTCTGTGGGTGATCCGGCTAAGTTGGGAGATTCCTGCGGACTGAACGTTGTGTCCAGAAATTTGCTCTGATTTCAGTTACCCACTATAAACCCAGCTCTGAGTCCCCAAAACATAGGGGCTAGAACCTCTGGTTGGGAAACTCCTGCTATCTACACAGATGCATCCATGTGTGTATTAATAAGCGCACATAAATATGTTTTTATGTAATCTTTTTTCTTCTTCGTTATTTTCTTGTCTTGCACATGTGTTTTTCTTTTTGTTGATTCATTTTTGTATCTATTTACTAGAAATAAAGTCCACGCATTTTCTGAAGAAGCCGTAAGGCAAAACATGTAGAATGATTGCGTGGAAAACTGTATGAAGAAAGTGACTAATTTATTGTGATATATCTAGTTGTATTAATAAGCACCCTTAAAGTCCAATATTCCCCAATATGGTCTTTTCCTTCATCTAAAAATGTTAGTCCGTCTACCTGACCGTGGTTTGGTTTCAACAGAACCCCTCATTTCCCAATTCTTGATTAGAGTTTGAACACTGCTGATTGGCATTCTTAATTCCTTGGATATCTTTTTATATCCCTTTCCTGTTTTACACAGTTCAACGACCTTTTTCCGCAGATCCTTCGACAATTCTTTTGCTTTAGCCATGACTCAGAATCCAGAAACGTCAGTGCAGCACTGGATGCAAGGGTATGTCAGGAGTCCATAAACTCATTGACCTTTTATACACACACACTAATTACAAGCAAACAGATCACAGGTGAGGATGGTTACCTTTTAATAGCCATTCAAACCCCTTTCTGTCAACTTGTGTGCATGTTATCAGGCCAAAATCACCAGGGTATGTAAACTTTTGATCAGGGTCATTTGGGTAGTTTCTATTGTAATTATGATTTAACCACTTCTGGACCGCCGCACACCGATATACGTCCTAACTTTGAAGAGGGATAATCTTTGTTATGGCAGCAGCTAGCTGCCATAACCCTGGTATCCTCTTCTTCGGCCGGTGGTCCGGTTTCCGATAATAGTGGTCTCTGCGGTGGATTCGCCGCAAGATCACTTTTATCGACTGCGGGAGGGGGGCGCGCTCTGGTGCCCCCTGCCGCTTGCCGGAGCCGTCGGCTGCGGCGGAGGTGATCGGGTCCTTCTGCTGGCTGGGTATGGAGACGAGTGAAGGGGAGATGGCCCCCACCCATATCCATACCATTGCAGGGCAGAAGCAACGTCAAAACGTCACTTCCGCCCATAGCTCTTAAAGGGACATTTTTTTTTAATTTTTTTTTTAAATGACAAAAAAAACATTGACCTCAGATCTCATATTTAAGAGGTCCTGTCATGCTTTTTTCCTATTACAAGGGATGTTTACATTGCTTGTAATAGGAATACAAGTGACACCATTTTATTTTATTTTTTAAAGAACAGTGTAAAAATAAAAAATAAAAGGTAAAATAAATAAGAAAAAAATAAATTTTTTTAAACGTGCCCCGTTCCGCTGAGCTTACATGCAGAAGCTAACGCATATGTGAGTAGCGCCCGCATATGAAAACAGTGTTCAAACCACACATTCAAACCACACATGTGAGGTATCACCGCGATCGGTAGAGCGAGAGCAATAATTCTAGCCCTAGATCTTTAAGGGTAAAAGTATGTCGCCATTCCATGAGTGGGCGCAATTTTGAAGCGTGACATGTTTACTCGGCATAACGTTATCTTTCACAATATAAAAAAAATGGGGCTAACTTTACTGTTGTCTTATTTTTTTTTTATTAAAAAAGTGTATTTTTTCCAAATTAAGTGCACTTGTAAGACCGCTGCGCAAATACGGCGTGACAAAGTATTGCAACGACTGCCATTTTATTCTCTAAGGTGTTAGAAAAAAAAAAATGTATAATGTTTGGGGTATCTAAGTAATTTTCTAGTGTAGCAGTGACACCTTTCCTAGGTGTCCACTATTGTAAATTTAGTTATTTTTGTCTCTCAGAACAGTAAAAGGGTTCTGAGAGTTAATTGGATAGGGAAACTTTGGCATCAGTTTGACTGGGCTGTGTTAGGGTTCTGCCTGGTCATGTGTGCGGTGAAGTACACATGACAGGCTTAGAATCAGGCCTGGTTGGATGTTTTGGGTACCGGCATTCCTTGGAGCCAATCAGTGGGTGCGTTTGACCCCGCTGAGGAGTCTGGGGAAGGGTATTTAAGATGCTGGAGTCACGTGTTTGGGGTTCGTTAGGCCAGAGCTGCCTATTTCCTGGATCTGGACCGGGGTAGCCCCGCGATGGGTCCCGGTCAGGGGAGTGTGTGCCGCCCCGTAACATGTTTGGTTTGTCATGCCCCACAGACCCGCTTGGTCTGGGGCAAGGATCCATCTGTTCCCAAGTCTCGGAACCGACTGGTCAGAGGAGTAGTAACTAAGGGAGGATTCAAGGCATCCGGGTGTGCTCTCAACTTGGAGGGGCACCGCAGCTCGTGTAAGCGACCGGGGGAGGACTTCAAAGGAGGGCCAGCAAGCTGGCATCCTGAGAAGTGCCTGGTTGCTGGGTTGTCAAGGACACTAAAGATAAAGAATCCATGTTTCCCCAATACTGTCAAGGAGACGGATAACGTTCCAGGTACTGAGGAAAGGTTCCTGTTTGTTTCTGAGTACCGCTTTGAATCAAGGTTAAAGACTGTGCAAATTTCGTTATTCAAGTGCTGACTGCCATAATCTCTGGCTAGAGATTTGTTCAGCTTGGACGCGCCCAGCTGCGAGTGGCTACTCTCTGTGTTGGCAAATAGAGACTTTGGTATACTTAGCAGTTCAAAGTGCCTGAGTTTTCTTCATCCTTGCCCTCTGTTCCCACATGTGACTGTGTCTGTTGAATGTTACCCCTGCACATAAAAACCTTTCAAAAGGACTTTTATAGTGTCAGCGTGCAAAGTCGTTGGGTACTAACTTTGGGAACCCCTAGACCTGGAGGACGAAGCCAAACGGAGGTAACCGGTAAGCCCAAAAGTCAAGGCCACCCCATCGAGGGTTAAGGCCGCTACACTAGCAAAAAAAATTTTTTTAACTTGTAAACAACAAATCTCAGAAAGAGGCTCGGAAAACAGTTGATTGATAATAAATGGCTTCAGCCAAACACTAACCATGAGTGAAAGAAATGTTTTTGTGTTATTCATTATTTCTTATAAGAACTCATAAATTCTGCGGGGGTATGTAAACTTATGAGCACAACTGTGTATATATGTATCCCTTACAAATAAAGCATTTCACTAAATAGTAGCCCAGACTGTGATTCGAAGAGGAAAACAAATCAAAAATAGAGATCCTTTCATTTAGTAATTTTTGCAGTGCCTGATGTGGATCCAGGTGACTTTCCCTTCAAGTTTTGTTGTGTCTCCAAACATTTCCATATATATATATATATATATATATATATATATATATATATATATATATATATATATATATATATAAATGTCTCTCAACAATCCACAAGTCGCCTGGCTTTAGTTTATGATATTCTTCCAAACTGTTAGAATCTGGAATTGGGGAGAAAACACATAAATTAGTTTGTCAAAAACCTTAAGAGATCAGCAATATTCTCTGTGAGATCCAGGTGAAGGCCTTCAGCTCCTAAGAAAAAAAAAAAGCAAGTGAGCAACACACTCCAAAAACAAAATCTCCCAGGGATTGAGTCCAATATCCCCTTAGGGGCTTAATAAAATATTAGATGACATTCAGGTCCTAGTTTTCTAGTTTATGACTAGTTTATGACTAGTTTAGTCCATGTCCCTTAGTTACAAAATTCTCCCATACAATTAGTTAATCTGTTATGCCGCGTATACACGATCAGACTTTTCGACGGACTAGGTCTGACAGTCTTTCCGACGGACTTTGCAGCGGTGGTCCGCCAGACTTTCAAACGAATGGACTTGCCCACACACGATCACTCCAAAAGTCTGACAGATTTTGATGAGGAGATGACATACAACCGGACTAGAATGAGGAAGTTCATAGCCAGTAGCCAATAGCTGCCCTAGCATCGGTTTTCTTCTTTCGGACTAGCACACAGACGACCAGATTTTTAGTCCGGACTCGAGTCCGTTGGAAAGATTTGAAACATGTTTTATTTCTAGGTCCGTCTGACTTTTGGGAAAGAAAAGTCCGCTGGAGCCCACACACGATCAAATTGTCCGACGGATTCCGGTCCAATCCTGTGTACGTGGCATTACTCTCTCTAGCTTCTGGGACTATACTTACAAACTACTTCTGATAACACTTTTTACTGTGGCCTTTGCAGTAGCATTTGCTACTGGCCAAACTTCTGGCCATCCAGAAAACATTTCCATACAGACAAGTGCATACTCGTAAGATCCTGACTTGGGCATCCAGATTTATCTTTTTGTAATCTCTAAAAGGGATGTTCAGCTTTTGGCAACAGGTAAAACAAGAAGCAGTATATTATAAAAAAAACTGTAGTGTACCCTGGCTCTATCCCACGCTCATTTACTAAGACAACTATAACTGCTTTTGACTGATGATACAGCCCATGTGTCAAGATGGAGGGAAAAGTGTGGCAGGCAGACATAAAAGATCACCTTTTTCCAAAGTCCTGTTTCAAAATAATTTGCCAACTCTGTGTACCACTTTTTTTCTTGTTCTAGGGTCCTCAAAGTTTGATTATTAATCCCAGCTCTACTGGGCCAGAACTAGGGTGAAATCTGTGAGTATCACAAACCCAGCAAGTGTCAAGGGCTGTAATGCATCATTCTTGGTCTGCTTCCAAATGTGTGCATTTTCATTTTATTATGGCTACCTCAGCAAGAAGCTGGAAGGCTGAAGACAGCCAACCATTTAAATTAGCATGCTTGATTGGTTTACCTTCCAAAGTAAAAACCTTCTAGCCCTTCAATTGGAACCCAAATCATGACCACCCCGAAAGCTTTCTAATTCTTTACTGTCTATATACAGTATCTCACAAAAGTGAGTACACCCCTCACATTTTTGTAAATATTTTATTATATCTTTTAATGTGACAACACTGAAGAAATTAAACTTTGCTACAATGTAAAGTAGTGAGTGTACAGCTTGTATAACAGTGTAAATTTGCTGTCCCCTCAAAATAACGCAACACACAACCATTAATGTCTAAACCAATGGCAACAAAAGTGAGTACACCCCTAAGTGAAAATGTCCAAATTGGGCCCAAAGTGTCAATATTTTGTGCGGCCGCCATTATTTTCCGGCACTGCCTTAACCCTTTTGGTCATGGAGTTTACCAGAGCTTCACAGGTTCCGACTGAAGTCCATCACTATTACCCTTAGCTTCTTTAGCAAGGCAGTGGTCATCTTGGAGGTGTGTTTGGGGACATTATCATGTTGGAATACTGCCCTGCAGCCCAGTATACGAAGGGGGGGGGGATAATGCTCTGCTTCAGTATGTCAGAGTACATGTTAGCATTCATGGTTCCCTCAATGAACTGCAGCTCCCCAGTGCTGACAGCACTCATGCAGCCCCAGACCATGACAATCCCACCACCATGCTTGACTGTAGGCAAGACACACTTGTCTTTGCACTCCTCACCTGGTTGCCGCCACCCACGATTGACACCATCTGAACCAAATACGTTTATCTTGGTCTCATCAGACCACAGGTCATGGTTCCAGTATTCCCTGTCCTTAGTCTGCTTGTCTTCAGCAAACTGTTTGCGGGCTTTCTTGTGCATTATCTTTTTTTTTTAACATATTTATTTATTGATTTTTTCCAGGAGAGAAAAATATTACAAATATGTATTAACAGTTACATCATGTAATTGTTTTCTTTTATACATATATGCATTAACATTTACGTCATTGTAAATATTTCTTACATCAACAACATTAGCCGAACAGGGCTTACTAGTTATGATGGTAGATCATTAAATCCTAGTTCCTCAATGGAGGAGTGAACTTTTAACTTAAAGTGTATTAGGGTAATATATGTGGACCTCACAGGGTCCAGCTTCGGTAAGTCACAGTGCAGTAACCTTTAGGTTTACATTCAGATTCCAAACAGCCATACCCACACATACATTCTCACCCATACATACTTGCCTGCCAATATTATCCGGCTGGGAGACACTTCCTCCCCACCCCCTCCACTGATCCCCGTCCAGACTACAGAATCGCTGAGCTCACGTTAGAGCATGTAGCAGCCCTCAGACACCCCAGGCGCCTCAGAGGGGGCGAACCTCCTATTGCTGAGATAGCGGGGTGTCATTCCAGAAGGAGTTATCAATGTCCAGCCAAGGCTGCCATATCTTAGCAAACCTTTTGGGGCAGGCCCTACCATTGTAAATTAGTTTAAAGATTGGTATAACCTTATTAATCATACGGTATAACATTTGAACACTTGGGGCAGATACAGTCTTCCATTGCAACAAAATTTATTTCCTGGCATAAAACAGTACTATGCAAACCAGGATTCGCTTATGGGTCCTGTGTAATAAAGTCATTTAGTACACCCAAAAGCCCGACCTCTGGAGTGCGGGGGACTGCTAAATGTAGGGTGTTTTCAAGAAAAGAGAATATGTCCATCCATAACATTGACAGGACTGGACAAGACCAGAACATGGGTATGTATCCGGCATCTGTGCAGCCACACCTACAACAGGTGGCCACTGAGTCATATACCATACGGGCAAGCCTGGCTGGAATGTAGTGCAACTGATGTATAAATTTAAACTGTACATATTGGTCATTGGACCCAATAAGGTCCAAAAAACAGACCTCTGAGGCCTCCTCCCATCCCCCCTCGGATAGCCCGGGAATGTTTACCATCCACTTCCGCTGGGCAATCTGAAAGGGTTTAACCCCTGCAGCCTGCAGGCGGTAATAGATGGTCGTGACCAGTTTTTAAATTTTTGGGTACGACAACAGCACCTCCATAGGCAATTCAGTGAGCTCCTGGGTCAGACCTTTGAACTGTGTCCAGATGGCGTGACGTAATAGGAGATACTTAAAAAAAAATGTGTTCGTCACTCCACACCTAGCCTTCAAGTCATCGAAGGAGATGAATGCGTCGTTGACAAATATATGGGAGGTGTGGGTGACACCTAGCCATGTCCACAATGAGTAGGGTGACCATTGGGTTGTGCCATAAGGGGGCTTTGGGAGTCACCCCTCCCGTGTTTGTGATCACCTTTTTCTGTGCATGCCAGGCTAACCAGCTTCTATCGGGGAACCAAAGGAGTAAAGTTTTGGTATAGATCTGTGTAGAATATCAATAAGCAAGGCCCCCGGCACCAGCAAGAGCATTCAGTAAAGCGGTGGAGCAGTATGAGGAGGCCTCCAGAAACCAGTCATAGACATATGCAAGCTGTGCTGCTATAAAATAGTGTTGTAGATTTGGGCAGGCTAGCCCCCCGTCAGCCTTGGCGGCTTGCAGGGAGGCCCTAGCAATTCTTGGGTTTGCCCCCTACCAGAGGAAGGAGAATAAAAGTGAATTAATTTTGTTGAAAAGTTTTTTGCACATAAAAATAGGAGATGCTCGAAAGATATAAAGAAATTTGGGTAGGTATATCATTTTAAAAATGTTTACACGCCCTTTTAAATTTAGTTGTAGGGAGTAGGGATGAGCCGAAAACCACCCAGTTCGGTTCGCACCAGAACCTGCTAACAGACCTAAACTTCGCGTGAACTTTAGAACCCTATTAAAGTCTATGGGACTCGAAGGTTCAAAATCAAAAGTGCTAATTTTAAAGGCTTATATGCAAGTTATTGTCCTAAAAAGTGTTTGGGGACCTGGATCCTGCCCCAGGGGACATGTATCAATGCAAAAAAAACTTTTAAAAACGGCCGTTTTTTCAGGAGCAGTGATTTTAATAATGCTTAAAGTGAAACAATAAAAGTGTAAAATTCCTTTAAATTTCGTACCTGTGGGGTGTGTATAGTATGCCTGTAAAGGGGCGCATGTTTCCCATGCTTAGAACTGTCCCTGCACAAAGTGTCATTTCTGCAGGAAAAAAAGTCATTTAAAGGACTCGCGGCTATAATGAATTGTCGGCTCCCCGTAATACAGAGAACAGTCATTGAAAGTCATTGATAAAAAATAAAAAAAATGCGTCACCTGACCCCACCCCCCTCTGACGCAAGGGCAAAACCCAGGCTTCCCCAGTGATGTACGGGGGACCCCGCCCCCCTCTGATGTAATGCAGGTTTCTGTTACATCAGAGGGGGCGGGGTCACCCGCATGTCACTGGGGAAGCCCGGGTTTCCCCTTGCGTCAGAGGGGGGCAAGGTCAGGTGACGGGTGGCCCCGTCCTCCTCAGCTAAGGCCTGTCAGGCTATCACCGGGATTTCCTCGGTGTCTCCGTGAAGACAAGATGCGCTGCGCTGGACCATCGGGAGGGATCACCCATCGCTGGACCCCGGAGAAGAGATCAGCCATCGCTGAATAGCAAGAGTGGATTACCACCACTGGAATCTTTTTTTTATTTTTTTAACTTTAATAAAGGACTTTTCCCAACCGTATCAGTGTGCTTTTTAACAATTTTTTACACTTTCTTTGTGAAATGGTAGGGGCACAAGTACCCCCTTACCATTTCAAACAGGGGGGAGGCGGGATCTGGGGGTCAGAGTCTTCCAGATTCCGATAAGCCTCCCCGCCCGCAGACCCCCACAACCACCGGCCAGGGTTGTGGGGATGAGGCCCTTGTCCCCATCAACATGGGGACATGGTGCTTTGAGGGGTCACAGACCCCCAAAGCATCCTCCCAATGTCGAGGGCATGTGGCCTGGTACGGTTCAGTAGGGGGTGGTGGCGCTCTCTCGTCCCCCCCTCTTTTCCTGCGGCCTGCCAGGTTGCGCGTTCGGATAAAGGGTCTGGTATGGATTTTTGGGGGGAACTCCACTTCTTTTTTTCTTTTTTTTTTATTTGGTGTGGAGTTTCCCTTAAAATCCATACCAGACCTGAAGGGTCTGGTATGGATATTTGGGGGAACCCCACGTCATTTTTTTTTTTAATTTGACCCCACGCTTTTTTTTTTTTTTATCAATGACTTTCAATGACTGTTCTCTGTATTATGGGAAGCCGACACATCATTATAGCCACGAGTGCTTTTAAATGACTTTTTTTCCTGCAGAAATTACACTTTGTGCAGGGACAGTTCTAAGCACGGGAAACATGCATCCGTTTACAGGCATACTATACACACCCCCCAGGTACGAAATTTAAAGGAATATTACACTTTTATTGTTTCACTTTAAGCATTATTAAAATCACTGCTCCTGAAAAAACGGCAGTTTTTAAAACTTTTTTTTGCATTGATACATGTCCCCTGGGGCAGGAGCCAGGTCCCCAAACAGTTTTTATGATAACTTGCATATAAGCCTTTAAAATTAGCACTTTATATTTCTCCCATAGACTTTTACAGGGTGTTCCGCGGCTTTTCGAATTTGCCGCAAATACCCCAAATTGTTCGCTGTTCGGTGAACGGGCAATGTTCGAGTCGAACATGAGTTTGACTCGAACTTGAAGCTCATCCCTAGTAGGGAGGCCCAGGTATGTAGCCTGGTCTCCATGTGTGTTATGATCAGAGTAATATTGCGGGATTCAAAGAGGGACAAGTCAGCATTGATGTAAATCCCCAAATACTTAAATGTGGGTTCAATGGTCAATTTGGATTGAGCTAGGTAGTTGTAGTCGTGTTTGGGCCCTATAGGAAATGCCACAACTTCCCATCCAACTCTTTTGCCCGGAGACCTTCCCAAACTCCTTCACCACTCCCATTAGGGAAATGAATGATTGCTCCGAGCCATCTAGATAAATTAGGGCATTATCTGCGTATAGGGAGATCTTTTCAGATAGTTCACCACAGCAGATGCCACCCACCGTCGCCATCTGCCACACTGGCAGAGCAAGGGGCTCCATGGCCAGTGCAAACAGAAGCGGCAAGAGCGGGCCGCCCTGCCTGGTTCACCTTTGTAAATGAAACACATCAGAAATATCCTTATTAGTTCTTATCCTGGCCCTAGGGTTGTATAAAGCAGGCGGACCCACTTGATAAATTGAGAACTATAACCCATACAATGCATTGTTTCCCAAAGAAAGGACCAGTTAACAGTGTCAAATGCTTTTAACACATCTAAAGATAACCCTAGTCCACTTTTTTGGTCAGTGGCGGCCCTATGAATATGCAGGTACAGACGGGAAAATGTTGTCATATGTACTCTTCCCAGGCATAAACTCAGTCTGGTCCCTATGAACAAGGTGTAGAATTACTTTCTGTAGTCTCAAAGCTAGAATTTTTGCCAACACCCTAACGTCACTATTTAGTAGTGAGATTGGACCCACACAACAGTTTTTCCTTATCAGGTTTTTGAATTACAAAAATCAGGGCTTCGCACATGGAGGGAGAGAGCATGCCCTCCTCCAATGCCTGTCCAAACTGACCGTGTAATTTCTGTGCCATTTTTTCAGCATAGTTTTTGTACCATTCAGCGGGCAAACCGTCCAACCCGGGAGTTTTATTGGGGGGGGGGAGTAAATAGCGTCAGTAATTTCTTCAATTGTCAGGGGTTTATCTAAAATAGTGTTATGCGAGTCCTCTAATACAGGGAACTGAAGGGATTCAAAAAATCCCAACGTTTCAAGTTCAGCCGGGGGGGACGGGGCTGAATAAAGGTTTTCATAAAAGGACTTGAATGTTTGACTAATGGTCAGGGGGTCAGACGTAATGGAGCCACCAGGTAACTGAATTTGTCCTGTCAATATATTCCGTACGGGAGAGATATGCCAACATTTTGCGTTTTTTGCCACTATATTCATGTAACCTGGCTGACAAATACAGCTGCTGTTTCCGCGTTGCATCCGCCCTATAGAGATCCAGGGCCCTGTGCGCTCCCACCAAGACTCCATGGGAGTCCAGAGTGGGAAGCGCAACTTATTGGGCCCTGGCGGTCTCCAGGGAGGACTCCAAGGCCAGAAGAACTGCCTGAGGGGACTTCCTATGCTTGGCGTTCCATGTGGGGGCCAGAGGAAGCGGATCCGGCATTGTCCCCCCAATAGTGGGACATGTCCTGCTGGACTGGCTCCTAGAATACGGGGGGTGGAGATCCAGAGAGGACTGAGTCTCCACAGCCGAAAGGAGGGTCTGTAGCCCAGTATTAGTTCAACCCTGAGGGCAGAGTGGTCTGATATCATCTGAGATAGGTATGTCACTGTCTGGATATATGGGACCAGATCAGGGGTCCCTAGAGCATAGTCCAGTCTGGGATTGGCAAGAATATTCCCTGTCCTCCGGAAGGTTTTCAACATAGGTCAACGTATCCAAAGGAGGCACACCACTCACCAAACAACTTAGATTCGTACTGGAGGGGTTTCAATCAATCCAGACTGGGTTCCAGTACTGAATTAAAGTCACCCATCACAAGGGTGGGAAGTGTAGGCAAAGTTGAGAACTGTGTGCTCAAATCAGTAAAGATTGCAGCCGTGACAGGGGGGGCGTACACCACAACCAGCAGCAGTGGCGTGGCATAAATCTTGCATTGTACAAAGATAAAATGACCTTTGCGGTCCAGGACCACTCGGTCACATGAAAAAGGGGAGGCCCTTCTTTATGAGAATGGAGACCCCCCCCCTGGCATAGTTAGAATATGTGAAGTGGTAACCATGCATGACCCAGTGTTTTTTAAGGGCAAGTATTTTTGATCCCATTAGGTGTGTTTCTTGTAAGCACAGTATATGTGGCTTATGTGCCTTAAGGAAACCAAATAGGGAAGCCTTTTTAAATTTAGAGTTTAATTCCCTGACATTCCAGGAGATGCATGTGACTATAGACATGGTGAGGTATTAAAAATGGGACACAGTAAAACAATGGTAGGAATGTTGCTAATATGGGTAAAACATAGGTTCCCACACGGCTGCAATCCCGGACAGGGGGGGGGGGGAGAGGGCGAGGCAGAGAACATACAGACACAGACTCACAACAGACATCCATTCATACAGCAATGCTATGACATACAAAAGTCCATATAAAACAGGCAGTAGCCCTAATTTAACCCCTGCCATACCCCAAAAACAAGGGGCTGGCTTATTCCCAAAACTGCATGTAGATACTAGGAACATGGCCAATACAGGCAAGTCAGCAAACAAGGTATGATCAGTCAGTGATAAGGAGTGAATAAACCTTTAGCAGCATAGTCATCTCGTAGAGATCTGTATCCTCTTAAACAGCTTGGAGTACCTGCCATGGGTACAATCTCCATGGTTGGGGCAGAAAAGAAAACAAGTAAGCACATTAGCTGGGGGGGGGGGCACCCTGATCAGGTAGCAGGTGCACAGTCAGACGTGCGGCCAGACTGGTGTATGGATTCAAACCACATAAGGGCATTTGCTGGGGTTTGGAAAAAGAGCACCTGGCCTTGGTGTACAACTCTCAGCGTGGCAGGAAACTGCATAGAATACTGTATGGTCTTCTCCCTCAGTTTTTGCTTGATGTGTTGGTACCTAGCTCTTGCAGTGCGAACTGCTGGGAAGTAATCCTGGAAGAGGGACACCGATACATTATTAATTTCCAAGCTCCCTTTTATGCGGGCAGCAAGCAGGATAGCGTCCCTGTAGTTTAGGAGACGGATTACCATGGTGCGAGGAGGGTTGCCTGCAGGGAGCAGTCTGCCAATAACTCTGGGCACGCTCCAGTACAAAGCAGGGGATTAACAGTCCTTTCCAAATTCCTGGGTGAACCAGCACTCTAAGAAGGATACCGGGTCCGCACCCTCGACCCATACAGGCAGACCCACCAGGTGCAGATTGTTTCTGCGTAGACGATTTTCTAAATCATCGACTTTATCCTCCAGAGATTGAATTTTGTTACCATGGGTTTTTAGTGCAGGTAGGACCGGGCCGACAGTGTCTTCCAGGTCACTGATACAGCGCTCTGTGTCAGAGACCCGGTCCCTCACTTTGTGCATATCCTGGCGCATTATAGTAATGTCCAGCTTTAGTTCCTCCACCTTGCCCATTATAACAGAGTGATTTGCCTTGATGATTTTGAGGATATCCAGCAGGGTGGGCTCCGGTTCTGGATCTCGGAGCTGCTAAGAGAGACATCCACTGAAGTAGAATTGTAAAGTATCGAACCAGGCAGAACTTAAGCAATGCAGGTTTACTAACAGCTGATAACATACAGGTTTATGTTCAAAGTATTACAACATACAGTTCTAATTTATACAGTTTCTTACAATGCAAGCATATTAGATATAGGTATTCTTATTCCCTAACCAAATTGAAACAATTGTGAATTGTTCTCACCTTGAAGCAGAATGGGTCTTTTCTGCCAATTCTTGGCAACCCGTCACCTGATAGGGACCAGCCGATCGGCCAGTGGTCTGGTCCCCTCAGAGTTCTGGGTTCCAGCTTGACCAAGTTCATGAGGGAAATTCACCTGAGACCACACTCTGGAACAAGTTAAGAAGACTTCTCTGACTCGTACGAGGAGACAAGTTTTGGACAGATATTTGCCCATTGGTTCTGACCTCTATGACCCTTGCAATAGGGCATACACAGAGTTCAGCCTTATGAGCTCCTATCTGACTTGTCTGACAAACAATTGTAGAGCTTGCATTTATATACCCTTTTACAAGCCTATCTCAGCCATCTTTCCTACATGTGATTGGTCGCTAAGATCTACGTCAATGTAACCAACCATAAATCTGACACCTATAACCAGACAAAATTATTACTCCCAGAATTCCTATATGTTCATTAAAAAGATTTATAACTGCTCTTGTCCAATTAAAAACACCTGTGTAGAGACAGTCTGGCACCCAACTGTGTTATTAAACTCTCCTTATCTTTACAAGATTTAACTTAAATTCAAGGGTGACAGATTTATGATTTTGGGAGAATGAACTTTCAATAACCCCACCAGATGTGTTCTATGTCTCACTACATGTATGTATTTTAATAGTTTTAATGAGGGCACAAACAGACCTTTCTTTGACCTTGTCAAACTTAATTTAACGTTCTTTACATAACTTTTCCGTATTCCACCTAAATATTTAAACCACCTGTTTTTCTTATCTTTGACGGGGCTTATCTTATCTCTTATTATTTATGTCCTGTCAAGTGGTTTATTTTCTAATTAGCGCTTACTTAAAAACTAAAACAATGAACTTTCACCCAGTAAACTCTTAAGCCCCATACACACGATCGGATTTTCCGATGTAATATGTCCTATCGGACAATGTTGTCAGAAATTCCGACCGTGTGGGGGGAATCCTTGGGACATTTTCCATCGGATTTTCTGACGGACAAAGTTTTATCTCCTGCTCTCAAATTTTCCGACAACAAAGTCCTATCGGACTTTTTCCGATCGCGTGTAGCCTAGTCCGACGGACAAAGTGCCACGCATGCTCAGAAGAAATTCTGTGACTGAAGCGCTCGGTCAGGTAAAACTACCGTTCCTAATCGACACAGCACAATCGTCACGCTGCAATGTTAAAATGTCTTTAATGCAGCGCATTCTCTTTTTCTTTACAATGCAAGAAGAATGACGTGTTTTAGCTGCTCCTATTCACACTCACTTCTCACAAACTTATTTATTTATTATTTTTCATGATTTATTGGCTAGATGTTTATTTTTCGTCAGATCGTAAAAGAATGTTTGTTATATTTTTTGGAGGATTTGTCATTTCTTTTTTTTTTTTGGAATACATATTTCCTTTATTATTTTTTTTGTTTTTTTTGAGGGGGGTTGTGTGTCTCAACTTAGCAAAACAACATTATTATCATTTGTATTTGTTGCCTAAATTTACTAGGAGGTTGTTTGTTGTTGGTGCCCCTTGTTAATTGGACTTTATGATTTGTGAAATGTACCTGCCTACTCACAAATAAACTGTCATTGTAGAAAAGTAAAACACATAGGCAATGATTTTTTGAAATCAAAAATACCTTTATTTAGGTCTCAGCAACAAACCAAAGAGGAACGCAGCGATGGAGAAGCTTGGGGAATTAGCAAAGCCTTGGACCCCCACTGCAAACATAATTTTTTAAGGTTCAAAAATTGGTGGCCTGAGGAGTACGTATCTTAATAATAAGGGAGTGCTATCTGGTCCTGAATTCCAAAACATCCGGAACTGCAGCAGTTGCCATCTAGGTCCCCAGGCTCTGGTCATACGAGAGGCTCCATCTTCTCTCAGACCAGACTGAATCCAGGTCGTCACTCTCTGGTCTTCCTCACACATCACGCTGTGGTGCTGGTGGTGTGGCAGAAAGAGGAGGAGGAGGCGGAGCATGGTCACTATCGCAAACATGTGTGATTGGGGTCATCCCCCCAGCCACCCCCTTATTTAGTACCTTGAGGATGACCTCCTCACACATGCTGCGTTGCCCCGTCTCCATATCCTTCATTTTAGTGGCAACCAAGGAGCCAAAGGCCTCCTCGTAGGTGGGTGTGGCATGTAGTGAGGCTGAAGCCTCTCTTATTAGCCGGAGCTCTGACTCCCCCACCTCCCCCACCCTTCTCGTCCTTTTGTAGGGAAGGCGGAGGGGAGGGACTTGGGAGACAGTTAGGCTCCTAGGCCTACCCACCTCTTGGCTGCCACTACCCACCTCTTGGCTGCCACTAACCCCTGCCTCCTCCTGACTGCCACATTCCACAGCCACCTCCTGGCTGAGGTCTTCCTGTGTATGAAAAAGGGACATGGTTTGAGTTATTTGTTCATCAAACACACACAATTTTCATCTATTGACTGTTGCAAAATGTTGCCCCAAATGTCTCCAACACTACTGTCCGTTGATATGTCAAACACGTTAGGAACTAAGCAATTGGGGATCCTGAATTAAGTGAGCATCATTCATTTTTCACAAAAATGGGTACACAACTACTATACCTGGCTCAAGCTGGGCTCCTCCACCTCTTCCAGACTGGAAGGCCCAGGTTGCTCCTCGGAAGCCTCATCAGGGGTGGCCTGCGTGGAAGGACGCGTGGAAGGAAGAGTCGAGAGTGACTCCCTGACATCAGCCTGGTCTTTGAGAAAATGGAGCCTGTCATAGTACCAGAGCTTGGGGACATAGACCTCATCTGCTCCAGCTCCAGATGCTTGGGACTTCAGGACCTTAGTGCGCTCCCTGAAATACGTACTCCTCAGGCTTCTAATTTTTATTCTTAACTTGGCAACGGTTGCCGTGGGCATCCTTGGCTTTACAAATTCAAGAAGTTTCTTCATCGCTGCGTACCTCTTTGGTTTGTTGCTGTATTCGGGGTGTTTTGCCTGCCATAAAAGGGTCAATTCCCGATACTTATCAATGAAGAGGGGGAGAAAACTGACATCATTGAACCCCTCCTTATTCTCTGCAAGACACAACACCACACCAAACACTATAAATAATGTCAGGCTAAACTCTCCTAATCTTCTCCATAAATAAACCTCAAGGTCTAATCAGTCTAGGCTAGTTAAGTACCAAGTTCAAATTGTACCTTCGTTCTAGCGATCGTCTCATGCGTCAGCTCTCTCTCCCCTCGGCTCACAGATCGTCGCTACGACACAGGCGTGTGACGTTTTATATACAGTGCGCATGCGTGAAACTTCGCCCGCCCCTGGCGATCTTTCTCATCTATTCCCCACCCCTTCTCTTTACGGCGCAGTGGGGAGAGCATGGCGGGGACACAGCAGGTGCGCCCTAAATATTACAGCAACGAGGAGGAGGACGAGGAAAGGCCGGAGGCACAAACGTCCCGATCCCGGAGGCTTAAATTTAAGGCCTCCAATATGTCTTTTGGAGAAATGTTGGAGATGGTGGACATATTGAAAAGGAGCGACTATGATGGGAAGTATGGGCCTTACCTCAACCCAAATGTCAGAAAGGCCAAGATCATGTCTAAAGTTGTGAGGAGGCTGTACAATAATTTTGGGGTACAACGATCCAAGGAGCAACTGAGGAAACGCTGGTCAGACCTGAAACTGAGGGAGCCCGATCAGTACAGAAAGATCAAGCAAATTCTTTAAAAAAGTAAGTAGTTGTCGTGTTTTGTGTTTTTTTTTCTTGCTTGCATACTGCTCCATGTGTTTTTTTTTTTTTTTCAATGTTGTACATTTGAAAATGGCCACTTTCATGTTCGTCTGTGCATTCGATCGTACTCAACCTCGATCTTTCTGCCATTGTCATGTTCGTGTGTGTCCATTCGATCGTACTCAACCTTGATCGTTCGGCCACTTATAATACGAGGTTTGGTGAAGTTTTTAGTGAAAGGAAGTTTGTTTTCAATAGAGATGTCATCAAGAATGTAAAGCAAATTTCTTAAATGTAAAGGAGAGGTCACTCAGTAGCTGTTTACCCATCTGGACTCTAGAGCACTAGTGCTGGGAGACCCAAACCCCCTTTTTATTATGCTGTTCCACACATGTGCTCCAGTGGATACTATAGGGGTGTCTCCATCTGACAAACTTCAACCAAAAAGGTAGTAAGTTTAGCACCTTTACAAAGTGACTACATTAATGTTGTTGTCATTTGAACCTGGCCACAAACAACTATTGTCCCTCACTTCC
Source organism: Lithobates sylvaticus (assembly GCA_028564925.1). Lineage (NCBI taxonomy): Eukaryota > Metazoa > Chordata > Amphibia > Anura > Ranidae > Lithobates > Lithobates sylvaticus. The sequence goes on along the minus strand of CM053033.1, from coordinate 75,883,235 downwards.
AACCAATGTTTGACATTTCCTATTTCTGCCCTCAATAGATTGTTGTGCTAAATATTCCTTTTGTACATTCTCATAGGGGAGCGAAGACTCGGGACGTCTGAGGACACCAGGAAACCCACACCTGCCAAAGAAGGGGAAATACCAGAAGCAGAGGAGGAGGAGGAGGAGGAAGGAGAGATCATCGAACTTGGAGAACTTGTCACCACAACAGGTGAGTGTGGGATAACACAGCTACTGGTAAGCTAATCAATGTATGCCTGCCTCTTTTACAATAGCCATTTTGTTTCTTTTTTTGTGTTTTTAGGTGATGTGGATGTTGTGTTGTGTTGTACTCATCGGGGAGATAATGGTGTGCAATCGAGATCCAGATGAGATCAAGAAAAACATCAATGATGTTCAACAAAAATTGAAGAACATCATTGATGTTTTAGGGAAAATCTGAAAACGCACAAAGTAATTATCACACATTTGTGGCTGTTTGTGACAACATTTGAAACTTAATAACTGTGGCAAATTTGGAAGATGCACACATTGTGTCAACATGTGCTAGCTCCCATCATGGTGGATGAATGACAAAGTTTTGGGGGTGCAACCACTTTACTAACTACTAAAGTGGGTGAGGTGAAGGGGTTGCACCCCCAAAACACGTCCATTGATCCCCATGATGGGAAATTGCACATTTGAACATTCTAGGCATGTGTTTTACCATCAAATGCCCATTTTGATACCCAAATTGTGTGCATGTTCTAAATTTAAAGTTTCCAGGGGTGACACCCCATGTGATGAAGGCAAGATCAAACACACTTTGAACATATAGTCATGTCTGATATTGTCTTCACTTTTGAAAGTTGAACTTTGCAAGTTCCTATGTTAAGTCTGTTATGTTTTGCTCCATGCCTGGTTTTACCAAATGCGGAATGTTAGTAAACAATGTTCGAAAGAACCAAGATCTTGTCAGTTTTGCCAAGAAGTTTTGAAAGGCACTTGTGAATGTGTTGTAAGTAACATTTTTACATCTCAAAAATGTGTGGCTTCCTTATTTAAAAACACAAAAGCATTATTTATGGCAAAAGTAAAGGATTTGGGGGGCAATGGGTGTTATTTACAAAAGGCTATTCCAGTTTGCACTGCAAGTGTATTTTCCAGGGCACTTTTGCAGTGCACTTGTAGTGCATAGTGGATTTGGCTTATGTAAATGACACCCACAGTGCTTTGTAATAAAACACGTAGCACACCATTTTTGGGAATACACACATTTCTGTCATGATGATGAAAAGGAGTATTTTGGGTGTCAGTTATGCACTACAAACCTTCTCTAGACAAAAGATTAGGTATCACACACACAACATGAGAAGATTCTTTTTGGGAAGAAGAGACTGTTACCTCCTTTTGCCCAGAAAGTGCATTCCCACTGTTGAAGATAACCACTGTTGTGGTGATTCAATTCTTCCACTCTTGTTTATGGTATCCAACTTATCTTTTTCACAGACTATCTGGTGCCTTTTTACTATTTACCTAATATATATCCATAGAGGATAGATGTAGAGAGGCCTCAACCTACCCAATCTCCTCTCTATCACTCTTCAAGAGACTATAGGAGATACAAAATGTATATATATTCCTTTCTTTTTTCCCCCCTCCCTTATCTCTTCCTCCCCACTCACCATTCACTCTCTCCCTTTATCACACATGGAGGGATATTTTCTGAACTTATTCTATTTCTTCTATACATATAATAATAGGTCTAGTCATTATTTACTCTGTATGATTTTTAAATCCACAGACAACGTTTGTGGGTTTCCACATATTCTACCCTATGACTATTCACCTAGGATTCAATCTTGTGCTTGTTACCGCTCCTGGGAAGTACATGTCCCTCTCTCCTTGGAATTTCATCACATACTGAACTATCGGCTCCATTATGGTACGCGGTAATGTATGCCCTTGTTTTATATCTGACTACCCCTCTAAGGTTTAAGCAGCTTTCTAAGTATTTAGCCATATATGCCAATCTCTCCTGGATATCAATAGGATTTTTTAACAGGGGATTTTTCCTCCTTTAGGTTATCACTATGTCCTACCCTGTATGAACCATTATACCTCTTGGCTGTCTTTCTTTCCTTTTATTGTTATTATATATTCTTATGTATGTTTTCTTCCCCCTGATATGTCTTTTTGCATTATAGAGCGATATTCACAGTAGAAATTCAACCACTCTCTGCTCCTGATGAAGGTTCCCATATTCGGGGAACTGGAAACGCGTCGAGTATTCGGGGGTCATTTACCTCCACGAGAGCTCCAGTATCATAGTTCTGTTTTTTTGTAAAGTGTTTTTGTTGTTTTTTGTTTGTGAATATCTTTTTTGTATTGTTATGTATATGCTGCACTGCGTACCCTGTCATTGGACAACTAGGTGATTATTATTAACATTCGAATAAATTTACTATTTTTATACAACTTTGTTGAGTGTGGTGATCTAATTAAAGTCCCAAAAGTAGGTTTTTTTTTTCTGTCACTGTTGAAGATAAAGGGCCAAAATTTCAAAGACAAATGAGCTAGAATACACCTACAAGAAACATAAGCAGGAAATGACAAGAAATCATAGGTCTGGTTAAAAAATATATTTAATAAAAAATGCCTCTCACACAGCGTCAGTCAGAGCAATGGCCCCCCTACCCACAAAGTAGTCCATATATTGCTCGCGGACCTCGCGGGCATTTAGAGGGGGCAAGCCTGGACGTGCCGCTTGAAGGGCTGTGAGGTCGGCATTGGAAGGCCCATCCACATCTGGGCCAACGGGCACCACATAGTTGCTGCTATGTCTTTTGAGGAAGTTGTGCAATATGCAGCAGGAAAGAACTATATGGTTGAGCTTGTATTCCGCCAAGTTAATAGCCGTCAAAAACAGGCGGAAGCGGCTGGCCAGGATCCCGAAGGTGTTCTCCACCACTCTGCGGGCTCTCGACAGCCTGTAATTGAAGACCCTCTGGTCTGGGGTGAGGGTCCTCATCGGGAAGGGCCTCATCAGATGGGTGCTCAGCGCAAACGCTTCATCCGCGACAAAGACGAAGGAGTCCTTCAGCATTCTCCTCTGGAGGTGGCAAGCACAGACAGATCCGGCCATTCATCCCCACGTCCACATACAAAAACTCGTATGTCGCCGACACCACCGCCAACATCACTACACTATTAAACCCCTTGTAATTATAATAGTATGACCCCGAGTTGGGGGGTGGGACGATGCGGACGTGTTTCCCATCAATTGCACCTCCGCAGTTAGGAAAGTCCCAAGGGCTGGCAAAGTGGGATGCCACAGTCTGCCATTTCTGTGGCGTGGAAGGGAACTGTGGAGTGAAACAAGAAAAAAAAATTAGTCACTTTGCACATAAACATTGCAAGCAGATTAGACACTAAACATCTTGGAACAAGATCAGACTTTTAAATTGTAACCTTGAAAGTATTTGCACCCCAAAGTAGAAGGTCCCCCTAGCAGATTACTCACCCCCCATCAATCCCCCCACTTCTGATGGGCCATTGACAATAACTAGGGGTTTGGGGGGGGATTGGACAGGTAACCCTCTGCACTTCATTGATTGCCAAATGGCTCAATAATGTATGCTAGTTTGGCCAGACCCTCCCTAACACTATTGGCAGCGCACAGGAAAGATAAAAGAACATTCCTAATCCGCCCCCCCCCCCCCCCCCCCCCCCCCAACAAAAAAAAGGGAAGCGCATTTTGACATTCTGCAATTACCTAGCAAGCTAATAGGAGGGAAATACCAAAAAAATGTGTATTATAACATTCCCATAGTGAACGTGAGTAATGGAAAAACCACAAGCAGTAATTGCTAGAAATGAACCCAAGTAATTGCGTGAACAAAACAAAAGAAAAATAAGTGTAGAGTTCATATGAGTGATGATAACACAGATGAGTCCCTCGGATTGGCTCAAGGGCAAAGGAACAGAGGTAAGGAACAAGCTTGTCTGATGTCACGGAAAAGCCATAAATACTCTTACCAGAGATGTTGGATGCAGCTACCGTACGGTATTTGTATCAAGCAGGCTTAAATGTTGGAATTCTTGCATCACTGGGTGCCGGATGGAGCAGGTAAAGACCCCGACAGTCAGGAAACAAACAGCATACAGGGTGGCCAATGGACCAATCAGCATACACAGCAACCAATGGACATCCAAACGCCAGATAATCCAGGGGGAAATGATCCCACGAACCGGGGAAACAGGAGGAAAGAAAAATGGAGACAACTCCAATGGTGCAGGTCAAAAAAGTATATAAAAATGTATTCACATCGGTATGTGACAAATATAAAATAAATTAAAATCTCGAGATAATATAAAATGGGTCGGCAATGTGGAAGGTATGAGACAGCTGGCCCCAAAGTAGAAGGTCCCCCTAGCAGATTACTCACCCCCCATCAATCCCCCCACTTCTGATGGGCCATTGACAATAACTAGGGGTTTGGGGGGGGGATTGGACAGGTAACCCTCTGCACTTCATTGATTGCCAAATGGCTCAATAATGTATGCTAGTTTGGCCAGACCCTCCCTAACACTATTGGCAGCGCACAGGAAAGATAAAAGAACATTCCTAATCCCCCCCCCCCAACAAAAAAAAGGGAAGCGCATTTTGACATTCTGCAATTACCTAGCAAGCTAATAGGAGGGAAATACCAAAAAAAAATAGCAAATGGAAAGTATTGAGCCAGCCCCTTGCACTACATGCTTTGCTGAATTCATCCCTAAATATGACCACTATAAAGAGGTAGGTATATAGTGTGTATTGAGCTTGGCAAAGCCAGCAGATAGAGGATTGGTAGCATCTGACAGAGCAGTTGGGGGAGGGGGTTCCTAATGAGTTTGGCACCCCCAAAAAACTTAAAAATAAATACAAAGGGGCTCTGCATGAAGTAAAACACACAGCAAACATTTATGCATATTTTAGGGGGTGTTTGGGGGAAACCAATACTATGCAGCAGACAAAATACATTGATTAAGTGACTAGGCCATAGGTGTCTATTGGGCCAGAAGAGCATGCTGGAGAGGTAAGTGAAGGGACAAATGCATGAAGGAGAAAAGTGGCACAGCATATTGGAACATATTGCAATCATGGTAATTAGGGAAGGAGGTCAAAAATACAAGTCATTAGCAAACAGAGCATACATAGAAGGGAATAGTAAAGGAGAAATGTTACCTTAATATAGTCCTCCTGCAGGACCTGGATTATGGCAGAACAGGTCTCTGGAATAATGATTCCCAGAGCCTGGGGAGAGATACCTGTGGAGAACTTCAGATCCTGAAGGCTTCTCCCTGTGGCCAAGTACCTCAACGTGGCAACAAGCCTCTGCTCCGGAGTGATGGCTTGTCTCATGCAGGTATCCTGCCGGCTGATAAAAGGGGTCAGCAAAGCCAAAAGACGGTGAAAAACGGGGTCCGTCATCCGGAGAAAGTTCCTGAAATCATCAGGATTATTCTCCCGGATCTCACGAAGCAAAGGCATGTGCGAGAATTGATCACGCTGAAGCAACCAATTCTTGGTCCACATACTCCTCCTCGCTCTGTTCATGGTCGGGTCTTGGCTCAAAGTTAAAAGCCCGACACCAATTCTGCGTACAGCACGAACTCGGCGACGAGTACATACGGGAAACATCGCTCACAAACGGTCGGCTGGTCAGAACGGACAAACAGAAAGCACCGATAAACAGCAAGGCCTGAAAGAACGAAATGAATACCAGAAACGAGCAGACAATAAGCAGTGAAAATCAAAGCGTCCAATATCAAGATATAGGCCGCAATGACCAACAAATGCGAACTGACTACACACACTAATAAACAGATACGCACGACAAGCACAAACTGAAGAGCAGTAACGATCTGAGTCAGAAAACTGAGAAGCGCGAATCGTAAGTCCCCAAACTTCTACTAACACGCGATAAACACGGAATCAGCAGAAGGAGCCCAACGGGTGCGGGACATGGTGCTGGACTTCCCTTTTCTAGTCTCGTGGAAGACGACTTACGTCACAACGTTCTTGAAGACCGGAAATTCCGACAACGTTATCCGACCGTGTGTACGCAACACCAGCATCGGACAAATTCCGACGGAAATGATCCAACAGAACTAGTCATCGGAAAATCCGAGCGTGTGTACGGGCCATTACAGAAAGTATGAGAAAGAAGCAGAGAGATTATCTAAAGTTCAACTTTCTAAATCTATGGTGCATAGTATACATTATTAAATATTAATAATTGTTGCTTTACTTATTGAATAATAATATTGATAAGACCACTGCTAATAATAATAATATGAATAATAACAATAATAATAATTATATTATCAATAACATATATGCAAATCAATATGAATAATTCTGAAATACATTGGCTAATATGAGATTCTACAACACCGCTCACATGCTGTGTCAGGCCACGCCCCTCTTGTGCATTATCTTTAGAAGAGGCTTCCTTCTGGCATGACATCCATGCAGACCAATTTGATGCAGTGTGCGACGTATGGTCTGAGAACTCAGTCAGACCCCCACCCCTTCAAACTCTGCAGCAATGCTGGCAGCTCTCATACGTCTATTTCCCAAAGACAACATCTGGATATGACACTGAGCACGTGCATTAAACTTCTTTGGTTGCTAATGGCGAGGCCTGTTCTGAGTGGAACCTGTCTTGTTAAACCGCTGTATGGTCTTGGCCACAATGCTGCAGATCAGTTTCAGGGTCTTGGCAATCTTTTCATAGCCTAGGCCATCTTTATATAGAGCAACAATTCTTCTTTTTTTCAGATCCTCAGGGAGTTCTTTCTTTGCCACAAGGTGCCATGTTGAACTTTCAGTGACCAGTATGAGAGAGTGAGTGCGATAACACTAAATTTATCAGACCTGCTCCCCATTCGCACCTGAGACCTTGTAACACTAACGAGTCACATGACACCCGGGAGGAAAAATGGCTAATTGGGCACAATTTGGAAACTTTCCCTTAGGGGTGTACTCATTTTTGTTGCCAGTGGTTTAGACATTAATGGCTGTGTGTTAAGTTATTTTGAGGGGAACAACAAATGTACACTGTTATACAAGCTGTACACTCACTACTTTACATTGTAGCAAAGTATCATTTCCTTAGTATTGTCACTGAATGTGAGGGGTGTACTAACTTTTGTGAGATACTGTAAATGTATACTCTTTTGATTAAAGCATGGAGCTCTGCATCTTGAGCTGGGAAAGAAGGATCCAATGACCTTGAATACAGAGCATTCTTCTGGGTGATAACTGCATATTTAGTCTGGATCAGGATCAAATCTACAAAAAATCAAATACCTGGGTCTTCAGCCCACGTTCACACTGAGGACCGGTTTGAAATCGTGCGAGTTCACCTGAACTCGCATAATTTTAAACCAGCATTTCAGTCTGACTTAGGGGACGATTTGACAGACATCTGTGCAGGTTCAGGCACAGATTTCTACCCAAATCGCCCCCAACGTCGCCAAAAGTAGCGCAGGAACTACTTTTTTTGGGAATCAGTGCGGTGCTGCAAAAAGTCAGTGTTGCACCAATTCGAACAGTGCCATTTCCGGCAATGGGATCCAATTTGACATGTCAAATCGCATGCCAAATCGGCCAATGTAAACGCGGGATGAAGGAAAGTGTCCTGCACTGGGCTAGCAGCAGCTGATTCCTACATCATCAATTTATCACATTGTTTTCTTTGTCTCCAGCCTTCTTCAATACAGGCAATAAGATGGCTGGGTTCAATGGTACAACTTTTTTTTTGTTAGAATTGTACATAATCAACAATACAAATTCATATTTTGTAAAGCTTTCTTCAGACAAATATTTAGTATGGCTCTTTGCAATATATGCTACACAGAATGGGTGACCATTAAAGTTAAATAATTGACCAAAATAATGTCTGTAACTTTGTCTAGTATCACCATGTATACAACTACTACTCTGATATAGCTGGGTAAACCCTTCGTTACTGGGTCCAGCTTGAATGAAGTAAATCTCAATGGCTTTTTGTTTCTATCATGCTCTTTGTGTAAGAAGAACTCCAGTTTTAGGTTTTAAAAAGAAAACCTTTTCCTGGCAATATAATTTCTGGTGGCTCTGTTGTTAGTTTTAGCAAGATGACACAAGTCCTAAGTTTCTGTTTTGCATTATTTTACAGATGTCGCAACATAATGTATTATAATACTACCGTGCGGTCATGCATAGATGTCTGTAAATTCAAGGTTTTCTTGAGCTTACCACTGCACTTACAAGGAAAAAACACACACCATTTCACAATTCACACATTCTGCTTTGGAATGAAAAAAAGTACCAAAAATCTGTATATTAGCAACAGAAAAATCATCAGCCGGATCAAAAACTATAAAACAGCTGGCAAGGGGGGCATCTATTCTAACAGAGTGTGTGGATCTGCTGTGATGGGTCTGTTAAATTTTAATTTTATTTATTACTTTTACATCATGGACTGTACATCAAGTTATCATCAGACCATTAGATTTAATTTTTGAAGAAAGTTTTTATGTATCCCATTCATCTTCAGCTAAAGAAACCCCATATTACCAATTTTCCCAATAACCTGCATTTCATTTTCAACCAAAGGTTGTCTAAACCAATTAAAATACATCTATATCATTCATAAATTGAATATCATATCAGAAATGAGTACTCAAGTGAAAATCTCAATATCACACCCAAATTCCAATTATATATATATATATATATATATATATATATATATATATATATTACATATTAATATCTCCCTAAAGGAGGAACTTTTAACTAATTTCCCTTTTTTGAATGCACTGTTTTCAGTATCAAAGGATGTTTAACCTCTTAATGGTATGCAAATATGCAGCCTTTCCGTGGCTGAGCCTTAACGTAGATCGGCCGCATATTTGCATACCATAATTTAAATACAGCTGTGCCAAGAGCGTGCGCCCTGCACGCTCCCATCACAGTTACCGGTGGCTAACTGAAAGCTCCCAGCATCTGAAACCCCTTGAAGGGCCAGGAGGCACATGTACCAAGGGGTTAATTTGTGTTATTTTAAACTATGTGCACTTTTAAATGTAACCTTAATTTTACCATGTTTGGAAAACGGATTCAAAATAATTGTAATCACATTGTTTATCAGATTAATTAACTAGGCATATGTTGTTGTTATTACAAGTAGTCATATCATGGGTGTCATTGCCAGTCTTATCACTGATGTCTCATCCCAGCACATTCCTTTTCATGGGAAAGAGAAGGGGGGACATCTGCACAGAGCTAACAGGACACATTAAAGATGTAGGACTAAAAGCCCCACGAAACCCATTCACACACATACACAATTATCTTTTTAACCACTTCAATATAGGGCACTTCCCCCCTTCCTGCCCAGGACAATTTTCAGCTTTCAGCGCTGTCACACTTTAAATGACTATTGCGACATTGTACTAAATTTGTATAATTTTCTTCCCACAAATAGAGCTTTCTTTTGTTGGCATTTGATCACCACTGGGGTTTTTATTTTTTGCTAAACAAACTAAAAAAAAAAACATTTTGAAAAAAAAAAAGTTTTTCTTAGTTTCTGTTATAAAATGTAGTTTTCTCCTTCACTGATGGGCACTGATAAAGCTGCACTGATGGGCATTGATGAGGTGACATTGATGGACACTGATAGGTGGCACTGATGGGCATTAATAGATGGCACTGATGAGGTATTGACAGTCATTACTGATGGGCACTGATTGGCATCTGGAAGGGCACTGACAGACATTACAGATTGGCACCACGACACCACCTGCCTGGAGTCTGTGCACTCTCCCTGTACCTGCATGGGTTATTTATTAATAATAAATAAAAATAGAACATTTTAAATACACAGATCATGTCTATATCTCAGAAAATGCAAAAAACTGATGAAAACAGCTAAGGTACATTATAACTGTATGAACTTCAAGTTCCTCGTTTAACCCATTGGGAGAACGAGTATAGAGCTTATATATCCACATGGTTTCGCGTTGGCATAGATGCAGAAATCTTTCGTTCTCCGTCATGCCACCCAAAGGTACGAATTCAATGGCTAGGACAGTCAGGTCCTCAAAGTTCATGCCATGATGAGTAGCAAAATGACGGGGAACACTATGCTCTCTGAAACCTTTTTTAATGAACCTGCGGTGTTCACCAACCCTGATACGCATACGGTTTGACAGACCTCTCCCCGTTCTTCAGCTCTGTGACCCGATTGCGGGACACCAGCGGCGATCGGGTCCGCTGGTCCCGCGGCCGTGGTCACGGAGCTCCCGACCTGGTCGCGAGCGCGCCACCCCACAGCTAGGCAATTAAAGGGGACGTATATATATACGTGCTTTTGCCTAGCCGTGCCATTCTTCCGACGTATTTGTGCAGAAGGCACTCTCTTCAAAATGTCCCTTGCTTAAGTTTTATTTCCTTAAACTCTGCTTTCCTTATTTTATTCTGATATCCCTTGCATCCCATGTATTTTGACCGCTTGCCGACCGGCGCACGACAATGTACGTCGACAGAATGGCACGGACAGGCATAAGGGTGTACAGGTACGTCCCCTTTCAGATGCCGCCATGCCATCAGCCACGCTCCGCCGGTGGGGCGTGCTCGCGCTGGTCGGGACCCCCGTGAAGCCGGTCGCGGGTCCCGCGGACTCTATCGCCGTGGGGATACCCTCGATCGTCTCACGGGAAGGCTGAATGGGGAGATGCGTAAATAAACAGCATCTCCCCGTTCTGCCTAGCAACTGATTGGAGCAGAGATCAGCATTCACTAGCTGACAGCCACGCCCCCCCCCCCACAGTTAGAAACACGGCTCTAGGAACATGTAACCCCTACACTGCCACCTAGTGGTTAACCCCTTCACTGCCAGTGTCATTTACACAGGAATCAATGCATTTAAATAGCATTGATTGCTGTATAAACGACAATGGTCCCAAAAATGTGTGAAAAATGTCCGATGTGTCCGCCATAATGTCGCAGTCACAATAAAAATCGCTGATCGCCGCCATTACTAGTAAAAAAAAAAAATATTAATAAAAATGCTATAAAACTATCCCCTATTTTGTAAACGCTATAACTTTTGCGCAAACAAATCAATAATCGCTAATTGCGATTTTTTTTTACCAAAAATATGTAGAAGAATACGTATCGGCCCAAACTGATGTGCCACATATTAAATATTCTGTACTCGAGGGAATGCAATATGTAATCAAAACATTATTAGTGCAGTGTTCACAATGGGTGCAGTGTGCAATACATAGGCAAAGCATACAGAATAGAATATAGTTATATACAGAATGTACAATTTCTTTTACAGCTGCAGGTTCACACCAAAATCTTGCAGGAACGCACTTCAGTGCTATACGATTTTCAGACCCTTCATTTGAATGGCCTGAAATCGCACTGGAGTGTACAAAAAGTAGTGCATACACTACTTTTAAAAATGCACCATAACCGGATCATATAGTACTGCAGTACCATATGATCCAGTGCAAGCAAATGCACTGCATTTGCGATTTGCATCTGGGATGTGATTAGGATTACATTGGCACCTGCAGCAGATCGCACACCCAGTACGTTTCAAACATGGTGTGGGAATCGAGCACGGAACATGGGTTTCCCGCACTGCATCTGGTGTAAATAAGCCCTTAAAGTCTATACATGGAGGACTGCTCCACAAATCATTAACATTGTTTAAGCTATAATAAGGATCAGTAACACTATCCTAATGTGAGGAAGGACACTTTTTCCTATTGTATTACGTGCATAAGGCCTTATTTTCTTAGGAAAGCAATTTTCTCTCTGCAGACTGTCTGGACTAATTGAGATTCCCTGTTTTTGTATTAGGAAGATGTGCCCCTTAATGACCAGGCCATTTTGTGATACGGCACTGCGTCGCTTTAACTGACAATTGCGCGCTCATGCGACGATTTACCCAAACAAAATTGATGTCCTTTTTTTTATTCCACAAATAGATTGTTTCCCCTTAAAGTGGCCGCTGTACAGCTACGGCGATTCGCGCAAGGAAGCCAACCTGCCCCCCGTACAACGACGGCGGCTGGAGTAAAGGAACTACCGCTCCAGGATAGTCCTTCAGGGCGAATGCTCTTCTTCCTATCAAGGAGCCCCAGGTGCTGGCTGATACATACACAATAGGCAGGAAGTAGCAGAAAAACTCTGGATAGCCGCACACCGGAAAAAGATAAGATCCTGTGTTGTTTATTGAAAATCAAGTACAACGACGGCGGCTGGTCATCAAGTAATTAAATAGGCACACTGGTTACAGTCTCACTGGACATTCTACGCAAATTCTCCTTTAGGGCCTATTTGCTTTTTGAATGAGCTACCAACGCACAAAAACAGAGGAAAAATAAAAGACATGCAGCATTTTTTTTCTGAAGAAGCACACCCCAATGCATGTAAATGTCAGCTGTGCTTCCTTAAAGCATGGAGGTGTCATTCAAAATATAAATAATGGCAATGTAATGCACTAATGAATGCAACATTCAATAATGTTTATTACTACAATGCACTGCATCATAAAAATGTGTTTCAGCCCTAAAATACTATAACAAATTGTAATGTGTGGGCCTACCTAAACAGTTTAATTTGTATCCATTCAGGCAGGCCCTCACATTATAGTTGCCGATGGCAGAAGCATGAGATTCCCAGCAGCAGGAATGAGTAGCTAATAGCACTACGGTGAGCCATACAAACGGGAGAGGGACATACGAGAATAATGGCAGTGGAACTGAGTGGAGAAACCATGGTTTGGTATACAGTTGGAGGGGTACAGTACATGATGTAGCCTGGTGCTGGACTACAGAAACATGAAGAAGGTGACCTTGTTCTCTTCACAGTCAGTTTTACTTTCACTTTCTACATCTATGTTGACTGTTGCTGTATAATCCTTTCCAGCCAGTAGAAGGAGAACTATATCAAGAAAAGCTAGTTTCCTTTGCAGGATGCTGGATGCTGAGGATGATGGGAATTAAAGTCCAGGACAGCAGCCATATAATGAGACTCATTGACTTTTTGGACTGCAATTCACAAGAGCACCCTGAGGAAGAGGGAGAGTGGTGGGATAGTTTTTTACCAGACTGCTGTGCAGACTGCTTCCTCTTTGCACCATAGAAGCCGATGTGCACATTTGTCCTGGTGCATACAGATCATCCAAGAAGGAAATGAGCAGAGCCAAGGAATGAGACCTGGGGGTGGAGACCTCTGGGGCAGCGTAGCACAGATTGCAGAGATCACATCTGCACTGCTGCAGGGAGAATGGAGCATCCTCTCACCCTCTACTTCCCTACATGATCACTGGAGGCATTCTCTGTAGAGACTGAGGGTATTCCCTTCTACAGCAAGAGTTCCCCTTTGCATGGCAGAGATTGGTAAGAGGGCTCACTGCCCATTGTTCACACTGCTATCATAGACTGGAATTTTACTGCACTTATACTGCACGCTGGTCTACTAAAACTGTTGTTAAGTGTACAAACGCTTAACCACTTGCCGACAGCGCTATAGCTGAATGGGGGCTATGGTGCAGACGGCCAGTTCTGGGAGGCCATTTTATGATGGCCTCCGGTGATCGCACCCACCGCAATGCACTCTATGACCACAGTGTCCTCCGGGCACAGCCGATCACAGATTGAGGTAAAAAGCAAATCAGCGGCTCTTTACCATGTGATCAGCTGTGTCCAATCACAGCTGATCACGATGTAAACAGAGGCCAGTTATCGGCTTTCCGAGAAGAGAGCCGATAACCGGCTTCTGTAAAAGGGCCATGTACACTGCTAATCAGGGCACGGATTATCAGTGTCCTGATTATCCATGCAGTCCCAACAGTGCCCACCAGTGCTGCCAATCAGTGCCACCACCCGTGCCCATTAATGCCACCTATCAGTGCCAATCAATGCAGCCTCATCAGCTCACATCAATGAAGGAGAAAAAAATACCGGTTTCCAAAATTTTATAACAAACTATGAAAAAGTTGTTGTTTTTTTCCGAAATTTTCAATCTTTTTTTGTTTATTTAGCAAAAAATTATGACTCATCCTGACATCTCCTTTGGTGCCTCCCCCTCGTGTAGAACGTTGTGGAAAATTCTAGAGCTAGAGGGTGGAGGTTAGGAGGAGTTGTTTGGAACTGGCAGGGGGCAGGTCCCCTTATAAGTGGGTATGAGCCATTCCAGCATGGGCAGTCGGTGGAAGATGGAGATTTGGTGCTGAGGGGGCTGTCGTGGCCCTCTGGGGTACCCCTAATCAGGCACGGGTGCAAGGAGAGAGGACAGTGGGAACAGGTCACCACTTCTCTGTCTCTGGAGTGCCTATAAAAATTTGGTGTGCCTGGCTGTGCAGGGTGGGGGATAATTTAAGAGAGAAGAAAATTGTATGTGTGTGTGTGTATATATATATATATATATAATATATTTGACAGTATTTGGGGATGTAGTCATTGCCACCTGGCAGTCAAGTGCTGAGGAACACAAAGTCAACAATGTAGGAGTATGAAAAAGTAAGCTAGTAAAACCAGATTCACTTTTCGTCACCTGTTAGTGAATAATTGATGAACACCCGTCAAGTGTCATGAAATATATGCATATTCTTAATTATCTATTGTAGAAATTTCTTCCCTATGTACAGGCACTCCGAGACTCTTTTCAGTGTGATCTTTACCTATTAGTTGTAGCCTATTAATTAGATGTTGTGCTGCCTGTGAGAGGTTTCTGTCAGTCCTTCCACAGCTCAATGAAACTTCATAAAGTTCTCGTTTGTTCATTTTGCTCCACAGGGACTCCATCTGTCAGGCAGTGATTGGCATTTGCTTTAAAGGAGATTTACTTTTACCATATTTTTTGCTGAAACATGATAGTTCCATCTTCATCACAGCGAAGCCTCCTGATAATTAAAGTATTTTAAACTGGAACAAAACTTGCTCTGCAAACAACTGTTTTAAAGAGTCTCTCCACTTAGAATGTTTCTTTCTTTGAGGGAGGCGAGGTATTACCAGATTATGTCCTCCAATGTCTGTAGTGGAGTTTTCATCCTCCACTGTGGGGTTAATTGATTTTTACTCAATGCACCCATTTGTAGATGGTATGTCTAAACACACTATATTATTTCCATGGTTGACATCCCTGGTCAGCCCTGCTCAAAGAAATCAGTATTCCAGGTTCCATTTTTCTAGCTGATTGATATAATTTAACAGGAACCCTCTTCTTACCTCTGTATGTATAAACCCACACGTCTGGCCAATCTAAATAGTCATGCTTATGGAAAGGTCATTGTATGAAAGATACTTCAACCTGGGCTCATGTATGCTTGTCTGATAAAGTTTCCACATTTTCTAGACAAAAACTATGGTTATATAATTGCTATCCATTTGATAAGGTTGGGAGTAAGTCCCAATTTTCACTGGTCTACTGGACCTATAGCATTAGATTATCACAGCATTCTTTACATCATATGTCCGTTGAGTTGGTGTACAGTGTGTGCTCTCCTTGAGAATTTAAAATGACCCTTTTTGTAATACCACAACAATACCATAACAACAGGATAATTCTCCATCAAGCCAACCATTTTCCAAATTTCAGCATCTAAGTCACACCATTGCTGGTTTGTTGTGTTTGGGGCCTTAAATTTGTCCCAGTAGGTAGCACTGTTTATTAGAGACCCAGAGTATTTATACCTTCACTTGTGTGCATACCTTATTAGAGATCCTGAGAATTGTTTATCTCCACTTCTGTGCATACCTAATTACAGTGAATGCACTGCAGCTGCAATGTACTGCAGACCCAACAACATCTTTAGGCTCTTTGCACACTGGCATGCGTGCAGCAAAGTTTGCTGATGCTTACTGAGGAACTTGTGACACCTATGTGCAAGGGGCCAAAAACTGTGTGTAAAGACCTGAGTGATGTTAAGTATAGGCGAGTAAAGGTGTATAAGCATATAGACGAGTAAAATAATTTTTCATTGCCAATATTGTAATATACTCAATTATACTCTCATAAACAGGCTTAAAGATGAGTAAACAGATGTATGCGAGTAAATTACCACACTACTACACTGTAGAATTTTCTATTTTTGTTTTACTGCTCTGTATTCAATGCTGTGTTACTGACCTTTACTGAGCTGTGTGCAAAGTCTCATAGACAACAATGCAATTTTTACTCCCATGTGCAAGAGGCCTTAAAGGGTCAGGCCAGTATGTATGTTTTATTGCAGTTGCAGTACAGCTTAAATCACTCTTTTCCCTTTATCTCTCTTGGTGGGATCTCTGTGCTGACTTCCCAAGTGAGCAAAACTATTACAAGAGGATGCCACTCTATCGATTTTCATGTTTTTTATATTATATTGAATACACAGTTAGAAATTGTAGTGATTCAAAAAAAATAACCTAATCTTATTTAACTAGTTCCCGCCTGGCCTATAGCAAAATGACAGCCAGGCAGGACTTTCGTCGATACGGGTGGATGTCCTATGACAGCGCTGTGGTGTGATCTGCAGACATCCCAACCTGCAAAAACTAATTTCAGGGAGGTGACGCTCCGTGTCGGCGCTACCGAACCCCCCCCCCACCCCCCTCCCCGATTCTTAATAATAAAAATAACATAAATTAATGAATTACAAAAACATCCTTTATTACAAATAAATATATATTAAATAAAACGCAAAAAAAACACAACACAGAATCCACATTCCTTCACCAGTAAAAAGACAACATTCTCTGTGAAAGCCAAAAACTGTGTCCAGATACTACACTCATACATACATACATACATACAGTAGTCACATACATTGAATGGCGCAGCCATAAGATGGAATATTGCATAGGGGACTGAGTATGAGGGCCACCTGAACAATATCCTCAGAGAGATGCTGCAGACAATGCTGGTTGACAATGGCACAGCGAACCAGCCAAATGGCTTGAACCTGTATCGGCCAACAAAGTCTTAAATTATGCGTTTGCTACTGCAGTAGCCCTACACAGAGACATACTGGATAAACAGGAGGGTCACATAAATCAAAGAAAAGCACCCAGAACACCAGCTGCAAAAAGGAAAAATTAATGATGGCACACTTAGGTATACTTCACTAGATAGTTACTGTACCTACCTAAATTAATTGTTCAAAATGCACACGTGACCATTGGTGAATGTCCATATAGGGCTGGTAATATAAAAAAAAAGGTGCTAAAAAAAAAAGCCAGAATGGATCCTGGATTACTTAAGTCTCTGAGTCCGGGGGCCCGCCAGACTGATCTGAAGGGCAGGAGAAACAAGGCAAGGTGGAGAGGCGGGACACCAGCCCGCTGAAGAGCAGCCGCTCTCACTCCTGAGTCCTCCTAGCTCCCCCGGCTGGCCCTGCTGTATTTTGTAAAGGCGACAAGACGTCACTGTGCCTGCTTCCCAGCCAAGCGCGGCCAGCTTTGGAATGGCCATGCTCTGCTCTGGGGGGGTTCAGACCCCCCTGCGCCTGTCACTCAGACAGAAGACAGTTGTCTGTTGCTGAGTGACAGGCGCAGCCAGGAGATCGCCCGGCGCTCGCGGGTGTCCAGGAGGCTGCAGTCAAATGCGGGAGACTCCCGCAACTTGCGGGAGACTTGGGATGTCTGGATCTGTCACCGGCTTGTCCATCAGACACAGCCGATGACTGATCAGTGTACCAGCCTGTTGCCGGTACCATGTGACCGCTGTGACAAGTCACAGCAGATCACATGACAATTGTAAATTGGATTGCTTCCTTTCATGCCATCTATTCTACTCTTGTGTACAATTGTGTTGCTAGCTGCGATTGGTCACAGTGATCACATGTTACAGACAGGGCTAATCACAGCCCATCTGTACCATGTGATTAGCTGTAGCTAATCACAGCAAAACAAACTGAATGAATCAATTTCCTTTAGTAAAATGCTTGCTTATAGCAATGAAATGATTGCTATAAGCAATTATAATATGTAAAAAAATGTATAAAATACTGATCACTTCCCCAGAGTAGTACAATGTTAGTATGGTAACATTATATTGGTCACAGTGTGTTTGTTTAACCACTTCCCGACCGCCCCATGTACATATACGTCGGCAGAATGGCACGTACAGGCAGAATCACGTACCTGTACGTGCCATTCTTCAGGCGCGTGGGGGGGGGGGGTCCGATCGGACCCCCCCCGGCCGGCGGGGACGGTCGGGATCGCTTCAGGAGCGATCCGGGATGAGGGGACGGCCAGTGGTTTCTGGCCACCCCCTCGCGATCGCTCCTGGCGAATCAGATGCTTCCTCTGTCTGTGTCAATCAAAACACAGGCAGAGGAAGTGATGTCACGCTCGGTGCGCCGGTCTATGTGACCGGAACGCCGAGCTGTCAACACACACAGGTTAGTGCACCAACAGTACACTGACACCAGTACACATAGGCACACAAAACACCCCCCTGTCACCCCCAGATCACCCCCCAGATCACCCCCTCCCCCCCCAGTCACAGTGTCACTAATTGCAGTGATCATTTTTTTACTGATCACTGCATTTAGTGTCAGTGTGACTGTAATAACTGTCAGTGCAGTTAGTTTTAGGTCCAAGGTAGCCCCCTACCCCCCCCTAATAAAGGTTTAACCCCTTGATTGCCCCCAGGTAACCCTTTCACCCCCTTTTGCCAGTGTCACTAAGCGATCGTTTTTCTGATCGCTGTATTAGTGTCACTGCTGTCGCTAGGTAACCATTTTTTTTTTTTAGGTAACCGCCATGTTTATATAGGTTCATAAATAGGTTTATAGGTCAGGTACCCCCATATTACAACCTAAATAAAGGTTTTAACCCCTTGATTGCCCCTAGAGTTAACCCTTTCACCAGTGATCACTGTATAACTGTCACTGGTGACGCTGGTTAGCCAGTTAGTTATTTCGTTATTTAGGTTCCCCGTCAGGTTTTTATATAGCGTCAGGTACCCCCATATATTACCTAATAAAGGTTTTAACCCCCTGATTGCCCCTAGTTAACCCTTTCACCCCCTTTTGCCAGTGTCACTAAGCGATCGTTTTTCTGATCGCTGCATTAGTGTCGCTAGGTAACCATTTTTTTTTTTTAGGTAACCGCCATGTTTATATAGGTTCATAAATAGGTTTATAGGTCAGGTACCCCCATATTACAACCTAAATAAAGGTTTTAACCCCCTGATTGCCCCTAGAGTTAACCCTTTCACCAGTGATCACTGTATAACTGTCACTGGTGACGCTGGTTAGCCAGTTAGTTATTTCGTTATTTAGGTTCCCCGTCAGGTTTTTATATAGCGTCAGGTACCCCCATATATTACCTAATAAAGGTTTTAACCCCCTGATTGCCCCTAGTTAACCCTTTCACCCCCTTTTGCCAGTGTCACTAAGCGATCGTTTTTCTGATCGCTGCATTAGTGTCGCTAGGTAACCAGTTTTTTTTTGTATTACTGTTACGGGTGACGCTGGTTAGTTAGCTTGTTTTTTATACTGTCAGGGCACCCGCCATTTATTACCCAATAACGGTTTAACCCCCTGATCGCCCGGCGGGTGATATCAATTAGGTTTTAGGGTCAAATAAGGTCTGCGTCGCCCCAGGTTAGTGCCAGTACCGCAAACACCCACGCGCAAAGCATACACCTCCCTTAGTGGCACAGTATCTGAACAGATCAATATCTGATCTGATCAGATCTATACTAGCGTCCCAGCAGTTTAGGGTTCCAAAAAAAAACGCATTGTTAGCGGGATCAGCCCAGATACCTGCTAGCACCTGCGTTTTCCCCCTCCGCCCAGCCCAGCCCACCCAAGTGCAGTATCGATCGATCACTGTCACTTACAAAACTCTAAGCACACATAACTGCAGCGTTCGCAGAGTCAGGCCTGATCCCTGCGATCGCTAACATTTTTTTTGTGGTAGCGTTTTGATTCAGTCGCTTCAGTCAGGAGCTTTTTTACCTGTGAATCTCAAAAAAAATAAAAAAAAATAAAATAGTTGTCGTTTTATTGTTCTCTCTCTCACTCTATTCTCTCTCTATTGTTGCTCTTTTTTTACTCCATTCTATTCTGCAATGTTTTATTATGTTTTATCATGTTTTATCATGCTTGCTTTTCAGGTATGTAATTTTGTTTACTGTGTTTTAGTGTTAAGCATTTTTTTGTTTTCAGGTGCGCCATTCAGTTGCAACGCGGATTTATTTATCTTGACAGCAACAGCGTTTGCTCCCACGATACATAAAGCCGCGACTCCAACGCTGTAGGAGGTGATTTCACCACCACAGTTAAAAAAAAGAGCATATATGCCGAAGCATGGGGGCAGCAGGGGGGGGAGGAGCGATTGGCTCCTAATGCCACGTACATACGGTCGAAATTCCGACCGTGTGTACACGGCATAACTTTTGCGGGAGGATGCCCCCATGCATCGGCATATATAAATGGTGCATGTATGCCCATCATTAGAAGTGGGTGGATGAAGGGAGGTATTCTAATGGTGGGCATACCCACCAATCAATCTCTTTTTTTCGTTCAGCCAAGAGGCTGCATGAAAAAAAAAGATTACAATATATGTCCAGTATGTTGCTGGACTTTGAATGGTTATACCAGAATGATGCCTGCAGGTTTAGGTATCATCTTGGTATCATTCTTTTCAGCCAGTGATCGGCTTTCATGTAAAAGCAATTCTAGCGGGTAATTAGCCTCTAGACTGCTTTTACAAGCAGTGGGAGGGAATGTCCCCCCTCCCGGATATAAACCACGCCATTGGGAAATTGGGAAAGCATTTTATCACACCAATCTTGGTGTGGTCAGATGCTTTGAGGGCAGAGGAAAGATCTAGGGTCTAATAGACCCCAATTTTTTCAAAAAAAGAGTACCTGTCACTGCCTATTGCTATCATAGGGGATATTTACATTCCCTGAGATAACAATAAAAATCATAACAAAGAAAAAAAATGGAAGGAACAGTTTAAAAATAAAATAAAAAAGCTAAATAAATAAAAAAAAAAACAAAACAAAAAAAAAAAGCACCCCTGCCCCCCCTTCTCTTGCGCAAAGGCGTACACAAGCGTTGGTCTGGCGTCATATGTAAACAGCAATTGCACCATGCATGTGAGGTATCACCGCGAAGGTCAGATCGAGGGCAGTAATTTTAGCAGTAGACCTCCTCCGTGAATCTAATGTGGTATCATGTAAAGGCTTTTAAAGGCTTTTAAAAAATGTATGTAGTTTGTCGCCACTGCGTGTTTGTGCGCAATTTTAAAGCATGTCGTGTTTGGTATCCATGTACTCGGCCTAAGATCATATTTTTAATTTCATCAAAAATTTGAGCAATATAGTGTGTTTTAGTGCATTAAAATAAAAAAAAGTGTATTTTTTCCACAAAAAATGCGTTTGAAAAATCGCTGCGCAAATACTGTGTGGAAAAAAAAAATGCAACACCCACCATTTTAATCTGTAGGGCCTTTGCTTTAACATTATATATAGTGTTTGGGGGTTCAACGTAATTTTCTTGCAAAAAAAAAATATGTTTTCATGTAAACAAAAAGTGTCAGAAAGGGCTTTGTCTACAAGTGGTTAGAAGAGTGGGTGACGTGTGACATAGGCTTCTAAATGTTGTGCATAAAATGCCAGGACAGTTCAAACCCCCCCCAAATGACCCCATTTTGGAAAGTAGACACCCCAAGCTATTTGATGAGAGCAATGTTGAGCCCATTAAATATTTTTTTTTTTTGTCCCAAGAGATTGAATAATGAAAAAAAAAAAATATATATATTTTTTTTACAAAAAGTTGTCACTAAATGATATATTGCTCAAACATGTCATGGGCATATGTGGAAATACACCCCAAAATACATTCTGTTGCTTCTCCTGAGTACGGGGATACCACATGTGTGGGACTTTTTGGGAGCCTAGCTGCTTACGGAACCCCAAAAACCAATCACCGCCTTCAGGCTTTCTAAGGGTGTAATTTTTTTATTTCACTTCTCACTGCCAATCACAGTTTCGGAGGCCATGGAATGCCCAGATGGCATAAAACCCCCCAAAATGACCCCATTTTGGAAAGTAGACACCCCAAGCTATTTGCTGAGAGGTATGGTGAGTATTTTGCAGATCTCGCTTTTTGTCACAAAGTTTTGAAAATTTAAAAAAAGAAAAAAAAAATGTTTTTTTTTCTTTACTTTCTTCATTTTCAAAAACAAATGAGAGCTGTAAAATACTCACCATGCCTCTCAACAAATAGCTTGGGGTGTCTACTTTCCAAAATGGGGTCATTTGGGGGGGTTTTGTGCTATTTTGGCATTTTATGGCCTTCGAAACGGTGATAGGTAGTGAGGAGTGAAATCAAAAATTTGCACCCTTAGAAATCCTGAAGGCGGTGCTTGGGTTTCGGGGCCCCGTACGCGGCTAGGCTCCCAAAAAGTCCCACACATGTGGTATCCCCATACTCAGGAGAAGCAGCAAAATGTATTTTGGGGTGCAATTCCACATATAACTATGGCATGTGTGAGCAATATATCATTTAGTGACAACTTTTTGAAAAAAAAAAAAATCTTTTTTATTTTTGTCTTTATTCAATCACTTGGGACTAAAAAAAAAAATATTCAATGGGCTCAACATGCCTCTCAGCAAATAGCTTGGGGTGTCTACTTTCCAAAATGGGGTCATTTGGGGGGGTTTTGTACTTCTCTGCCATTTTAGCACCTCAAGAAATGAAATAGGCAGTCATAAATTAAAAGCGGTGTAAATTCCAGAAAATGTACTCTAGTTTGTAGACGCTATAACTTTTGCGCAAACCAATAAATATACGCTTATTGGCATTTTTTTTACTAAAGACATGTGGCTGAATACATTTTGGCCCAAATGTTTGACTAAAATTGAGTTTATTAGATTTTTTTTATAACAAAAAGTAGAAAATCTCTTTTTTTTTCTAAATTTTCGCTTTTTTTTTTTTTTCCGTTTATATCGCAAAAAATAAAAATCACAGAGGCAATCAAATACCATCAAAAGAAAGCTCTATTTGTGGGAAGAAAAGGACGCAAATTTCGTTTGGTTACAAAATTGCATGACCGCGCAATTACCAGTTAAAGTAGTGCAGTGCGAAATTGAAAAAAGACCTCTGGTCCTTTGGCTGCCAAATGGTCCGGGGCTGAAGTGGTTAAAACAAATCGTAAAAAAAATGTAATTTAAAATTATTATTTTTTTAATTATTAAATTTTTTTTTTTTTTTTCTGTCACCGGTCAGTGTCCCTGATCACCACCACACCAGTTGTATGATGACGCTGTACTGCACTAGTGACAGTATGTAAAAAAAATGCATTTTTTTTTTTATTTCTTAATTTTCCAAAAATAAATTACAAAAAATGACAACTTCAAAAAACTCACCATGCTTCTTATAAAATACTTTGGACTGCTTTCCAAAAAAGGGGTCATTTGGGGGTACCTGTACTGTCCAGACAGTTTTGGAAATGGGATAGACTGTAAGTACATCAGGATTGATCGCTTTTCAGATATAATGTATACCATAGTTTGTGGACTGTATAACCTTCCTACAGACTGAATAATATACACCGATTTGAGTTATTTTCACCAAAGAAATGTAGCGGAATACATAGTGGCCTAAATTTATGAAGAACAATTATTTATTTTCATAATTTTATAACAGAAACTGCATTTTTTTCAAAATTTGCCGTCTTTTTTAGTTTAGCAAAAATAAAAAACCTAGTGGTGATTAAACACCACCAAAAGAAAGCTCTAGTTTTGTTAACAAAATGATAAAATTATAGTTTGGGTACAGTGTTGCATGACCATGCAATTGTCATTCAAAATGGGGCAGCAATGAAAGCTGAAAATTGGCCGGGCAAGAAGGGATTAAAAATGCCCGGTATTGGGGTGGTTAATAGGCAAGCATTTTTGGAATTTATATACTCTCTAGACATTTAAAGATTCCCTCTGCATTTCTAATATTCTGAGATGAGCAGATGGGCAAATTGCCTAATCAATTCCAGTATTACATTGATATGGAGATCTCAGAACTTAAGGCATACCTACCAGTATCATGCTGCCATTGCTGACTAACCAGCAGAGGAAAAGCCAATATTTTGGAATCTTCTGTTTACATTTCTGACTCTGTATTAAAATACCACACAGAGACGGGGGGGGGGGGGGGGGGGGTACGAATGCTTAAAAAGAGTGTACATAATTTGTAATCTGAAAACTGACAGGCAGAATAATTTTTTATTTAGTGAACTGCTACAACAGTATACTCTGCTTTTTGTGATGACAGATACTCTTTAGCCATTCCAGAGTCCACTTTTTTTTTATAGTTTTTTTGCTACTGATAATCATATTCTGTGCCCAGCAACTGATATTAATTACACAAACACAGAGGAAATAATCACTGTTATATTTATAGGAATTCATTAAAATTAATATAATTATAATCTTTCTGTACAGTCCTGCCGCTGCCTTATTTTTCCTAATGTCGCTGTTTTAAACATAATGGGGATAATTAGTCGTTTAATGAGTTGCTCTGGAAATAAGACAATTACTGCATTATGCTGTCCTGCCAGGGTTTGGACAGCCGCCTGGTAATTGGTAAGGCTGACGGTTTTCGCTGCGGTTTTGGAAGCTCTCTCTCTCTCCATGATGAGCTGTTCAGTTTTCCTTTCTCTGTGATTGCAATCTGGACTTTTAAAAGGGGCTTTTGTTAGAAATGTTACTATTAGCCTAGGGAGGTCTCCAGGTGATCCACTCCCTCCCCTCTCTCTCTCTCTCACTCAAACACTCACACCTATCTCTGCTGATAATTCACAGCTGTCCGGTACACTCAGCAATACATGGCATTAACTATGGGGCTGTCTCTCCAATCCTTCCTGTCGATCTCATATTATACGATTAGATATAATTATGTTTATTTTCATTGAACATTATTCACATTAAAGCAAAGCGCCACATTATAATTAAAACATCTTCATTTGTACATGTGGGGACACAATAACTGATATGAGCAGCTGCTTCAAACTATTATTACTTTATTGTTATTTAGTAACTTGTGGAAGGTGGTAGCGCATAGGATCTCCTGTATATACTGTATCTTACTCAGAATGTGCTTATTGCATTGTTCACATATTGTGTTCTTATAAATTGTGCTGTTTGCTTTCTGTGCCCGTGAGCAGTTATTCTCTTTCCTTTTATACCTGGGGTCATAGGTTATTTCAGGGCCTATTGGCTATTACCATTTGATTTATTGTGATATTTGCTTTGCATATTTTTTGTATACTTGCTATGACTAAAGTTTTGAGATTGACTAATACCTGCATTAACATTCCTTGCTCTTTGCTAACTGCTTGGGCACCTGACTAGATGCTTCCTTCCGGCAACCAGCACTATCTGCCCTACAAACCGTTCCAAGCATATCGAGTGCTAATACCAGCCCTTTTTACCCCAAACATTGTACGCAGACAAGACGTGAGGTAAAATCCAAAAGAAAGACTGTTTATTGTACAGATATGAAGGCTTTTTATACACTTGAAAAGTAGGTTGGTCACCACATGAACAAAAACCCAACTATTTACCCAAAACATCACACAATGGTTTATGTAACAAGATAGCGCTGACTCATGGCTAAGCCCACCATAAAGGATCCTCCAAGAGCTAGTCAAATTATCCAACATATACTAGAAACATTAAAGTGGATGTAAACCCACTCTCATCCTTTCTAAACTACTGCAATATTGGTTATCTAGAAGGATATACATGCCTCCTGCATGTAAACGTATCTGTCAAATGTCTCCCCTCTGTCTGCTATGAGACCCGAAAAACTGCAGATTTTGTGGGTGGGTCTGTTTTCCAGGGCTCAGTGGGTGGAGTCGTGATGCCAGTAGTCTCCCCGCCCCCTCTACACTCCCCTTATCAACATGCATTTTCTCCTGTGTATTTCTTACACTGAACTTCTGCTATGATCACTAACATCCCGTCAAAACACAAAAAAGGCCCCCCATGACTTCAGCATGCCAAATCATGCTGAGGTGTGGAACAACCAATCCTTGCAGAGCAGCCGAAGAAAGGAGTCGGAGGGAATTAAAAAAATAATGCATGTCTCTTAGCCTAGTAAACGAGATATGTAAATCACCTGTCACTCACAGCAAGGGGGAGGATTTGATAACGTTTTTCTCTGTTTGTCCAGATTTATCTCACTAAACAATAACATGGGATTGCTCAGAGCTGGATTAACTCTTTGTGGCAAGACTGGGCTCAAATGATAGGGAATCTTATACTCTACATTATGACAGAAAAAAAAAAAATGGGTTGGTGTCTGTGCAATTGCATTCTTTCTTTGAATTCTGTTCAAACCCAGGGTGTCAGAGGTGTCAGGAGGCTTGCAAGGGCAGTGCAACCTTGGAAGTGAATGGACCGAAAGGAAAGTGCAGCAGCTGGTAAGGAAGGCAATGCCAGAGCAAGGGGTCGATCTCATTGACACAAGAACCAAGGGTGGCCGGAATTGCACCCATGCCTTGCTAGAGGGGAGAGTGGCTATATCAGCCTGCTTTCAGAGGGACATTGTGAGTTTGGCAGAATGGGTCAAGGCTCAACTAATACCATTGCTAGCGGTTGGGGACCTGGTGGAGGATTGCTCACATATCAGGTCAATAAGCCCAGTATTGGTGAATGCTTAAATACCTACAGCTGGTTTGCCCCCTGCCTCCTTCCATACTGATATGAGCAAGGTGATTGAGAGCTTAGTGAAGAATACTACAGCATTGGTCAATAAGGGATTATGGAACCTTCGGTTCTACTCAGGGCAGATTCCAACCCCTGCTGGAGAGCAAGAGTTTGAAAGTTGGATGGGTCAGGCCATACAAGCGATGGAAGTGAGAGACTTTCTGACTATATGTTACCAGAGTGGATCAAATTCTACACCAGATCATCCTGAAGAAAGGGATTGACCCTGTGATGCTGACAAAGTCCATTTGGAACTAACTCTGCAGGGTGCTAGACCTGATCATACGATTGTACTGAGATGTTACTTAAGGGAACACAAGAGGTTCCTACTGACCCTGAGATGGTATAAGAAGCCTTACTAGATAAAAAGAATCAGGGATTCATAGAGCTGTCAAAGCTTAATCTCAAGACAGAGAAGGTGTCAGCTCAGATGATTCAGGCAGAAGAGTGAGTCCTTGAGGAGGATAGTGATGAGGAGACTGAGGCGAAATGAATACTCAAACCCTCCCATTGTTATGTCCGTCAGTGAGACAGCCCCAGTTGAGTTGCTGACTCAAATCTATCAGGTTCAGGGCAAGATGCAATGGAGGCTCAGGCAAACATGCAAATAGCTAAGCCTAATCTAAAAAAAGGGCTTTTGTTGTGGAGAACCAGGACATTTCTGAGCCCAGTGCCCTCAGAAGAAGGTTGAACCAGATCTTACAGCCAAGATGCTGAAAGTCTTAGGCCCCTTTCACATGAGGCGGACTCCGCTTGCACGGAGCCCGCCTCTGTCCGTCGGCTCAGCGGGAGATCTATCCGTTGATCTCCGCTGAGCCGGCGGATGACAAGCCTCTCTCCGCTCACTGAGCGGGGAGGGGCTTGCGAGCGCCGCTGGTCTCTATGGAGAGATCGGATGAAAACGGACAGTGTGTCCGTTTTCAGCAGATCTCACCCAATCGATCCGCCAGCGACGGATGTGGACGTGGGGCCATACGTCTGCTTTTGGCGGATCGGACCGGGTCGGATGTCAGCGGACATGTCTCCGCTGACATCCGACGCTCCGACGTCCGTCCATGGGAAAGGGGCCTTACAGTAAACTCTTCTTTGTTCAGAAGGCAGGAAAGTTCAAGCGGTGTCCGTTTAGGAGCAACCTGAGAACCCCGACAAAGTCCAGACCTCCAAAAGTGAAAAGAATGGGAAGAGCAAGAAGAAGACCTCAGGGCGTATACTTACAACCCCACCCAAGCCGGATTGCAAGCCATCTAAGTTAGGAAAAAGGGCACAGCGTAGCAATGCTTCCCCACATCCCAAGGCCAGCAGTTAGTAAGGAAAGAAGGAAACTTGGCCCACCCTAAAAAGCAAGCTGACCTGTAAGAAAGACACATAGGTTCTTCCCTCATCGTGTCAGTGCTAGTGGAAGGCGTCTACACCAAGGCCTTACTGGACACCGGAGCACATGTAACACTGTTATACAGAGACTTCTATAACAAACACTTGAAGCATATTCCCCTGTGTAAGCTGGAAGAGCTGGAGATTTGGGGAACTTGGGTCTAAGAAACTTCCCTTACGATGGATACATCCCAATCAATCTCACCTTTTGGGCCATCCATAGCAAGGAAGATAGAAATATTTGACACACTGGCTGTTGTGTGTCTCTGACCCCTGGGGGCTGAACAAAACTCAATGTTGATTGGGACCAACACTGACCTGGTGAGGAGGCTACTGGTTCTATTGGATGTAAACCAGGACATTTCTAAGAAGGAATCAACCCAGGTCGGATCAAGCGCCTCGAGGCGATTCAGTTCGCAGTTGCAGCGCTATACAAATCTTTCATTCATTTATAAAGGAAGATTCTGTGCTTAGAGGAATACACCCCCAATTGCATAAAGCCTTTAAGCTAGTGGTGAAATAACAGAGAACCGGAGTTTAAACCATTCCGAGAAAGAGCAAGACGGGTACCACTCAATAATCTGGAAGATCTCTGGGATCAGCTTCTGAGATGAAGAAGTCGGGAGTAATTCAGGAGTCCAGGAAACCTTATGCCTCCCCTATTATCACGTACCTTACAGCGGAGTCCGGATGCTGGGGGTGGCCTCGTGCACGGTTCCGGTCCCAACACCCCTGGTGGTAGGAACAGGGAGTGCTGGGGCACGAAAGGGTGCAAGTGCCTGCGGCTGGTAGACTGGTGCTTGGAAGTACCGGTTCTTCTGGAGAGCTGGTGTATAGGTTGGTAACCAAGGCTGTACTCAGTGAAGGCCGAACAGGTGGGTGTAGGCACTGCGAGGTCGAGACAGGAAACAGGTCGGCAACTGGCTGGCAAACAAGGTACAAAGCGGAAGGCAAGTTCGTGGTCAAAAGCAGGCAAAAGGTTGGCAACTGGCTGGCAAACAAGGTACAAAGCGGAAGGCAAGTTCGTGGTCAAAAGCAGGCAAAAGGTTGGCAACAGGCAGGTGATGAGGTACCAAATCGGAGAGCAGAGACGTAGTCCAGGAATCCAAGCCGAGGTCAAACCAGAGGAAACAGTCAATAAGCAGGGTCAATCCAGGAAGGGTAACAGGAAAACCGGGTGAATCAGGAACAAGGTAGCAGGTACTCCAGGCAGGTATTCAGGACATAAGACTGAAGACGATCCAGCACTGACACCATGTGAAGGCCCTGTTTATATAGGGCGCCTTGTGCTGGGATTGGTGGAGGTGAGGGTCCGTGCGCGATTGCGCACACACGTTCGTGCTGACGTGGGAGTGCGTGCCCTCGTTCGTATTGGTAGACGAGGACGCGCACATGTTAGCGTTGGTACGCGGGTACGCCCGCACGTTCGGTTCCGTTGGGAAGGCTGCGCATGGGTATTGGCGCTCGCAGAGTGGGGATTCACTCCTACTGGACGAGGACGGGCATGGAAAGCGTGAGTTCTCTGACATTGCCCCCTCCTTAGGGGCAGCCTCCGGATGCCTCTTTGAAACGAACCCTGGGAGCGGGAACGGTGAAAAGCCTGTATGAGTCTCTGAGCATGAAGATTCGTTCTTGGTTCCCAGGAATTTTCTTCTGGGCCAAAACCTTTCCATTTAATTAAATATTGGTCCTCTCCTTGCCGTTTTCTGTGGTCCAGGATAGCTTCAATTTCAAATTCTTCTTCCCCATTCACTCTGATAGCTTCCGGAGGCCCTACTTCACGATCTGGAAAGGAATTTGGAACATCAGGTTTAAGTAGGGAAACGTGAAATACCGGATGTATCCTGAATGAGGCGGGGAGTTCAAGTTTATAGGCCACTGGGTTGACCTTTCTCTTGACAGGGAAAGGGCCCAAGTATCTAGGTCCCAATTTCTTGGAGGGGCATGCCAGTTTTAAATTTGTGGTAGATAGCCACACACGATCTCCTACCTCCAAGTTCAATTCTCCCCTTCTCTTCTTGTCGAAATATTTCTTATCATCCTCCTGTGCTTTAGCAATAGTTTCCCTGAGCACCTGGTTGTTGGAGGAAAGGAAATCCAATCTATCCTGAACAGCCGGTACAGAGGATTCGGGCACAAGTGCGGGTAGAAAGGAGGGATGGAATCCGTAGTTGGAGAAAAATGGTGATTGGTTCGTGGTGGAGTGGATGGAATTGTTGAATGCAAATTCTGCCAAAGGAAGCAGTGAGGCCCAATCCTCTTGGGAAAACGAGGAGAAGCAACGTAGGTATTGTTCCAACGTTTGATTGGTACGTTCGGTCTG
Source organism: Lithobates sylvaticus (assembly GCA_028564925.1). Taxonomy (NCBI): domain Eukaryota; kingdom Metazoa; phylum Chordata; class Amphibia; order Anura; family Ranidae; genus Lithobates; species Lithobates sylvaticus. The sequence continues at coordinate 75,852,795 of CM053033.1, read as the reverse complement.
CCCGTTGGTCTGTGGATGGTAAGCTGAAGAGAGACTACATTTAATACCTAGTGCCTTGCATAATGACCTCCAAAACTTGGATGTGAATTGTACTCCACGGTCAGAGACGATGTCACTGGGGATTCCATGGAGTCTGACAACTTCTTTAATGAAGATCCTGGCGGTTTCAATAGCTGAAGGTGTCCCTTTCATGGGAATGAAATGTGCCATCCGGGAAAAGCGGTCTACCACCACGAAAATGGAAGAGAACCCTTTAGAGGGGGGAAGCTCCACAATAAAATCCATGGCGATTTTGTCCCATGGCCTTTCGGGAATGGGCAGTGGTTTCAGCAGGCCCCATGATTTATTTTTACTGCTCTTGTTTCTTAGACAGATCAGACAAGAGTTGACATAATTCCTGCAGTCCTTGGCCAGATTTGGCCACCAGAAGTGTCTCTGGATTAGATCCACAGTCTTGTGGCCCCCAAAGTGACCCGCCAGAGGATAGTCATGGCAGGCCTGTAAGACGGTGGTGCGTAGGTCTTGAGGGATGAAAATTTTATTGTCTAGCCAAAAAAGCCCATCCTTCTCCTGAAGGTTGGTGCCCGGAGGTAACTGTGTTTTCACGGAGGCTTGGCGGAGCTGTGTCATGAAACTGGATTGGGTCAGTAGGAAATTCCCTGCTTGTAGGATAGTATCCGGTGGAGACGGGGTTTCAAGTTCTGTGAACATTCGGGATAAGGCATCGGGTTTAACGTTTTTGGATCCAGGGCGATAAGTAATATGAAAATTAAAACGGGAAAAGAAAAGAGCCCATCTGGCCTGTCGGGGTCTAAGGCGTCTGGCAGTTCTGAGGTACTCTAAATTTTTGTGATCTGTGAAGATCAGTATCGGATGTGCTGCCCCTTCCAGGAGGTACCGCCATTCTTCCAAGGCTAGCTTTATTGCTAGGAGTTCTCGGTCACCTACGTCATAGTTCCTTTCCGACACACCTAGTTTTCTGGAAAAGAAGGCCACCGGATGCATTAGAGACTTGGGTCCTTGGCGTTGAGACAGGATGGCCCCTACCGCACTCTCCGAAGCATCGACCTCCAGAGTGTAGGGTAATGCAGGGTCAGGGTGTTTTAGTACTGGGGCGGAGGTAAATGCCCTTTTTAATAGGTCGAAGGCGGCTTGGGCCGCTGTAGTCCACTGGAAGCGGCTTTGCTTCTTGGTGAGCTGAGTGATGGGTGCGATGATCTTGGAGAAGTTCTTGATAAACTTTCTATAAAAGTTAGAGAATCCGATAAAACGTTGTACCCCTTTCTTGTCATTTGGGGGCGGCCAGGACATGATGGCAGAGACCTTCTGGGGATCCATGGCTACACCCCCAGTTGATATCACCAGGCCGAGGAAGTGAATGGTCTGGCGTTCGAATTCACATTTTTCGGCCTTTGCGTAAAGTCCATGTTGCCTTAATCTGCCCAGAACTTGTTTTACATGATCACGATGTACTTCTAGAGAGGTGGAAAATATCAGGATATCGTCCAGGTAGACAATTACAAAGGAATCTAGAAAGTCTCTGAAAATATTATTAACAAAATGTTGAAAAGTGGCCGGGGCGTTGCATAGTCCAAATGGCATGACTAAATATTCGAAGTGGCCAAAACGTGTTCGGAATGCTGTCTTCCATTCGTCCCCTTTGCGTATCCTGATCAGGTTATAGGCCCCACGTAGGTCCAACTTCGTGAATATTTTTGCTGAGCGGAGTCTCTGAAATAATTCCGGGACTAGTGGAAGCGGGTACCGGTTTTTAATTGTCACTTTATTCAGATCCCTGTAATCAGTGGCGGAACTACCGCCATAGCGACACACGCGGCCGCTATGGGGCCCGCAGCAGCTATGGGGCCCCTGGGGAGGAGGAGCAATGCATACTGCCGCCGGGGGCCCTGGGGGGGGGGGGGACGAGCACTGCCCGCACGGTCCTCCAGCCAGGGGAAGTGAGGAGAGGAAGAGGCGCGCTGTCCAAGCAGAGCGCTGTGTTATAGCTTTTATTTGAATGTCCTGTGTGTTCCCGGGGCTCACCGTCACATAGCCCCACCTCTTGGCCCGGCGCTTTTGATAGACAGAACGCCGGTCCAATGCGGGACATGTGACGTCATCAAAGGCGCCGGGCCAAGAGGTGGGGCTATGTGACGGTGAGCCCCGGGAACACACAGGACATTCAAATGAAAGCTGTTACAGCTCTCTGCTCTCTGTGACAGCGCGCCTCTTCCTCTCCTCACTTCCCATGGCTGGGGGACCGTGCGGGCGGTGCTCGCCCCCCCCCCCACTCTGAGACAGCCCCACGCTCGCCAATAGCCATTGATTTGAGGGCTGCTGCAGTCTGGCTCACCTCTTCCACTGCACAGGTGAGGCTGCATTGGGCACGGGGGAGGCTGCATTGGGCACGGGGGAGGCTGCATTGGGCACGGGGGAGGCTGCATTGGGCACGGGGGGCTGCATTGTGCACGGGGGAGGCTGCATTGGGCACGGGGGAGGCTGCATTGGGCACGGGGGAGGCTGCATTGGGCAAGGGGGAGGCTGTATTGGGCACGGGCGAGGCTGTATTGGGCACGGGGGAGGCTGCATTGGGCACGGGTCAGGCTGCATTGGGCATGGGCACGGGTCAGGCTGCATTGGGCAAAGGTGAGGCTGCATTGGGCACGGGTCAGGCTGCATTGGGCATTGGTCAGGCTGCATTGGGCAGGCCACGCTGCATTGGGCAAAGGTGAGGCTGCATTGGGCACTGAACATGCTGCATTGGGCACAGGCAGGTGAGGCTGAATTGGGCGCAGGCAGGTGAGGCTGAATTGGGCGCAGGCAGGTGAGGCTGCATTGGGCGCAGGCAGGTGAGGCTGCATTGGGTGCAGGCAGGTGAGGCTGCATTGGGCGCAGGCAGGTGAGGCTGCATTGGGCACAGGTGAGGCTGCATTGGGCACGGGTGAGGCTGCATTGGGCACAGGTGAGGCTGCATTGGGCACTGAACATGCTGCATTGGGCACAGGTGAGGCTGCATTGGGCACTGAACATGCTGCATTGGGCACAGGCAGGTGAGGCTGCATTGGGCACAGGCCACACTGCATTGGGCACAGGCCACACTGCATTGGGCATGGGTGAGGCTGCATTGGGCACGGGTGAGGCTGTATTGGGCATGGGCAGGCCACACTGCATTGGGCACAGGTGAGGCTGCATTGGGCAAAGGTGAGGCTGCATTGGGCACTGAACATGCTGCATTGGGCACAGGCAGGTGAGGCTGCATTGGGCGCAGGCAGGTGAGGCTGTATTGGGCGCAGGCAGGTGAGGCTGCATTGAGCGCAGGCAGGTGAGGCTGCATTGGGCAAGGGTGAGGCTGCATTGGGCACAGGTGAGGCTGCATTGGGCACTGAACATGCTGCATTGGGCACAGGTGAGGCTGCATTGGGCACTGAACATGCTGCATTGGGCACAGGCAGGCGAGGCTGCATTGGGCACAGGCCACACTGCATTGGGCACAGGCCACACTGCATTGGGCATGGGTGAGGCTGCATTGGGCACGGGTGAGGCTGTATTGGGCATGGGCAGGCCACACTGCATTGGGCACAGGTGAGGCTGCATTGGGCAAAGGTGAGGCTGCATTGGGCACTGAACATGCTGCATTGGGCACAGGCAGGTGAGGCTGAATTGGGCGCAGGCAGATGAGGCTGCATTGGGCACGGGTGAGGCTGCATTGGGCACAGGTGAGGCTGCCTTGGGCACTGAACATGCTGCATTGGGCACAGGTGAGGCTGCATTGGGCACTGAACATGCTGCATTGGGCACAGGCAGGTGAGGCTGCATTGGGCACAGGCCACACTGCATTGGGCATGGGTGAGGCTGCATTGGGCACGGGTGAGGCTGCATTGGGCATGGGCAGGCCACACTGCATTGGGCACAGGTGAGGCTGCATTGGGCAAAGGTGAGGCTGCATTGGGCACTGAACATGCTGCATTGGGCGCAGGCAGGTGAGGCTGCATTGGGCGCAGGCAGGTGAGGCTGCATTGGGCACGGGTGAGGCTGCATTGGGCACGGGTGAGGCTGCATTGGGCACTGAACATGCTGCATTGGGCACAGGTGAGGCTGCATTGGGCACTGAACATGCTGCATTGGGCACAGGCAGGTGAGGCTGCATTGGGCACAGGCCACACTGCATTGGGCACGGGTGAGGCTGCATTGGGCACGGGTGAGGCTGCATTGGGCACGGGTCACACGGCATTGGGCACAGGTGAGGCTGTATTGGGCACTGAACATGCTGCATTGGGCACAGGCAGGTGAGGCTGCATTGGGCACAGGTCACACTGCATTGGGCACAGGTGAGGCTGCATTGGGCATTAGACATGCTGCATTGGGCACAAATGGGCACAGGTGAGGCAGTATTGGGCACTCTCCACACTGCATTGGGCACAGGTGAGGCTGCATTGGGCACTGGACACGCTGTATTGGGCACAGACCACGCTGCATTGGGCACAAGTGGGCACAGGTGAGGCAGTATTGGACATGGGCAGACCACGCTGCATTGGGCACAGGTGAGGATTGTTGAAGCGCTAACACCAGGTGTTTGGAGTATCTTTATCTGTTGATTAAACTTTCTGGAATACATATATTGCTATTGTGGTGTAGGATCTGGGCTCTCTTTCTTTCTTCCTTCTCAGACTCGAACCACACACCCTTTGAGCCCCGCCCTTTAAACCACGCCCACTATTTAATTTAAGCCCCGCCATTTTTTGTGGGGGGGGGGCCCATACAACATTTTGCTATGGGGCCCTGTGATTTCTAGTTACGCCCCTGCCTGTAATCCACACATGGGCGGAGCGAGTGATCCCTTTTTTCAACAAAGAATATTCCGGCTCCTGCTGGGGAGGAGGAATGTCGGATGAACCCCTTTTTGAGGTTCTCATCGATGTACTCCTTGAGAACCAGGAGTTCGGGTTCGGACAGGGGAAAGATCCGCCCGAAAGGAATTTCGGCCCCAGGTAGTAGCTCAATCGGGCAGTCGTAGACCCGATGGGGAGGAAGGGTGTCTGCTTTCTGTTTATCGAACACGTCCAAGAAGTTGTGGTACACTGGTGGCACCAACTCTTTGAATTCAGAGTCCGTTCTTAGGCACCCAATGACTGGTGAAATATGGTGGAAGGTTTTGAGACAGTTCTGTAGACAGTAAGAGGACTGAAAAGTCACCTCACCGGTGACCCAATTAACCTGGGGATTGTGGGCCTGTAGCCAAGGCATTCCTAGGATGACAGGAAACAAAGGTGAGGAGATGACATCTAGACGGAGTAGCTCCTGGTGACCTGGTGGGATGCTGGTGAACAGGGGTTGTGTCTCCAGAGTAATAGGCCCGGACTTGATGTTTGACCCGTCTGCTAGCCGTATGGAGAGTTGATGCTGCTTAGGTGTTAGTGGGATGTTATGTTGTAGAGCGAAGGCATGATCCACAAAGCAGCTACAGGCGCCAGAGTCAATTATAGCCTGGACTCGGAGTATTCTTTCTGGGAGCTGTAAGGAAATAGGAACAGCGATGTGAGCGGCTTTTATTAGAGACAAGGCGAAAGGCACACGGGATGATGAATTGAACTTACGGATCTTGTTCGGGCATGTGTTGGCGTAGTGCCCAGCTTCCCCACAGTAGAGGCAGAGGTTGTTCTGGCGACGCCGCTGTTTCTCCTCGGGTGATAATGGTGAGCGGAGTAGGCCGACTTGCATGGGCTCTGGTGCTCCTGAGGTGGCAGCAGGCACATGGGAGACGGGAGTAGGAGGGTAGTTGGGACCTTTGGGTAACACCCATGTGGGGCGTGTCAAGCTGGACCTCTCGGACCTCCGCTCTCTCAAGCGACGGTCTATCTGGATAGACAGCTGAATCAAATCCTCCAAAGAACTAGGGATTCCCACTCGGGCTAGCTCATCCTTCAGTGCTTCGGAGAGGCCTATGCGGAATTGATAGAGGAGTGCGGCGTCGTTCCAAGAGGTGTCGGAACTCCACCGCCTAAAGTCTGTTACGTAGTCCTTTACTGGCCGGCGCCCTTGTTGGAGGGCATGGAGGCTGGCCTCTGCTGTTGTGGTGCGCTGAGGATCATCATACAGTTTGGCCATTTCATCCAAAAATGAGTCCAGGGTATCCAGAAGAGGGCTGGCTTGTTCCAACATACGGTGGGCCCAGGTTTGAGGCTCCCCTTATAGTAGGGAGACTATGAACCCCACCTTAGTGCTCTCCAGGGAGAAGGTACGGGGTTGTAGCAGGAAGTAGAGCCGACAAGCATTCCTGAAGGAGCGGAACTTGCTGCGGTCCCCTGAAAACCGTTCCGGTGGGGGCACACGAGGTTCTGGGGTGGCATCATTACTGTGGGTGCTGATGCAGAGGTTGCTGAGCCGGAAAGCCGGGATGTCAGGGGGGCCTGATGAGTTTCAGAGCCTGGGGACATGGATTCCACTCTCTGTTCCAGTTGATGATAGCCATCTCGCAGGCCCTGGACTGCCTGGGTAAGGGCCGACATCTGTTGGCACAGAGCTTCCAAAGGCGAGGCACCCCCTTCGGACTCCATTCTGGCTGGATCGTACTATCACGTACCTTACAGCGGAGTCCGGATGCTGGGGGTGGCCTCGTGCACGGTTCCGGTCCCAGCACCCCTGGTGGTAGGAACAGGGAGTGCTGGGGCACGAAAGGGTGCAAGTGCCTGCGGCTGGTAGACTGGTGCTTGGAAGTACCGGTTCTTCTGGAGAGCTGGTGTATAGGTTGGTAACCAAGGCTGTACTCAGTGAAGGCCGAACAGGTGGGTGTAGGCACTGCGAGGTCGAGACAGGAAACAGGTCGGCAACTGGCTGGCAAACAAGGTACAAAGCGGAAGGCAAGTTCGTGGTCAAAAGCAGGCAAAAGGTTGGCAACTGGCTGGCAAACAAGGTACAAAGCGGAAGGCAAGTTCGTGGTCAAAAGCAGGCAAAAGGTTGGCAACAGGCAGGTGATGAGGTACCAAATCGGAGAGCAGAGACGTAGTCCAGGAATCCAAGCCGAGGTCAAACCAGAGGAAACAGTCAATAAGCAGGGTCAATCCAGGAAGGGTAACAGGAAAACCGGGTGAATCAGGAACAAGGTAGCAGGTACTCCAGGCAGGTATTCAGGACATAAGACTGAAGACGATCCAGCACTGACACCATGTGAAGGCCCTGTTTATATAGGGCGCCTTGTGCTGGGATTGGTGGAGGTGAGGGTCCGTGCGCGATTGCGCACACACGTTCGTGCTGACGTGGGAGTGCGTGCCCTCGTTCGTATTGGTAGACGAGGACGCGCACATGTTAGCGTTGGTACGTGGGTACGCCCGCACGTTCGGTTCCGTTGGGAAGGCTGCGCATGGGTATTGGCGCTCGCAGAGTGGGGATTCACTCCTACTGGACGAGGACGGGCATGGAAAGCGTGAGTTCTCTGACACCTATCGTGGTGAGGAAGAAGAACGGATGCTGCGGATGTGTATCAATTACAGAACCTTGAACAGGAGGACCATTCCTGAATACCACCCCTCATATTAAAGATGCTCTTCAGAGTTTGTCCAGGGTGACATGGTTAGGTATGTTGGACTTGAAGAATGGATACTACCAGATACCTATGCACCCTGACGATAGGGAGAAGACAGCATTTATTTGCCCACTGGGGTTCTTCGAGTTTAACAGAATGCCTCAGGGACTGTCGGGGGGGGGGGGTGAGGCCACATTTCAGAGGCTGAGGGAGCATACTGTTGATGACATAAACCTGAACAAGGTCCAGGGCCGGATTAACATAGGGGCTATTGGAGCTGCAGCTCCAGGCCCCTTTCTCAAGATAGGCCCATTTGCCCCAAAAAAAAAAAATATTAAAAAAAAAAAAAAAAAAGATCGACTTTGAGGGTTGTAGCTTAGCGATCAGGAGTCACAGAGACCACATTTGGGGGGTAGGTAGCTAAAGACCTACTCCAGCACTGGTTAAAATATGGGGATGCTTTCATCTATGGTTCTGGAGATATGGGGCTTGTGCAGTCGATCAGGAGCTACATACAGAGCGGCCAGTTTAAATACAATCTGGGAGGATGAACTCACAGGGCTTATAATAATTATTTGTATATTACTTATGGTAATTAACCCCTTGCCACCCAGGCCAATTCTGACACTTCTCTCCTACATGTAAAAATCATCATTTTTTTTAAAGAAAATTACTCAGAAACCTCAAGCATTATATATGTTGTTTTAGCAGACACCCTATGGAATAAAATGGTGGTCTTTGCAACTTTTCATGTTACACAATATTTGCGCAGCAATTTTTCAAACATTTTTTTTGGAAAGAAACTGTTTCATTCATAAAAAAAAAAACTAAAGTCAGCACGATTTTTTTTGTGTACTAAGCGATGCTTTACATTTTTTTACAGGTTACATGTTTAGAGTTACAGAGGAGGTCTAAGGCTAGAATTATTGTTCTCACTCTAACGATCGTGGCATATGTAACCTGTGTGTATCTGGCTCTGATACTAACCAGTGCCTACCCAGCCACTGACTAGTATCTCCCCCCAGCCTGTCCCCACACACCCTCTCACCTGCTGACCTGTGGATGGGGGGAATCACTCCTGCAGTGTTATTGTGTTCTGCCAGTGAATACGATGATCAGTGTTACTAACTATAGCTGGCAGCACTGATTGTTTTGGGGAAAACCTGACAGGCTGGTTGTACTCAAGTCGGTAAATAGGTTGACTTGTGTAAAACCAGGTAGCCCATACATAGATTGACTATGGCTGGTCTCTGCTTAATTGGTGTAATTTCAATCCATGTATGGCCCGCTTAACCACTACGCAGTCCCTAAACATCCTTCCACAAACCTTTACATTTTTCCTTCCCAGATTCCTTCATCCTCCTCTCCTATACATGGTGCCCACTGTCATACTCTCCACATTTCTCTCCTGTACATACTGCTTACTGTCATACCCTCCACACTCCTCTCCTGTACATAGTGCCCACTGTCATACACTTCTCTCCCGTACATAGTGCCCACTGTCGTACCCTCCACACTCCTCTCCTGTACATACTGCTCACTGTCATACCCTCCACACTCCTCTGCTGTGCATACTGCCCACTGTCATACTCTTCACACTCCTCTCATGTACATAGTGCCCACTGTTAAACCCTCCACATTCCTCTCCCTCACCTGCACATACGTCCCATTTTTATACCATCCATTCTCCTCCCCTATGCCTCTTACCCACAAAAACAGTTCTTTAAAATTATACTGAATATCCTCAATGTTACCAGCTCTATAATGGGAACACTTTTGTTAGTTTAACTAAAGGAAATCTCAGTCCTCATATTTGTTCTGCCCCATTATTAGTACTTATTTAATTTTGTAATTACTATTGTGATGTATAGAGGAACATAGGGGATGTCAGCTACTCTAAATATATCACTTGTAAAAAAAGTGTCCCTGAAAATATTTTTGAAATGTTGGCAACTATGCGGGTCAGTAGGGGGCCCCATGAGAGGCTCCTGGGTTCCAATGATATTAAAGCGGTAGTAAACTTTTCTAACATTACTATTTTTTAGAGTCCCCGAGGTAGGTTGTGCCATAATGTACAAGTATGCACAGCATATTAGCACATTAGGGTACAATTAAATTGTCAGACTGAGCCCTCCAGTGCTGTGCTGTGATCAATCCGGCCCTGCGCTTCCATCTTCACCCGGTCTTCCTTCTGGGTTCTGTGCCTTCGGTCACTTGCCTTGGCTGGGCTGCGTTGATGTTATTCCCACGCATGCTCATGTGCATCCTCTTTCTCTCATCCCCCCCTTTCTCTCTCATCCTCTTTCCCTTACCCCTCACACCTCTTTCATCCTCTTTCTCTCTCTCTCTCTCTCTCTCTCTCTTTCTCTCTCTCACCCTCTCTCTTTAATTTAATTTGTTCTAACAAAAAATAGTTTGCATTTTTTATTTATTGTTTATAAAAGGCCCCACCAAAATCCTCAGCACCAGGCCCATGATGTTCTTAATCTGGCCCTGACAAGGTCCTTGTGTACTTGAACAACAGTATTGTGTTCAGAAAGACCTTAGAGGAGCATGAAGCAACTGTTTTACCCCAGAGAATCTCTTGAAAGAATTTTGATGTCTCGGGGAACCCAAAACCAATCCTTGTTGGTCAGTTGGAAAAATGCACACTTACATTGATTGCCAGGGGCAACCAACTTAAAAAGCTATAAATTCTAAAAAAAAAAGAGCATTTTAAAAATATAAATGTAGCGGGGTTCTACCCCTTTTAGGGGAAGAGACTACATTTCCCATAATTCCCCAGGCTCCCAGGCTGCTTGCTTCCGCCCGGGAGGCTGCTGGGGGAGGTTATAAAAAGGAAGAGCGGAGACCGCCTCTTTCTCTTGGGACACTTCCTCTTCTGAGGCCGGACAGGACTGGCCTGCCTCTGCTGACAGAGCTGGTGACGCGGAGAAGACAGCCAGTGGAGACACCTGTGCGGACCGGAGCTGAAGGCCTGAAGCCTGGGCCTTGCAGCCGATGGAGTGAGACTCTCACCCCTCAGAGTCCACAGCAGCGGAGCGGAGACTTCCCCTTACTGTCGGTCGGACAGAGCTGATGACCGGAGTTCAGGGCTGTGACTGAGGAGACCGGACGCCGCCATTGAAGAGACCAGAGCCACCATTGGAGGGACCGGAGCTGAGGACGGTACCCAAGGATTGGTGAGAGAGCCGAGAGGCTCATCCTGCATTGACACACACGTTTTATGCCTATTGAACTGCCTAGGCGCAATTTACCTCAGAGCAGCAATGTTACTTTTTGTGGATTACAAAGACACCATTTAAAGCTACATGTGCACCACCTCTACAGATTCATTGCCGGTGAAGAACACTGTACTAGTACAAGGACTGAGCTCTATTGCTAGGGATCAGGCCTGGTCCGTTAGGTAGGCGCAGATAGATTTATTGCACCTCAGGGGTGCATAGCAGACGGTCGCCACACTGGGCGCTCCGTTTCCCCACCGCCAGTTGTTACATATGTGTGTACATGTTAAAGTGCATATTGCAGGGACCTGCTAAAGTATTGTAAGTCATATGTTCAAACGCATGTTGCTATTTCTTTTCCTTACTGACAAAAGTAAAGCCAGTTATTCTTATTTCAGCAGTCTGCTTGTGAGTTCATACCAATTACACTTAGAGTATAAGCTAAGTTTTATGTGCATAGGGACGTACCCCTTTACTAACTGTGCCAGAGTGGGTAGAGCCAAATTGCCAGGGGTTGGTGGAGCTGTACTCAGGGACCCAAAACAAACCAGCGGCTCTCTTAACTGGGGGTAGCGCTACACGTGGGGGCTCGTAATCCGGGATCCTGAGTCAGCGGGAAAAGCCGCCAGAAGGTGCCGGCATGGACCCAATAGAAGTGGGACGGTGGTCCGCAACATGGGCCGCTGACCCAGCCGCAGCAGCAGTCATTGAACTGCCAGGGATGTGGCAGAGAGAGGCAGTCAAGCAGCTCATAATGTCATTATCCCCATGCCAGAAGTCATGGATAATGGACATGAGAAATGATGCTGGGTACACATACGCCTTAATAGAATGGAAGGAAGAGACTCCAGAGCAGTTCAGGAGCCAAAGTATACAGGCACCGAATGGTCAGGCCTACCAATTGCTGCATGCGCTGCCGCGCAAGGGAGACTGTTCTCCTATGAAAGCCATTCTATCCCCAAAGAAGGAAGAGCAGAAGGGCGCGGAAAGTCCCGCACCCGCACAGACTACTCTTAGTGCAGAACTGTGTGCTGTCCTAGGGGAAATTGTGACCCAGTGCAGAAGAGACCCCGGGGACTACCCAATGTCGGGATACAGGAAACTCCGGATGTTTTCTGGGAGGACACCTGTACCCTCGGGAGAAGAGGGATTTGAAGAGTGGTTAGATGGTGCCACGCAGGCCTTAGAAGAATGGGAGGTCTCAGAAGGCAGAAAGAAGCAAAGGATTGTTGAAAGCCTAAAAGGGCCTGCCTTAGAGGCCATACGCAATCTGAAGACAAGCAAAAAGGATTGCACTGCCCAGGACTACATAGACATCCTGGAAGGTGTGTTTGGTGGGACAGAAAAAGTCACAGAACTTACCTATCAACTGGAACACTGTTACCAGAAGACAGGGGAGAAGCTGTCAGAGTACATGGGACGCATAGACAAGATCCTGCATAGGATTATCCTGAAGAAGGGGATAGATCCAGGGAAGGTAGATGAAGCCTGTGCCCAGCAGGTGATGAGGGGAGCCCAACCCCTGGACCCTGTCGCACTAGTACTACGTACCCGGCAGGACGGGAAGAGCCTGGACTACCCTGACCTCATCCGAATGGTCAGAGAAGAAGAGGCCATGTTGGAAGAGAAAAGGGAAAAGCAGGTGATGGGGTCTACAAAACTTCCAGTGGCCACGGTCAGGTCGGCCTTAACCCCTGAAAGAGACACAGAGGTAGATGCCCTGAAGTTGCAAATGTCCCAGATGATGGAGATACTGACGTCTCTAGTGGCGAAAGAGACGCCCAGTCCCAAGAAAGAAACAAGCAGGAGGGAATTGTTTCCAGCTGTTCCAGCACCAGCATCCCCACCTGACTACGGTGAGATGATTTGCTTTAATTGTGGAGGAATTGGTCATATTGCAGCTGTATGTGCCAGTCCCAAGAAGAAGAAGGCAGAAAGCCGCCAGCCGGCGGGAAACGCCAAAGGGCCCCGGTGAAGGAGTCAACCGGGTGCCCATCACCTTCAGTGAGCTCCAAGAAGCACAACAGGAAGAGAAAGCGAGGAGACCAAACCCCTCGGAAGGAACCCAGGGATCCTCAACCAAGGTGCACTCCAGAGAAAGGGGGCAAGACCCCTCCGGAGAGACACAGCACCCCCAAGCGTGAACTCTTCAAAGTGAGAGATAACAATATCCCTCAACGGGTTCACACTCCCACTAAGAGGGAGAAAATCAATGCATACCAGGCTCAAGAAAGGAGCAAGTGCAAATCAAGTGCTGGTAAAGCAAAGAGTCCAAAGAAGAGGACAGCATCAACTAGGCCCTACCCAGAGGAGCTAGTTGGTCCATCCCCTACTGTACCCATCCAGGTGGAAGGAGTGTACACGAAGGCTCTCCTAGACACTGGAGCACAAGTGACCCTATTGTACAGGGACTTCTATGACAGATACCTGAGTCATCTGCCAATACAGAAGATAGAAGAGTTGGAAATAAAGGGATTGGGAACTCAGAGTTTCCCCTATGATGGCTACCTATCCATACGGCTGACGTTTGACCCATCCGTAGCTGGGAAGTCTGAAGTGTTCGACACCTTAGCAGTGGTGTGTCCCCGCCCACCAGGAACCAGCAAGACGTCCCTGATCATAGGGACGAACACGGATCTAGTCAGAAGGCTTCTGGCCCCCCTGGTGAAGAAAGAGAATCTTTCAACTCCCAAGATCCATCCCATGCTGAAGGCAGCCTACCAGCGGTTGGTCCTAGAGCAGAAGACCCCAAGTGAGGGGATAGGAAGGGTATGGAGGCTTGGAAAAGAAGGAGCAGTGTTACAGCCTGGAGAGGTGACCTGCATGAGAGCCATGGTAAAACTTACTTGGGAGCAGCCTGGCCCCTTTGTAATGTTGGAACCCGACCCAATGGAGGGTCACTCAGGGCTGGAAGTGATACCAGAAGTAATTTCACTGAAGGACCTGAAGAAGGCTAGAGGAAGAGTCCCTGTCAGTGTGAGGAACCCCACGGAACGGCCCGTGGAGATCCCTGCCAGGATGCTTCTGGGACAGGTGAGTCCTGCTGTCCCAGTTGGCTGGTCAGAAGTGAAGGGGACGGGTGAAGGAGAAGATGTTTGGAAGAAACTCTCCATGGAAAACCCAAACCTACCTGGAGCTTGGAAAGAGAGAGCCAAGGCCCAGCTGACCAGATGGGAGAAGATTTTCTCCAAAGATGAGTTTGACGTGGGGTGTGCGAGGAGTGCCACCCATCGAATCCGCATGCAAGAGGACAAGCCATTCAGAGAGAGAGTGAGGCGAGTCCCGCTAGCAGATCTGGAGGATCTGAGGGAGCAGCTTGCGGAACTGAAGAAGACGGGAGTGATTAGGGAGTCCAGAAGCCCCTACGCCTCCCCAATTGTGGTAGTCAGGAAGAAGAATGGGTCATTGAGGCTCTGCATTGACTACAGAACTCTCAACAGGAGGACCATTCCTGACCAGTACACCACGCCAAGGATAGAAGATGCCTTGCAGAGTTTATCTGGAGCTAAGTGGTTCAGTGTGATGGACCTCAAGAGTGGGTATTATCAAATCCCCATGCATCCAGAAGATAGAGAAAAGACTGCCTTCATAACCCCAGTAGGATTCTTTGAGTTCAACAGGATGCCTCAGGGCCTATCTGGAGCTCCTGCTACGTTTCAACGCCTAATGGAAAGGACAGTTGGAGACATGAACCTCATAGAAGTCCTGGTGTACCTGGACGATGTCATTGTCTTTGGAAAGACTTTGGAAGAACATGAAGCCAGGTTGGAGAAAGTACTGAAGAGGCTCAGTGAAGAGGGACTCAAACTTTCTCCAGAGAAGTGTCGGTTCTATCAGTCCTCTGTGAACTATCTGGGACACATAGTGTCTGAAAAAGGAGTGGCTACAGACCCTGAGAAGCTGGAGGCAGTTACTTCGTGGCCAAGGCCCACAACAGTTACAGAACTTCGGTCTTTCTTGGGGTTCTGCTCCTACTACCGCAGGTTTGTGGATGGATTTGCCCGCATTGCAAAACCCCTAAACGAGCTGCTGAAGACAGAAGGAGAGGAGGATGGAATGGGGCCTAGGAGGTCCCATGAGTCGGTTCAAGACCAATGGAACTCAAGGTGTGAAGAGGCTTTCAGAACCTTGAAGAGAAGTCTCACCACAGCCCCAGTTTTGGCCTACGCTGATCCCACTAGACCATATGAGCTACACGTTGATGCCAGCTATGAGGGCCTAGGTGGAGTACTCTACCAGGAGCATGAAGACCAGCTACGACCAGTGGCTTATGTGAGCCGGAGCCTGACCCCCTCCGAGAAGAACTATCCCACCCACAAGTTGGAGTTCTTAGCCCTCAATGGGCAGTTGTTGACAAGTTGAGAGACTATTTGTATGGGGCCGAGTTTACTGTAAAGACAGATAACAACCCATTGACCTATCTATTCACCACCGCCAAGCTGGATGCAACTGGACACAGATGGTTGGCGGCGTTGTCTGGATTCAATTTCAGTCTCAAGTACAGACCAGGGGCTGGAAATAGGGATGCAGATGCCCTGTCCCGAAGATCCCATGTCATGGTCGATGACTGGGAAGACTGGACCCAAGTGGCACCAGATGGAGTGCGAGCCCTTTGTCAAGGAGCTGAACTCCAAGCCAGAGGAGGATCCAGAGCTGAAGAGATAGGAGTTACCACAGTGGGAGTCCCGAAGTGTTACTGTGGGGTAACTCAACTGGCAGAAGAGTGCCTACCGAAGCTGTCCAAGAAAGAGCTAAGGTGTGACCAATTGGAAGATCCCATGGGGAAATTGGTCCTGGAAGCCCTGGAAGACAAGAGTCCAGAGGGACTTCGCCTTCACCTTTCTAAAGAAGCTCGCCTACTGAGGAGAGAGTTGGACAAGTTGCAGGTGCATCAGGGGGTAGTCTACCGAAGGGGCCCCTCTGATGGACCAGAAGACAAGTGGCAGTTGTTTCTCCCAGAAAAGCATCGAGAGACTGTGCTGATTGCCTTACATGACCAGCATGGTCACTTGGGAGCAGAGAGGACCTTCCAACTTGTCAGAGACCGGTTTTATTGGCCCTGCATGAGGGCCGAAGTGGAGGAGTATTGCCATTCCTGTGCAAGATGCATTCAGAGAAAGACTTTACCCCATCAAGCTGCCCCAATGGGCCACCTACAGAGTGAAGGCCCAATGGATCTGGTATGCATTGATTTTCTCTGCCTTGAACCCGATTTGAGCGGATTGGGAAATGTTCTGGTGGTAACCGACCATTTCACTCGTTATGCTCAGGCTTTCCCAACCAAGGACCAGAAGGCCTCTACAGTGGCCAAGGTACTTTTGGAGAAGTATTTTGTTCACTATGGACTGCCACAGAGAATCCATTCAGACCAAGGAAGGGACTTTGAGAGTCGCCTGATCAGGAAGCTACTAGATTCTCTGGGAGTAGAGAAGACTAGAACCACACCGTATCACCCTCAAGGTGATGCCCAGCCTGAAAGGTTCAACAGGACTCTATTGAACATGTTGGGAACTCTAGAAACAGAGAAGAAGCAACATTGGAGTCAACACATTTCAGCTCTAGTGCATGCCTACAATTGCACCACAAGTGATGTGACAGGTTTTTCCCCTTACCGACTTATGTTTGGGAGAGAAGCAAGATTGCCAGTGGATTTGGCCTTTGGCATTTCCTTAGACCATGCCTCTGCTGCCTCCCACAAAGGATATGTGGACAGACTGAGGCACAGTTTGAAGATAGCTTATGAAAAAGCTCAAGCGGCCTCTGACCAGAGGGGGGCCCGAAATAAGAGGAACTTTGATTTGAAAGTTAGAGTACAGGACCTACAGCCTGGGGACCGTGTACTGTTACGGAATCTAGGGATCCCTGGAAAACACAAGATTGCTGATAGATGGAGATCAGAGCCATATATCATCTGTAGGAAACTTCCAGGATTGCCTGTCTACAAATTGAAACCAGAAGGACAGGGGCGTAACTAGAAATCACAGGGCCCCATAGCAAAATGTTGTATGGGCCCCCGCCCCCTGCAAACAGCCCCCCCCCCCCCCCCCCCCCCCCACACACACAAAAAATTAACTAATGCCATTGAACAACAGATTACCACACCCATGTGGCACAGTACCCAGGCAACAGCTTATATTAATTTTGAACAACAAAGTATGCAATATACTGTATGCAGCCCCTGAACACACATTGCTGACCCCCATGCCTTCTTACCAATTTCTGTTCTGTTATATAAAATGAAATAGTTCAACTCACCATAATACAGAATCAGTGGGAGCCCAGAGAGTGTGACTTGCCACCCTCGCCTGCCACCAGATGCAGATTGTCACTTGTCACACGTTGCGGATTGTCACTTGCCACATCCCGGATTGTCACTTGCCACACATTACGGATTGTCACTTGGCACATCACCTGCCACGTCGCCTGCCACCACATGCAGATTGTCACTTGTCACACGTTGCGGATTGTCACTTGCCACATCCCGGATTGTCACTTGCCACACATTACGGATTGTCACTTGCCACATCACCTGCCACGTCGCCTGCCACCAGATGCAGATTGTCACTTGTCACATGTTGCGGAATGTCACCTGCCACACATTATGGATTGTCACTTGCCACGTCCCGGGTTGTCACTTGCCACGTCACCTGCCACATTACAGATTGTCACGGATTGTCACTTGCCACGTCGTCTGCCACACATTACGGATTGTCACTTGCTGTGTCACTGAGTCAGTGACAGCTGATTATCAGTCAGGCAGCAGCAGAGAGATAATGTCATCTCTCTGCTTCCCGGCTGCCTGCACAGTGAGGGGGAACAGCACTGCAGGGATGCAGGGCGGGCACCGGGCAGTGAGAGATGATGTCATCTCTCTGCTCCCCCGCCCCAGCTCCCTAATTGGCCAGCCCGCTCACACCCCTGGAGCCGCCCGCTCTCACCCGCGGGGCCACCCGCGAACACCCGTGGAGCCGGCCACGGCCCGCGGAGCCACCCGCAAACACCCGTGGGGGCCACCCGCCAACACCCGCGGAGCCGCCCGCGGACCCGCTGCGCCTGTCCTCAACGGGCCCCACTTGGCTGCAGGCCCCATAGCGCCTGCATGTGCCGCTATGGCGGTAGTTCCGCCACTGCAGAAGGAAGGTTGGGGCCTTTGAAGACCTGGCATAGGAATCACTTGCTCCCACTCACTGAAGCAGTCAGAATGCCTCCAGCAAGAGATGTACCTGAATCTGTTTCCATTCTGGATACCCCCAGGCCTAACACTAGGTCTCAAACATCCCAAGCTAGGGATGGACAGGACCCCCAATCAGAGGAAGAAAGAGGAGAACTTGAATGGCTATGGCCTTCCTCAACTCCAGGAAATTCCGCCATAGATCTTCCACCTACTGAAGATGTGGAAGATAACACATTGAACCCAGAAGCCACAGAGTTTGTGCCATTCAGTGATGTGCCTGAGTGCTGGGAAGATATCCCTGGTCTCTACCCAGAACAAGAAGTAGATGTTCCAGAGCCAGAGATGTTGCCAGAATGTGTTCCTGAAGAAGTTCCAAGAGAACAGAGAGCTCGCAGAGTTGTGAAGCCTCCCAAGAAGTTAACTTACCCCAAGATGGGAGAAAGTTCAGAGGACTCTGTTACTACAGCAAGGAGAAGTGCTGAAAGCCCTGACCCTTCCGCTGTTCATTTAGTGGAGGGCAACCCCAGCTCACTCTCTGGCACAGTTAAGCAGGTCGCCCACACTGAAGTGACCTGTAGACAGGACAGCTCCCCATCGTATGCCAATTGGTGGGAGGCTCCTCTGTCCAAATTATGTGAAAATGTTGTTCCCGAGAAAGTTTGTAGTTTGAACACTGTCTTTGGGGACCAAAGATTCAAAGTGGGGGGAGTGTGTAGCGGGGTTCTACCCCTTTTAGGGGAAGAGACTACATTTCCCATAATTCCCCAGGCTCCCAGGCTGCTTGCTTCCGCCCGGGAGGCTGCTGGGGGAGGTTATAAAAAGGAAGAGCGGAGACCGCCTCTTTCTCTTGGGACACTTCCTCTTCTGAGGCCGGACAGGACTGGCCTGCCTCTGCTGACAGAGCTGGTGACGCGGAGAAGACAGCCAGTGGAGACACCTGTGCGGACCGGAGCTGAAGGCCTGAAGCCTGGGCCTTGCAGCAGATGGAGTGAGACTCTCACCCCTCAGAGTCCACAGCAGCGGAGCGGAGACTTCCCCTTACTGTCGGTCGGACAGAGCTGATGACCGGAGTTCAGGGCTGTGACTGAGGAGACCGGACGCCGCCATTGAAGAGACCAGAGCCACCATTGGAGGGACCGGAGCTGAGGACGGTACCCAAGGATTGGTGAGAGAGCCGAGAGGCTCATCCTACATTGACACACACGTTTTATGCCTATTGAACTGCCTAGGCGCAATTTACCTCAGAGCAGCAATGTTACTTTTTGTGGATTACAAAGACACCATTTAAAGCAACATGTGCACCACCTCTACAGATTCATTGCCGGTGAAGAACACTGTACTAGTACAAGGACTGGGCTCTATTGCTAGGGATCAGGCCTGGTCCATTAGGTAGGCGCAGATAGATTTATTGCACCTCAGGGGTGCATAGCAGACGGTCGCCACACTGGGCGCTCCGTTTCCCCACCGCCAGTTGTTACATATGTGTGTACATGTTAAAGTGCATATTGCAGGGACCTGCTAAAGTATTGTAAGTCATATGTTCAAACGCATGTTGCTATTTCTTTTCCTTACTGACAAAAGTAAAGCCAGTTATTCTTATTTCAGCAGTCTGCTTGTGAGTTCATACCAATTACACTTAGAGTATAAGCTAAGTTTTATGTGCATAGGGACATACCCCTTTACTAACTGTGCCAGAGCGGGTAGAGCCAAATTGCCGGGGGTTGGTGGAGCTGTACTCAGGGACCCAAAACAAACCAGCGGCTCTCTTAACTGGGGGTAGCGCTACATAAATATGAACAAACACTATCACCATTTAAAAGTTACAAAGAATAGAACAAAATATGTAATAAGGAAATCAAGGCCACGGAAATTAAAAATGAATGACAGGTTGTAAAAGAGTAGGACAATTCCCCAAAAATGTTTAAAATCTATTAATAGTAAAAAGGTCAGGTCTTAGCATGTAGGCCCTTTTACAAAATAATTTATAGTGGATGACTAACGACAAAGAGAAGGCAAATATATCAAATACCTTCTTCATCTCTGTGTATACAAAGGATCATGAGGAAGCTCAAGTCCATAATGGGGAAATTATTGAAATAGCCCCAAAGAAGCTACTGTGGCTCTAAATTTATATGGTCTAGCAATATTTAGACAACAAAAGATGAATAGAGCACCTTAACCGGCTGGCATATACCCACGTGTCTTAAGAGTTGACCTCTGTTATTTCAAAGTCATTGTTTCTAATTTTTAAGGACTCTATTAATGACTGCCTGGTATAGTACCACTGGATTCAGGGCCGTCTTTAATATTGATTGGACCCTGAGCAAACATTTTAATGCCCCCCCCCCCCCCAGCTAGACACAAAATTAGTTTACTGCAGCAGATCAGGTAGCGATTGTGATTGGCTGCTAGAGGTTACAGCACATAATTTCCGCTTGCTGATTGGTTACTAGAGGTTACAAAACATTACTGCTCATTAATTCGTTTCTAGAGGTTACTGCAAATCATTATTGCTCACTGATTGGTTGCTAGAGGTTATTGCACATCATAACCTCTGCATCAAATTGTGGGTGTGGCTAAAATGCACTAGCATTGAGGGGTTCACTATGTACAGAGTGCAGGGTTGAGGGGTGCACTACATAAAGTGTGCATAGTTGAAAGGTGTGCTACATACACACAGGGTTGAAGGGTGCACTAAAGAATAAAGAATGCAGCGTTCAGGGCTAAGCTAGGTAGAGTGTGCAGGGAATGCCCTATTTACAGAGTGCAGGGCTGGGGGGTGCTAGGTGCAGGGTGCAAGGTTGAGGGGTGTGCTATGTGCAGAGTGCAGGGTTGAGGGGAACACTATGTGCAGAGTGCAGGGTTCATGGGTGCGCTACATACAGAGTGCAGGGACAGGGGTGAGCTATGTACAGAGTGCAGGGTTAAGGGGTGCACTAGGTGCAGGGGTGAGGTGGGTGCAGAGTGCAAGGGGTGTGAGGTGGGTGCAGAGTGCAGGGGGTGTGAGGTGGGTGCAGAGTGCAGGTGGGGTGAGGTGGGTGCAGAGTGCAGGGAGGGGGTGAGGGGTGGGTGCAGAGTGCAGGTGGTGAGGTGGGTGCAGAGTGCAGGGGGTGAGGTGTGAGTGCAGGGGGTGAGTGCAGGGGGTGAGGGGTGGGTGCAGAGTGCAGGGGTGAGGGGTGGGTGCAGAGTGCAGGTGGTGAGGTGGGTGCAGAGTGCAGGGGCTGAGGTGGGTGCAGGTGGTGAGGTGGGTGCAGATTGCAGGGGATGAGGGGTGGGTGCAGAGTGCAGGGGGTGAGGGGTGGGTGCAGGGGTGAGGGGTGGGTGCAGAGTGAAGGTGGTGAGGGGTGGGTGCAAAGTGCAGGGGGTGAGGGTGGGTGCAGAGTGCAGGTGGTGAGGGGTGGGTGCAGAGTGAAGGTGGTGAGGGGTGGGTGCAGAGTGCAGGGGGTGAGGGGTGGGTGCAGAGTGCAGGGGGTGCGGGGTGGGTGCAGAGTGCAGGGGGTGCGGGGTGGGTGCAGAGTGCAGGGGGTGAGGGGTGGGTGCAGAGTGCAGGGTTCATGGGTGCACTACATACAGAGTGCAGGGACAAGGGGTGCACTATGTGCAGGGGGTGAGGTGGGTGCAGAGTGCAGGTGGGGTGAGGTTGGTGCAGAGTGCAGGTGGTGAGGGGTGGGTGCAGAGTGCAGAGGGGTGGGTGCAGAGTGCAGAAGGGTGGGTGCAGAGTGCAGGGGGTGAGGGGTGGGTGCAGAGTGCAGGGATACATGGCTCTCCTCCCCTCCAGATTCCAGTACAGAGCTCCACACTCCACTCTCCCCCCAAGTACAAGGTACAACTTTCCCCCCTCAAAGCCCCCCCCCCCCCCCGTGCCATTCCAGTACAGAATTTGCCTCTGTCCCAAATGCTACCCACAGCATGTTGTCCGGTCCTCCAATGTCCGTGCAGCATGCCAATTTGAGGCAGCTTCCCCTGTGCAGATTCCCCGCCCGCTTCCTCCTCTGCTCTCATAAAGCGTGTGTGTACCAGAATTATCAGAGCGGCCGCCGGGAGAGGAGTGCTGTCACTTGGAAATACAGAAGCAGCGCTTCTGTTTTTCCAAGTGACATTAGCAAGTAGCCAACATGCAACCAGCACCTGAGGTGGCCGAACTCCGGCGGGCAGTGTAGGGCTCAAAAGGTGGGCAGCGCAGGGCCCCCAACAATGACAGGGCCCTGGGCAGCTGCCCCTTTTGCCCTGCATTAAAGACGGCCCTGACTGGAATGGCATAAGGCCAGTGTGGTGCCTTTTATTTACCAAGTAACTGCAGACTGGTTAGTTTAACTTCTATAGTTGGGAAGATACTGGAGAGTTTAATAAAATACCACATAGATGAGTTTTTGTTAGAAAATAGACAGCGTGGATTCAGGAAAGACAAAAGTCAAACAAATCCGATTTCTTCTTATGAGGAAGTAAGAAAAGCAAAAGACAAAGGAGTGGCTGTGGCTATAGCATATTTGCATTTTGAATACTTGAATGTGGTCCATATAGTACTTGGTGCACAGTTACTGTCTAGAATGCACAAAATATCATTGGATACTTGCATTTAAAGGTATTTGCTTCAGGAGTAGTTGATCCAGGGAATATCTGATTACCTCCTGGGGATTCAGGAAGGATTTTTTTTCCCCCGCGGAAGCAAATTGAACCGGGTTTTATTATTTATTTATTTTTTTTTTGCCTTCCTCTGGATCAACTGTGAATATAGGATTCTGTATATGGAGGTTTTCTATTTGTGTGTAAGTGTTTTTTTATATTGGTTAAACTAAATGGACTTGTGTCTCTTTTTCAACCAAACTAACTATGTAGCAATAGGGGAGATTTATTAAAACTGGTGCACTCAAATTCTGGTGCAGCTGTGCATGGTATCCAATCAGCTTCTAACCTCAGCTTGTTCAATTAAGCTTTGGCAATAAAACCTGGAAGCTGATTGGTTTCTATGCAGAAGTGAGCCTGATTTTGCGCACTCCAGCTTTAGTAAATAAACCCCTATGTAACCCTCAGACCCAAGATCATTGGTGTTATGCAGATGGCTCTGCCAAGTAGTGTTAACTTCAAACTATGAAGGTACCATCAAATGGGCCGTCAATCAGTGATAGCTCAAGGAACCCCTAACATCCTCTAGAACAGTGGTTCTCAACTCCTGTCCTCAGGACCCACTAACAGGCCAGATTTTAAGTATTACCTTGGGGAGATGCAGACTAGAATACTGCAATCACTGAGCAGCAAATTATATCACCTGTGATGTATTTCAGTAATCTTGCAAACCTGGCCTGTTAGGGCTCTTTCACATGGGCGGATCAGTGCAGATCCGCCCCGTGGATATCCGCTTGCTCAGCGGGGATCGCCGGAGCGATCTCCGCTGAGCAGGAAGATAACAGGTCCGTCTCTGCACACAGCGCAGGGACGGACCTGTCAGAGCGCCGCTCTCCCCTATGGGAGATCGGGTGACGACGGACCGTAGAGTCCGTTGTCATCTGATCCGCTCTGCAGACGGATGAAAAAATAGGGTTTTCCTCCGTCTGCAGAAACGGACCACAGCGGACACGGACGAGATCGGGTGTCAGCGGATGCTCATCCGCTGAAACCCGCTATCCCATAGGACTCCATGCATGTCCATTTTTCTTCCTAAAACGGAAGGATGAAAAACAGACATACGGACCGTCTGTGTGAAAGAGCCCTTAGTGGGTCCTGAGGACAGCAGTTGAGAACCACTGCTCTAGAGGAACCCTAGTTGGGAGTGGCTGTTCCTCTTTAAACCCATGGTTAATGTGGCCCTAGTCCCCTAAAGCTTATTGGCAAATTTTAGAGGGTTTAAAGGAAGGTTTTGGGTATGTCTTATCATTTTTGACCTTGCATTAAATATATGGCAAAAATGGACCAAGTCCACTAAACTAAGCCCAGTTGAAGTATAGGTGCAGGTTAATAGCCTAGCCTTACCTGTGATTTTTCTTTACGAATACAGTAAATGATTTCCCAGTGAATGTGTTTAAGCAACCTTTCACAATTTATGAATTTTGTCCCCAAGAGCTGTTCCTGCTATTCCATGTGCATTGGTAACATGCCTTGTTCATGTATTCTGAGGGGCAACCCTTCCATTTTGAATGGGTCCACAATGCATGCGATTGCAGTAAACAATCCACCTGACCCTTCAGTAAATGTAACACTTAGATGTTAATACACATACTGTATGTTGTGGTGCACTGCATTGGCAAAAACCAGCAGACCATAGCATCAACATACCAAAGCACACAAGGAAGGGTGAGGCAAGAGCGGGCGCAGCGCCAAGACATGAATCTTCAAATGAAGGAAATTGTGAAAACAATTTGAAAAAGGGGGATGATGAGATAGTATAATAAAGATGGACGGGGCATAGGGCAATATAAATACAGGTCCTTAAGCTTAAACAGACCCAAACAAATTACAAAATCATACAATCCCATATAACAATCCTTCACCCACATTTTTTTTTTTTATAATCACTTTTTTATAAAAACGACCTTCAGGGTCTACTCGTATTTCTACGGGATGAACATCCGCTGACACTCTATATCATCCGTTTCAACTATGGTCCGATTCTGCAGACGGAGGAAAATCCTATTTTTCTAGCCAATTTTGTCTAGCCAATAACTTCCCACCCTTATTCCCCTGTTCATAAAGACAGTGGGCAAAATACCTATGCTTATTCTGAACTTTCTGATCAAGAAACTGCTTCAAGTCAACCCGCAATTTCTCCAGTCTCTGCACATTCTGAGGATCTAAATGGGCCTTATGTTTAATTTCAAGCTTATGCATTTCCTCCAAAACCTCTACCATTTCTTGCTGTCTCTTTTGGGATACACGTACCCAATGAAATCAATTCCCCTCTAATACCCACCTTATGGGCCTCCCATACCACTTGATCAGACACCTCTTCGGGTGTAATAATTTCAAAATATGATGCTAAGGTGCGAAACAGGGACTCCATACTCTGTTTATCATCCAAAATAGATTCATTCAATCGCTATGTTCGTTCCATGCTATCCACAGATGCAGGACAAATCGTTAAACTTATATGAGCATGGTCTGATATGTTGATTGACTCAATAGTTGATGAACATACAGAATTCAAATAATACTGATCTACTATCAACCGATCAATCCTTGAATATGTATTCTGTGTTTTGGAATAATATGAAATCCCTGTCCTGCTTGTTAAGCACCCTCCAGCTGTCTACCAAATGCAGAGAGCGTAGACACTGTTTATTATGCCTTAAAGCTCTGTGGGACAAAGGGTTTTCCCTGAAGAGGTATCCCAACTGGGATCCAGAGTGTTATTAAAATCCCCTCCCACTACCAAAAAGCCCTCCCTAAACTTCCCCAAAATATTCTGAGTTTTAGAATTTTAACAGTATGGTTGTTGGGGGCATATATAGTAGCGAGGGTATAACACTGGCCCTGGATCTTACCCTTAATAAAGAGAAAACGACCTTCAGGGTCTACTCGTATTTCTACGGGTACCAAGGGACACGCTTTGTGGATAGCTATTGTAACTCTGAACAGGCGATAATACATGGAACCACTGATTATATGGAAAAACAGGCATACGAGGGACCGACCCTGTCACAAAGTGCATTTCCTGCAGAAACACTATCTCTGCCGTCATGTGACGCAATTCGTGCCAGAGATGGCCCCTTTTATCAGATGAGCAAAGCCCTCTCACATTATACAATGTAATCTTCATTCTACCTGTCATTATCTTAAAACATATAGTTCCATGAATCTCTTATTATACTGTTGCGCCTGATCGAAGTCTGTTCCAACCCTCTAGGTTTCCCCCCTTGGATGCATCTGATGAGAGGAAAGAGAGGAACCCCCCCACAACAACATGGAACCCCCCCCCCCCCCCACAAACCACAACAAAAAACTTCCAGAACAAATTACATGATATGCCAACATGTGTGGAACATCCCCTAAGGGGAAAACGAGTCTGGGCAGGGCAGGGGCGTACCTAGAGCGTTTGGCACCCGGGGCGGATCCTAAATCTGGCACCCCCCCCCCCCAAATTTTAAATGAAAAAACACCCACAATTTTTTTCATTTTCTCAAGAATATTTATTGCACAAATCCTCAGAAGAAAGGGTGCACCACTGAGCTGATCCTCTTTCTTCTAAGGATCCCCCTTATTTAATGAATTACCTAGTACACTACTGAGCTGATCCTCTTTCTTCTAAGGATTCCCCTTACTTAATGAATTACCGTATGTATCGGCGTATAACACGCACCCCAAGTTTAGGAGGGAATTTTAAGGAAAAAAAGTTTTAGGAGAGAAGTTTAGGGGAAAAAAAAAAAAAAAAAAAAAACTTACATTTAAGCGTCATTTGCAGCCTGCCCAGCGTCATTTGCAGCCTTGCCCAGTGTCATTTGCAGCTTGCCCAGCGTCATTTGCAGCTTGCCCAGCGTCATTTGCAGCCTGCCCAGCGTCATTTGCAGCCTTGCCCAGCGTCATTTGCAGCCTTGCCCAGCGTCATTTGCAGCCTGCCCAGCGTCATTTGTAGCTTGCCCAGTGTCATTTGTAGCTTGCCCAGTGTCATTTGTAGCTTGCCCAGTGTCATTTGTAGCTTGCCCAGTGTCATTTGCAGCCTTGCCCAGCGTCATTTGCAGCCTTGCCCAGCGTCATTTGCAGCCTGCCCAGCGTCATTTGCAGTTTGCCAGCGCCATTTGCAGCCTTGCCGACGTTTAAATTTCTCGGCGCCGAGACAGACCGCGCATGCGCCGCCGAAAAAGACCGAACCGCGGCCGAAAAAGACCGAGCCGACTGTTCGGAGGCGGGACTCCGAGCGGAGCTGAACAGTCGGCTCGGTCTTTTTCGGCCGCGATTCGGCCTTTTTTGGCCGCGGTTCAGTCTTTTTCGGCCGCGGTCGCTATTTTTCGGCACCGCAACCGATTTTTGTCATTTTTTTTGGGGGGTATCGGCGTATAACACGCACCCACGACTTTCCCCCGATTTTAAGGGGGAAAAGGTGCGTGTTATACGCCGATAAATACGGTACCTAGTACACTACTAAGCTGATCCTCTTTCTTCTGAGGATTCCCCTTATGTAATGAATTACCTCAACAGTGATTTAGTCTGAATCACTTATTACAGTCATTGCTGCTATTACAGATGTTTATGCACGTATACTTATTTATTTCTTCTTGCACTTCTTAGACCAGGATTTTGGTCTGTCTCACCATTTTTGCACGTTGCACTGTGCACTTTAGATTCTTATGTTTTATATTCACAGAAGGCACTTCCTTCTTATTTTAGTTCATTTATCTTATTTTAGTTCATTTATCACATTGCCTGGGATTGTACATCACAATATTTTCTCGTCATCAGTGAAGATTTTATCTCAGCACGTTCTTAATGGTCATTTATTTACCATATTATCACATTGATATCCATTTTAAAAGATTTTTTATCCCAGCGCACTCTTATTGGTCATATTCATTGATCACACTTCTGCACTTATTTCTTTATTCACATTTTATATATTTATTTATTGCTACATATTGAAGATATTGTAATTTGTTGAAATATTGTTTTTCCATTTAGATATGATATTTGCATTTTATGTAAAATTGATCAAGTTATACATAAGGTCACCCATCTTTTGGAATTTATACGCCTGAAGAGTTCCCAGAGGTTATCTATATAGTGCTTAGCGCCACATACCCCCCTATTTACATGATCACTTTTATTGTTGTCACAGGGAATGTAAACATCCCTTGTAACTGTAATAGGCAGTGACAGGTACTCTTTTTTTTTTGGAGGGATTGGGGGTCTAAAAGACCCCGAACCCCTCCTCTGCCAAGATCAGTGTTTTTTAATTCAGATTTTTTTTTTTTAAATGGCGCAGTTTGCTGCCAAGTAAACTGGAAGTGACGCTGTGATGACGCTTCTGGGTTTCTACATTGGAGACCCGATCAAAGGCAAATCCGGGCGTGTCGGCTGGTGGCTCATGTCTGCGGGTGGGATGGGAGACCCAGGCGGAGTGGTGGGGGGATGGGGACATCCCCTCCCGCTCCTTGTAATGACAGCCGATGCTGTTCATCCATGGCAGCCAGTGACAATAGACGGGACAGGACAGAGGTGTCAGTCACTCAGGTCAGCAGATACCACATTTGGACAGATGGACAGATCGTGCCACGGTGAGGGAAGTGGAGCGCTGGACTGAAGCGGTTATGAGGGAGACATCAGAGTGAGATAGGGAGACAGCTGACAATACAAAGTATGGCCCATAGTTTGTATTATCTGCTGTCCGACTCCTCAGGGACAGATCTGATCCAGCGATTCCACTGTATGGTGATCTCCCATCCAGGGACAGCAGACAATGGCATCATTGGCATTGATGATTTGATTCAGATTATGAAACTGACCTGCTGACAAGGTGTATTGCTTGCTGGACCACGGACGGGATCTGATGGCCGCAGGGAAGATGCTGCTGTGACCTGCTGCTTGCTGGACCGATCTGATGGCTGCAAGATGTGGGTGTAGGTCAAATGTCTATTTACACCTGGGATGCAGACACCCCCCCCCCCCCTTATCAGACCAGCTCCTCTACTATACCTGGGTTGTGAACACAACAACATCACCCCTCCCCCTTCAGGTAAGTTCACAGCTTAGCTACCTCAGGTGGGTGGTGGTCACACAGGAATATACAGCACACATCTGGATTCTGCACCCTCTATATAGCACATATCTGCATTCCTCTGCAACCTGTAAATTGCACATAACTGCATTCTGCCCCCCCCCCCCCCAATCAGGTCAGCTACACTATACACATGGCAGGGGGTGGTGGGCACAGCAATCACCCTGACCCCCCCAGACCAGCACAGGGGTAGATACAACACTCCTCCAGTCTATTCTTTCATCACCCCCCCCCCCATCAGGTCAGACAGTTACAGAATACACATGGCAGGGGGAGGGGATGGTGGACACAGCAATCACACTGACCCCCACCTTAGACCAGCACAGGGGTAGATACAAGACAATCCTGGCAGCCTCTTCTTACATCAACCCCCCTCCCCCCCCTCCTGCTCACCACCTCAGGCTCTCAGTCTCAGCTAGGGAGGACTCTGGATTCAATGTGTGGAACAGGGGAAGCAGCCGCCCCAGCGGAGAGAGATCACAGACACACACAGGCAGCAGCAGTGGAGGCGGAGCTAGCAGGAGGGAACACACTACACAGCCACTCAGTCTCACTGGACGATCTGGACCAGTCCATTGCGGCCGCGGCGCTGGGGGGGGGTACAAAAAAAAAAAACGAACGTGTAAATCAGCAACCAGAGACAGCAGGGGTGCCCCTGGGATGATCAGACTGTGTCACCCGACTCGGGTGCGGAACGCACCCCTGTAGCAAAGTCACTGGGCCACTGACACCCCCCCCAAAATGTGGCACCCGGGGCGGATCGCCCCCCCGCACCACTAATGGTACGCCCCTGGGGCAGGGGTTTACCACCCGTGTTTGGAGTCCCCTTCCCTTCTGCCATTCGGCAGAAAACAAAGTCCCTTGACTCCGGACCGACTTATTGGGGGAGAGATAGTTAAATACATGAACAGAGTACCTCGTACTCCCCGGGCTTCCTTTATATTCCTTAATCATTATTATTCCATAAGACTTCAGCAATTTACATCAGGAATTGAATAAGTAGAAGAGAGAGGGAGAGGAAGAGAGAGATAAAAAATGAGAGAGAAAAAAAAAAAGAAAACGTCCAACGATATTTGACATCAACTGCCCCCAGGGCTTCCAGCAAAGGTTTAATCATTCTTTGTTGCATTATTGTTCTAGGTGATAGATCTGGGGACAAAGCTATTTGTGCCCCCTCAAAATCAACCATGGGTTTATTGCAGACTGCTTTCATAATGGCTTCTTTCACTGGATATCTATGCGTTTTACAAAAAAAATCTCTCGGTTGCTCTGCATTTTGGGAGGTTGGTAGAAGAGCATGGTGCACTCTGTCTATTTCAATCCTATCCGGAGCAGATGTACCCAGAATTGCCTGAAACAGGCTGATCACTTTTGGGAGCAATTCAGTATGTTGTTTTACTTCCAGCAGCCCCTTATACGTATGTTCTGCCTACGGTCTCTATTTTCATGATTATCCATCTGATCCAACAAAGAATTCAGCACTTCCTCATGATATTTTGTCATATCTTGGATATATCATCCTGACATATCTTGGATATATCTCCATTTCTCCCACTCTGTGTCCCAATGCTCCTGTATACTCCCTTAGCCCCTCCACAGCCTGTTTGCAAGATGTTTCAACGGCAGTTATAAGTAACTGGATATATTTCTTTGTTGGGAGTGCTCTTAAATCTTCTCTTAAGTCCTAGTCTACTGTTAACTCTGGCTGAGATATAATTGGTTCAGTATTAATGTCAAAATTCAAAGAGTTAGCATACTGCACCTGCCCTGTAGAGGCTGTCCCAGGTTTAACCACAAATCCTTTGTTGGTATTTGAAAGTTCACTCCTGGGCTTTGTAGTACTACTTTTTTCTCCCAGATGCACATTTTCCAAGGGTTCAGTTACCCCTCCTGGGGATCCTTTCACCTCATGGGGACTCAGACCCACTCCTATATGTTCCCCATCCGAGTCAACAGCTTCACAAGCATGGGCCATAGGATCTCTACCCTCTCCTGGGAGGATCCCCTTTTGTGATTGTAAAGCTTTGCTTTTGGCTTAAGGGGGTTGGCCACGACCAGGTGTTGAAACCCCTTCCAAAGCCCGCCGCTCCTCGGCCCTGTGCAGGGGGATTGTGTCCATCCATCATCGGTCCTCCCTTTAAATCAGGGGAGTCATGATTCCTTCCCTCCTGAACCGGCGTCCTCTTTGCTGTACTCCCAGGGCCCACGCTCTGCGCAGTCAGATATGCTCTAAGCCTGTTCACCTGGCTCTTTCCACCACCGAGCGGGTGTGCAGCTGTGTGGCGGTGTGAAGACATGCCTCTGTCCGTCCAGAGCCTGCCACGCTACTGCTGCCTGTCTTCCTGGAGCCCGGGGATCATGGCATGCTCAGTAAGCATGTCTGTCCATGCCACGCCCCATCCATCTTTTACAACCACTTTAATAGTGCCCCTTCACCCACAGTTGATCCTGAGGAACCTGAAAAACCCCAGCAAAGCAAAATCCAATTTGCTACAGCAGGGGAAAAAAATCCTGCGAGAGGCAATCGGATTTTCCCTTTACCTATAAATGTCCGTACTCAGTTATATTATGTACATTAAGGAAAGAATCCAGGCCTTTTTTAAAGTAATCTACTGAGCAGGTCAGAACAAACTCTGGAGGGAGTCTATTCCACATTTTCACAGCTCTTACTGTAAAGAAACCTTTCCGTATTTGGAGATTAAATATTTTTTCCTCTAGACGTAAAGAGTGCCCCCCTGTGATGACCTTAAAGTGAATAACTTAACACCAAGTTCAAAAGTGAGTACACTCCTCACGTTTTTGTAAATATTTTATTATATCTTTTCATGTGAAAACACTGAAGAAATAACACTTTGCTACAATGTAAAGTAGTGAGTGTACAGCTTGTATAACAGTGTAAATTTGCTGTCCTCTTAAAATAACTTAACACACAGCCATTAATGTCTAAACCGCTGGCAACAAAAGTGAGTACACCCCTGAGTGAAAAATGTCCAAATTGGGCCCAAAGTGTCAATATTTTGTGTGGCCACCATTATTTTCCAGCACTGCATTAACCCTCTTGGGCATGAAGTTCACAAGAGCTTCACAGGTTGCCTCTGGAGTCTTCTTCCACTTCTCCATAACATCACGGAGCTGGTGGATGTTAGCGACCTTGTGCTCCTCCACCTTCCGTTTTGAGGATGCCCCACAGATGCTAAATGGGGTTTAGGTCTGGGGTTTAGGTCTGGAAACATGCTTGGCCAGTCCCTCACCTTTACCCTCAGCTTCTTTAGCAAGGAATTGGTCATCTTGGAGGTGTGTTTGGGGTCGTTATCATGTTGGAATAATGCCCTGGCGGCCCAGTTTCAAAATTGATGGGATCATGCTTTGCTTCAGTATGTCAGAGTAGTTGTTGGCATTCATGGTTTCCTCAAAGAACTGTAGCTCCCCAGTGCTGTCAGCACTCATGCAACCCCAGACCAATACACTCCCACCACCATGCTTGACTGTAGGCAAGACACACTTGCCTTTGTACTCCTCAACTGGTTGCGCCACACACGATTGACACCATCTGAACCAAATAGAGTTATTTTGGTCTTATCAGACCACAGGAAATGGTTCCAGTAATCCATGTCCTTAGTCTGCTTGTCTTCAGCAAACTGTTTGCAGGCTTTCTTGTGCACCATCGTTGGAAGAGGCTTCCTTCTGGGACGACAGCCATGCAGACCAATTTGATGCAGTATTCTGTGTGTGGCATATGGTCTGAGCACTGACAGACTGACCCCCCCCCCCCACCCCTTCAACCTCTGCAGCAATGCTGGCAGCACTCATACGTCTATTTTCCAAAGACAACCTCTGGATATGAGCACGTACACTCAACTTCTTTGGTTGACCATGATGAGGCCTGTTCTGAGTGGAACCTGTTCTGTTAAACCGCTGTATGGTCTTGGCCACCTTGCTGCAGCTCAGTTATAGGGTCTTCTTATAGCCTAGGCCATCTTTATGTAGAGCAACAACTCTTTTTTCAGATCCTCAGAGAGTTCTTAGCCATGAGGTGCCATGTTGAACTTTCAGTGACCAGTATGAGAGAGTGAGAGCGATAACCCCAAATTTAACATACTTGCTCCCCATTCACACCTGAGACCTTGTAACACTAACAAATCACATGACACTGGGGAGGAAAAATGGCTAATTGGGCCAAATTTGGATATTTTCACTTAGGGGTGTACTCACTTTTGTTGCCAGTGGTTTAGACATCAATGGCTGTGTGTTGAGTTATTTTGAGGGGATAGCTAATTTACATTGTTATACAAGCTGTACACTCACTACTTTATATTGTAGCAAAGTGTCATTTTTCAGTGTTGTCACATAAAAAGATATAATAAAAATATTTACAAAAATGTGAGGGGTGTACTCACTTTTGTGAGGTACAGTATATTTTGATCATCTCCCCCCCCTTAATCTCCTTTTCTCAAGAGAGAATAAATTAATTTCCTGTAATCTTTCCTCATAGCTAAGTTCCTCCATGCCCCTTATCAGTTTGGTTGCCCTTCTCTGCACTTTCTCCAGTTCCCCGATATCCATTTTGAGAACTGGAGCCCAAAACTGAACTGCATATTTCAGATGAGGTCTTACTAATGATTTGTACAGGGGCACAATTATACCTTTCTCTCTGGATTCCATACCTCTCAATACAAGAAAGGACTTTTCTCACTTTGGAAACTGCAGCTTGGCATAGCATGCTATTATTACGCTTATGATCTACCAAAACCCCCAGATCCTTCTCCACAATGGATTCCCCCAGTTGTATGATGTGTATAGTGTGTATGATGCATGCATATTCTTAGCCCCCAAGTGCATAACTTTACATTTATCTACATTAAACCTCATTTGAAAAAAGATAAAGATGATTCTGCGCTGTGAACCGTGGCACTAAATAAAATGATAAATATAATCAAATAAAATCACATAAATATGCAAAGCTGAGTAATACCCTGCGCTTTGCGCTAAAGTGCATATAGAGTGAATAATAGTAATAAAGTGGTATATAAAATAATCAAAGAAAGTCAACCATTAACAGTCAACCATTAAATTGCATCAAATATTATACATAAAATTCAACCAATAAATAATAATTGCGAAAAATGATGTATGTGACTGTGATTAAAAATCAGTGAAAAGTCCGTGAGCAAATCAATGTTCATGGTAGCAAATGACAGTAATAATAATAAATAATATCATGCAATAAGGTGGATGGAATGGCAATAAATATATGTCCGTCAATCCCACCGACGTCCAGTATAGTCCGTCTATGTCAAAGTAAGTGGGTATGGCAACTTGAAACTTATTCAAGAAAAGGCTGCAGGTGGGTGCAAACACATAAATCCCCAACTGGTGCTCCCTAGCCTCTCACCTTCGGGACAGTATTTCAGGGCACTGAGAATGTTAGTGGCTTGGTCCAAACTCCTCTCCTCCACTCGGTCCCAGGGAATATGGCCAATTCGATCGGTACTGCAATCCTCTCATATCATAGAGATGAAGGGTAAGAGAAGAAGGGTGGGGGGGAGCCCAATAGTGAAGTATGTTGGGATAAAGTACGTTTATTTAAAAACAAATTGCATCCTTACATCAAAACAAATAAAATCCAGCATACACAGGCGAGCAGCGCCAGTTGTACATCACTTCCGGTATCCTCTGGTATCCTCCAATCAGGTCAATCCCTACCGGTTACGTCACTGTCTCGTGACTTCATCAGGGGAACCTGATTGGTTGTAGAAAGCTATTATTTATATGGTATAAACCGGATGTGGGGCGGCGGCCATTTTGCCGAGGAACGCGGATGTAAACAAACCGCGGCCATTTTCTTATAGACCTATAGCAAAGGTTGCTGACAGTGAGTACTAGAGGTCGGACAGGTCAGTTTCTAGTCACACTGTAGTTTAAAAGGTGTCACCAACGGCAGTGGATAATGGAATTGAATCCTCTTAGATGTGAATTGCCTCTTTTTATCCACAAAGGACATATCACATAACCGGGATAAGACACCATAAAATATATATATATTTAAAAAAACTGCGGAATGAGACAGAACAAACAACCACCCCCGCAGCCATTTTATGGTGGCCCGTTGTGTTGTTGCATAGTCTTAATGGCTTTAATGGAGTAGTGACACTAAAACGATCATTAACTACTCAGAGACCACCTAATAGTGTGCTGATGGTTACAGGATGGTAAACCTGAGCCATAAAGGCACTCCTATATTCGGAATTATGTCAATATAATTATAATGGCTAACACCAGGAGGTATGGATAATATTAAAATATTTATGTATAAAAACACAGACGTTTTAATCCAATAATTACATATATAAACCACAATAGAGGAAAAATAAAAATAAAAATAGAAGCCAATCATATCTGGGTGGTATAAATGCAAGCCTGCATCCACAACTCCATATTGGTTCGATGTATTCGGAAATTTTTTTTAAATATATAAAAAAGATTTAAAAGATGTGTTGGAGGTACTATACACTCTCACAACGAATAATTGAGCATAGTTCACCTGATAACCTAGAAATGGGGCAGGTAAATGAAACAGTGTATTTATATTTGAAGGAAATCAATCACATCTGTCCCATTTCGAATATTATAGATGTTATAATCTATAGATCCCATATTAAGATTGATTAATTTTATGGGCATATATCTAAATAGTTTTACCAATAAGGGAGAGGATAGAACCGCAATAAAAATCTATATAATAAAATCGTATAAATATCCCAAATGTATAAGAATGTCTTAAAATCGTTTGGACAAATAGATTAATATTATTAGGCACTGTCATATAATGAGAATCTCGATAAAAATGCATAATGCTACGGTGAGTATCAGACCTCCACCACCAACGATATAATTTCATACATTCATTGGGGATATAATATCCCACAATCAATGATATGTATTGTAAAACAGTATTAAAATTCGAAAGTATAAACAGGGACCCATCAATTAGGTAAGTGAGTAACGCAGTCTTCTGATGGATGCCATGTTACGATATAAAGTATATATAACTCTCAGCGCCCCTAAATAACGACGGTGATAAAGTGAAGTCTATGATAAAATTCAGTCACCATATCAGTGACGGTAATCACTACATGTACCTGCATACCAGAAGAGATGCGTCTGACCCTTTACATTGATTCAATAAGGTCTAAAAATATAGTACAATAACTACAGACACAATGAAAGTAATTAAAAATTGCTCAGAAAGCAGTTCAAATCAAAGTCAACATTCAGTCCTTCTGGTGTGAGGGTCCTCATAGTATGAATCCACATGGATTCCTTTTGACTGATAACCCTAACCTTGTGGCTACCTCTCCACGATGGATTATACCGATCTATACCCCAGAACTGTAGATGATTTGGATCCTTATTGTGTACTGTAGCAAAGTGTCTCGATACACTATGTTTCGGGAACCCCTTAATAATATTTCGGATATGTTCTCCTATGCGTACTCTAAGCTCTCTCTTGGTTCTACCTATATATTGCAAATTACAGCTGCATTGTAGGCAATAGACTACACCCTCAGTACGACAGCAAATGAAATCCTTAATGGGATGCATCTGTCCTGTGGTGGTAGATTTAAACTCAAATCGTTTACCCTGAAAGTTACGTGCTTTTCGGCACGCAAAGCAGTTCCTGCAGGGGTAAAAGCCTTTCCCCGTAAAAAATGTAAGACCTTTCTTGGGGGGTGGTTCAACTACTGATTTTACCACTAAGTCTCGAAGTGTCGGGGCTCTTTTGTAAACAATGTTAGGCTTTGCAGGTAGAATCGTCTTCAGGTCTCTGTCACTCGTCAGAACATGCCAATGCTTTTGGATTAGTTTGGCAACCTCCTTATGTTGCATATTATAGTTCATAATAATGCACGGAGCCTCATTGCGGAATTGACCTGTGGTCTCTATGGCTGTATACTGGAACCACATATCCCCATTATTATCCCTAGTGGGGTTACTCTCCCGGAAATCCCTTATTATCCAACAACATTATCACCAGGTATTTGCCATTTTTCCTCATCACACTCACCTGCACTAGCCACACAATTCACTCATTTTTTTCACCCATCACCTGCTTCCTTCCTCCCCCTCACCAGGTCTCCTATCTGTCTCCTGCTCCTTATTTTGTCCCATCACCTCACTATTTGTCTTTAATTTGCTCATTTCACTTGTTCACCTGCATGTGCTTTTTTTCTGTGTCCCCACATATATGATGCACTCGATCACCCAACAAACAAACCCCCCCCCTCTTTCCTCCTCATTTGACCTCCCCCCCTCCCTTTATTGGGGGTTCCCCCCCCCCCCCCCCACATTGCACCATCCTCCCTTTCCCTTGGCTTCTCACACATCCCCCTCAATGTTTCATCATTTTATCTCTATCCACACTGTGTACACATTCCCCTTTCCATTCCACTTGTATCTCACTTTCAAGTAACTCTCTATTCGTTCACATGGAATATGCACATTGCCTCAAACGTCTCCCCCTTCTCTTCCTCCTTTTCCCTCCCCCCCTTCTCCCTTTCCCCCCCCCCCTCCCCTTTTTCCACTTCCCTTCCTCACCTTGTTTCACCACCTTCACTCACTTGCACACAAACCCTAGCCTCTGCACTTCACTAAATCGGTAAAATGACCTGTTCTGACCATAATCATTTTTGCATCAATCTACCCAGATTCCGCCCAGCTTATTTAGTAGCACCCCCGAGCTGTCGCGGGAGACCATCAAACAGGTGGTAGCACTCTGCGCTTGATGTCCGTTAAAGCATGGGTAAGCAGTTGTGCCCCTCTCCCCCACTTTATCTCTGAAGACTTGCTAAAGCTTGATGCTGTATGATATGTTTCTTTCTACCTGTTACATCACTGTTTTTTTGATCTAATCACAGATAACCTCCAGATGTTTGACCGCGAAACTAGTCGAGGACAATCATATCTGTGATCAATTGTACCATTATGAACACACATGTGGTGACATACTGTGTAGAGTGTTTTTGCTTTATTTGTTAATTGTTCTGCGGCATTAATAAAATCTTCTGTAATTTTTATATATCTTTGTTATATTATTTTTACTGTACCGCGATAGTCCATTTGCCCCCCATTTTTTGGTAGCCTAGTTGGGGACTAGACTCCCAATTTTCACACCACTTGATTCCTGGATGATGGTACAAACCTCTACCCACGTCTAATTTTCCTTTTCCTTACAAGAGGCCACATATTTTTTTCATATTCATTGGGTGGATAACACACCCGGCCCCCTGCTGAGTGGGGTTTCCTTTGGTGAACGACCCGATTGGTTAGGGCTCCCCCTTTGCCCTCCACTCGGAAGTCTCCAATTTGAATCCCTCGTTAGCATTTTTAACCTCCCCTTTTGACCATGTGTCTTATAGGGGAGGGCCTCCTGCTACATATAATTATCCTGAGTTCATTAGTTATAATGTGTTGCAATGGTGAACCATTATGCAACCATTCACTCCAGACATCTACTGGTCGGGCCAGACACAAGTTATCATCTTCACCATAGGCTATCAGCCTACCCCTCACCATGATGTACCCCATCTTGGTGTTTAGCTCCGTGCCCCTGTGTACCGTAGATGCCTGCCGTGTCGGTAGCTTGCATTGGTTTCATAGGATGTTCATCCTAACCATCAGTCACTAACTTTGTCCTATTGATATTTAAACAATTTTATTCATGTTAAAACAATGTTTACTTGTTATCACCTTTTTATAAACCTCCCCCAATAAATTTTTATTGGAGCCCACTGTCTTCCCTTTTGTCCCCCCTTTATGGTTGGCATGGGTGCGGATTGCTCCACCTGTATCTCCCTGCGGCAGCCCGGTGAGCTCCCTGGTGGGAGAGATGGCCCCATACGGGACACTACTCCCCCTGCACTGGCCCCGACAGGGACCTGTTCCCCTAGTCGTTGGGCTAGCGCGCATGCGCGTGTGAACAACTCTGCGCATGCGCAATGCGGGAGCCCTGACCCTGCGCCGTCACGTACCGGCGTCCAGCCGGAATCATCTGGGCGGTGCACGGTTGGGTGCTACATATAACAGGCAACTGCCTGTACAGATGGGCTGTGGATCAGGGACCACGGGATTGTACGTTCCAGCCAGCCCCCAGTAAGGTAACAACCAAAAGCAGATTGACTCCCTTTATACCCCGACGAAGCACACCCTACCATGGGTGTATTGGTCTCTTAATTTTAACTTTACTACTGTGTTTTTCTCCTTTATAGGAGCCACTAGTACGACGGTCAAGCCTTATCAGGCTTGCACCCCTGACCTGTGGTCTCTATGGCTGTATACTGGAACCACATATCCCCATTATTATCCCTAGTGGGGTTACTCTCCCGGAAATCCCTTATTATCCAACAACATTATGACCAGGTATTTGCCATTTTTCCTCATCACACTCACCTGCACTAGCCACACAATTCACTCATTTTTTTCACCCATCACCTGCTTCCTTCCTCCCCCTCACCAGGTCTCCTATCTGTCTCCTGCTCCTTATTTTGTCCCATCACCTCACTATTTGTCTTTAATTTGCTCATTTCACTTGTTCACCTGCATGTGCTTTTTTTCTGTGTCCCCACATATATGATGCACTCGATCACCCAACAAACAAACCCCCCCCCCCTCTTTCCTCCTCATTTGACCTCCCCCCCTCCCTTGATTGGGGGTTCCCCCCCCCCCCCCCCACATTGCACCATCCTCCCTTTCCCTTGGCTTCTCACACATCCCCCTCAATGTTTCATCATTTTATCTCTATCCACACTGTGTACACATTCCCCTTTCCATTCCACTTGTATCTCACTTTCAAGTAACTCTCTATTCGTTCACATGGAATATGCACATTGCCTCAAACGTCTCCCCCTTCTCTTCCTCCTTTTCCCTCCCCCCCTTCTCCCTTTTTTTTCCCCCCCCCTCCCCTTTTTCCACTTCCCTTCCTCACCTTGTTTCACCACCTTCACTCACTTGCACACAAACCCTAGCCTCTGCACTTCACTAAATCGGTAAAATGACCTGTTCTGACCATAATCATTTTTGCATCAATCTACCCAAATTCCGCCCAGCTTATTTAGTAGCACCCCCGAGCTGTCGCGGGAGACCATCAAACAGGTGGTAGCACTCTGCGCTTGATGTCCGTTAAAGCATGGGTAAGCAGTTGTGCCCCTCTCCCCCACTTTATCTCTGAAGACTTGCTAAAGCTTGATGCTGTATGATATGTTTTTTTCTACCTGTTACATCACTGTTTTTTTGATCTAATCACAGATAACCTCCAGATGAAGCGGTTTGACCGCGAAACTAGTCGAGGACAATCATATCTGTGATCAATTGTACCATTATGAACACACATGTGGTGACATACTGTGTAGAGTGTTTTTGCTTTATTTGTTAATTGTTCTGCGGCATTAATAAAAATCTTCTGTAATTTTTATATATCTCTTTGTTATATTATTTTTACTGTACCGCGATAGTCCATTTGCCCCCCATTTTTTGGTAGCCTAGTTGGGGACTAGACTCCCAATTTTCACACCACTTGATTCCTGGATGATGGTACAAACCTCTACCCACGTCTAATTTTCCTTTTCCTTACAAGAGGCCACATATTTTTTCATATTCATTGGGTGGATAACACACCTGGCCCCCTGCTGAGTGGGGTTTCCTTTGGTGAACGACCCGATTGGTTAGGGCTCCCCCTTTGCCCTCCATTCGGAAGTCTCCAATTTGAATCCCTCGTTTGCATTTTTAACCTCCCCTTTTGACCATGTGTCTTATAGGGGAGGGCCTCCTGCTACATATAATTATCCTGAGTTCATTAGTTATAATGTGTTGCAATGGTGAACCATTATGCAACCATTCACTCCAGACATCTACTGGTCGGGCCAGACACAAGTTATCATCTTCACCATAGGCTATCAGCCAACCCCTCACCATGATGTACCCCATCTTGGTGTTTAGCTCCGTGCCCCTGTGTACCGTAGATGCCTGCCGTGTCGGTAGCTTGCATTGGTTCCATAGGATGTTCATCCTAACCATCAGTCACTAACTTTGTCCTATTGATATTTAAACAATTTTATTCATGTTAAAACAATGTTTACTTGTTATCACCTTTTTATAAACCTCCCCCAATAAATTTTTATTGGAGCCCACTGTCTTCCCTTTTGTCCCCCCTTTATGGTTGGCATGGGTGCGGATTGCTCCACCTGTATCTCCCCGCGGCAGCCCGGTGAGCTCCCTGGTGGGAGAGATGGCCCCATACGGGACACTACTCCCCCTGCACTGGCCCCGACAGGGACCTGTTCCCCTAGTCGTTGGGCTAGCGCGCATGCGCGTGTGAACAACTCTGCGCATGCGCAATGCGGGAGCCC
The DNA here is from genome assembly GCA_028564925.1 of Lithobates sylvaticus. Classification (NCBI taxonomy): domain Eukaryota; kingdom Metazoa; phylum Chordata; class Amphibia; order Anura; family Ranidae; genus Lithobates; species Lithobates sylvaticus. Next base: position 75,811,778 of record CM053033.1, on the reverse strand, counting down.
TGACCCTGCGCCGTCACGTACCGGCGTCCAGCCGGAGTCATCTGGGCGGTGCACGGTTGGGTGCTACATATAACAGGCAACTGCCTGTACAGATGGGCTGTGGATCAGGGACCACGGGATTGTACGTTCCAGCCAGCCCCCAGTAAGGTAACAACCAAAAGCAGATTGACTCCCTTTATACCCCGACGAAGCACACCCTACCATGGGTGTATTGGTCTCTTAATTTTAACTTTACTACTGTGTTTTTCTCCTTTATAGGAGCCACTAGTACGACGGTCAAGCCTTATCAGGCTTGCACCCCTGACCTGTGGTCTCTATGGCTGTATACTGGAACCACATATCCCCATTATTATCCCTAGTGGGGTTACTCTCCCGGAAATCCCTTATTATCCAACAACATTATGACCAGGTATTTGCCATTTTTCCTCATCACACTCACCTGCACTAGCCACACAATTCACTCATTTTTTTCACCCATCACCTGCTTCCTTCCTCCCCCTCACCAGGTCTCCTATCTGTCTCCTGCTCCTTATTTTGTCCCATCACCTCACTATTTGTCTTTAATTTGCTCATTTCACTTGTTCACCTGCATGTGCTTTTTTTCTGTGTCCCCACATATATGATGCACTCGATCACCCAACAAACAAACCCCCCCCCCTCTTTCCTCCTCATTTGACCTCCCCCCTCCCTTTATTGGGGGTTCCCCCCCCCCCCACATTGCACCATCCTCCCTTTCCCTTGGCTTCTCACACATCCCCCTCAATGTTTCATCATTTTATCTCTATCCACACTGTGATAGAGTTGTGCCCCTCTCCCCCACTTTATCTCTGAAGACTTGCTAAAGCTTGATGCTGTATGATATGTTTTTTTCTACCTGTTACATCACTGTTTTTTTGATCTAATCACAGATAACCTCCAGATGAAGCGGTTTGACCGCGAAACTAGTCGAGGACAATCATATCTGTGATCAATTGTACCATTATGAACACACATGTGGTGACATACTGTGTAGAGTGTTTTTGCTTTATTTGTTAATTGTTCTGCGGCATTAATAAAATCTTCTGTAATTTTTATATATCTCTTTGTTATATTATTTTTACTGTACCGCGATAGTCCATTTGCCCCCCATTTTTTGGTAGCCTAGTTGGGGACTAGACTCCCAATTTTCACACCACTTGATTCCTGGATGATGGTACAAACCTCTACCCACGTCTAATTTTCCTTTTCCTTACAAGAGGCCACATATTTTTTCACTTTATCACCGTCGTTATTTAGGGGCGCTGAGAGTTATATATACTTTATATCGTAACATGGCATCCATCAGAAGACTGCGTTACTCACTTACCTAATTGATGGGTCCCTGTTTATACTTTCGATTTTTAATACTGTTTTACAATACATATCATTGATTGTGGGATATTATATCCCCAATGAATGTATGAAATTATATCGTTGGTGGTGGAGGTCTGATACTCACCGTAGCATTATGCATTTTTATCGAGATTCTCATTATATGACAGTGCCTAATAATATTAATCTATTTGTCCAAACGATTTTAAGACATTCTTATACATTTGGGATATTTATACGATTTTATTATATAGATTTTTATTGCGGTTCTATCCTCTCCCTTATTGGTAAAACTATTTAGATATATGCCCATAAAATTAATCAATCTTAATATGGGATCTATAGATTATAACATCTATAATATTCGAAATGGGACAGATGTGATTGATTTCCTTCAAATATAAATACACTGTTTCATTTACCTGCCCCATTTCTAGGTTATCAGGTGAACTATGCTCAATTATTCGTTGTGAGAGTGTATAGTACCTCCAACACATCTTTTAAATCTTTTTTATATATTTTAAAAAATTTTCCGAATACATCGAACCAATATGGAGTTGTGGATGCAGGCTTGCATTTATACCACCCAGATATGATTGGCTTCTATTTTTATTTTTATTTTTCCTCTATTGTGGTTTATATATGTAATTATTGGATTAAAACGTCTGTGTTTTTATACATAAATATTTTAATATTATCCATACCTCCTGGTGTTAGCCATTATAATTATATTGACATAATTCCGAATATAGGAGTGCCTTTATGGCTCAGGTTTACCATCCTGTAACCATCAGCACACTATTAGGTGGTCTCTGAGTAGTTAATGATCGTTTTAGTGTCACTACTCCATTAAAGCCATTAAGACTATGCAACAACACAACGGGCCACCATAAAATGGCTGCGGGGGTGGTTGTTTGTTCTGTCTCATTCCGCAATTATTTTAAATATATATATTTTATGATGTCTTATCCCGGTTATGTGATATGTCCTTTGTGGATAAAAAGAGGCAATTCACATCTAAGAGGATTCAATTCCATTATCCACTGCCGTTGGTGACACCTTTTAAACTACAGTGTGACTAGAAACTGACCCGTCCGACCTCTAGTACTCACTGTCAGCAACCTTTGCTATAGGTCTATAAGAAAATGGCCGCGGTTTGTTTACATCCGCGTTCCTCGGCAAAATGGCCGCCGCCCCACATCCGGTTTATACCATATAAATAATAGCTTTCTACAACCAATCGGGTTCCCCTGATGAAGTCACGAGACAGTGACGTAACCGGTAGGGATTGACCTGATTGGAGGATACCGGAGGATACCGGAAGTGATGTTTTGATGTAAGGATGCAATTTGTTTTTAAATAAACGTACTTTATCCCAACATACTTCACTATTGGGCTCCCCCCCACCCTTCTTCTCTTACCCTTCATCTCTATGATATGAGAGGATTGCAGTACCGATCGAATTGGCCATATTCCCTGGGACCGAGTGGAGGAGAGGAGTTTGGACCAAGCCACTAACATTCTCAGTGCCCTGAAATACTGGCCCGAAGGTGAGAGGCTAGGGAGCACCAGTTGGGGATTTATGTGTTTGCACCCACCTGCAGCCTTTTCTTGAATAAGTTTCAAGTTGCCATACCCACTTACTTTGACATAGACGGACTATACTGGACGTCGGTGGGATTGACGGACATATATTTATTGCCATTCCATCCACCTTATTGCATGGATATTATTTATTATTATTACTGTCATTTGCTACCATGAACATTGATTTGCTCACGGACTTTTCACTGATTTTTAATCACAGTCACATACATCATTTTTCGCAATTATTATTTATTGGTTGAATTTTATGTATAATATTTGATGCAATTTAATGGTTGACTGTTAATGGTTGACTTTCTTTGATTATTTTATATACCACTTTATTACTATTATTCACTCTATATGCACTTTAGCGCAAAGCGCAGGGTATTACTCAGCTTTGCATATTTATGTGATTTTATTTGATTATATTTATCATTTTATTTAGTGCCACGGTTCACAGCGCAGAATCATCTTTATCTTTTTTCACTTGTGGTTTAGTGTTTACCATTAGGTTTTGCAGCTTCCTAAGAATTTTATTCTATTATTTTGGCACCCCATCACACCTCCTGTGGGATTTTTTCAGTTCACTAGTGTCACCTGTGTGTTATAGTTCAATTAAGCGCGAAGGTCACCTCCCTGTTTATTAAACCTCATTTGCCACACATTTGCCCAATTAAACAGTGCATTGAGGTTGGCTTGTAAGTTGGAGACCTCTCCAAGCTCTCTCCAAGCTTGGTGTCATCTGCAAAGACTGAAATGGTACTTTTAATCCCAGACCCTATATAATTTATAAAGATATTAAAAAGTAAGGGTCCCAACACTGAACCTTGGGGTACACCGCTGATAACCTTAGACCATTCAGAGTAAGAATCATTAAACACTACTCTCTGAGTTCAGTCTTTTAACCAGTTTTCTATCCATTTACAACTGATCTTTCCAAGCTTGCAGACTTTACCTTGCACATTAGCGGTGTGGTGGTGAACTGTGTCAAATGCTTTTGCAAAATCCAAGTATACCACGTCCACAGCCATCCCTCTGTCCAAGGTTTTACTTCCTGCCTCATAAAAATAAATCAGGATTGTTTGACAACTTCTGTCTTTCATGAACACATGCTGTCTGTTGCTAAAAAAAATTCTGTGTTTTATTAAACTCTCCAATTAATTCCCATGGTTACATAGTAGGTGAGGTTGAAAAAAGACACAAGTCCATCAAGTCCAACCTATGTATATGATTATATGTCAGTATTACATTGTATATCCCTGTATGTTGCGGTCGTTCAGGTACTTATCTAATATTTTCCTGAAACTATCAATGCCCTCCGCTGAGACCACCACCTGTGAAAGGGAATTCCACATACTTGCCGCTCTTACAGTAAAGAACCCTCTACGTAGTTTAAGGTTAAACCTCTTTTCTTCTAATTTTAATGAGTGGCCACGAGTCTTGTTAAACTCCCTTCTGCGAAAAAGTTTTATTCCTATTGTAGAGTCACCAGTATGGTATTTGTATATTGAAATCATATCCCCTCTCAAGCGTCTCTTCTCCAGAGAGAATAAGTTCAGTGCTCGCAACCTTTCCTCGTAACTAATATCCTCCAGACCTTTCCAATGCCTACTTTTAACTTAAGTTTGTAAGTATGCCCTTGTATGTGCAGTAAATCCCTTTTCTTAGCATACTTCACTTTGGTCCCTTTCTTTTCTTTATGGGTACCTGTTTTTCTCATGATTGAGAATGAATGTGGAAGGATCGTTCATTTTCCAATTTTCAGCATCCAATCTTGCCATCCAGTAATTCCCGGTGGATACTGTTACAAGTCTGTTCCGACTCCCAGACTGAAAAGCTGGATGTCATTGTGATCTGGTGAGTGGGGACACATGTGGGGGTGTTTTGTTATGCCTGATCTTGTCTGCAATTTCTTCCTTGCATCTTTGTACATCAGATGTGAAGTATTCCCTGCAACTTTGCACTTTGGATGTGAAGCACCTATATAGTCTTATTTTGGACTTTATATTACTTTAATGGTCTACATGGACTTTGTCACATATTGTTTGTTTGTTTTCACTTATATGGGCACATGTTTGTAAAGCGCTGTATTATTTATTTTATTATGTTCAAGTGTTTAGCACTTTTGGTATAGCAGCTTCATTCACTTTTGATTCCCTTTTAAACATCCTCAGCGCGAGTTTATATATTTAGATATATAGTTTTCAATCCATGTACTCACCCTATGGTCCATGCCAACGGACCTTATTTTGTACAGTAAACGTTAATGGGGAACTGTGTCAAATTCTTTTGCAAAATCCAGATACACCATGTCTACGGGCCTTCCTTTATCTAGCTGGCAACTCACCTCCTCATAGAAGGTTAGTAGGTTGGTTTGGCAAGAATGATTCTTCATAAATCCATGCTGATTATTGCTAATGATACTGTTCTCATTACTAAAATCTTGTATATAGTCCCTTATCATCCCATCCAAGAGTTTACATACTATTGATGTTAGGCTAAATGGTCTGTAATTCCCAGGGATGTATTTTGGGCCCTTTTTAAATATTGGTGCTACATTGGCTTTTCTTCAATCAGCTGGTACCATTCCAGTCAGTAGACAATGGGAAAATTAGTAACAATGGTCTGGCAATTACTTGACTGAGTTCCCTAAGTACCATCAGGTGCAAGCCATCTGGTCCCGGTGATTTATTAATGTTAAGTTTCTCAAGTCTAAGGGCTCTTTCACACGGGGCAGATGCGTATTGATCCGCCCCGTGAAGATCCGCTGCTCAGCGGGATCGCACAGCTGTTCCCCGCTGAGCCGGCTGATGACAGGGACCGCCCTGTCGGTTCTCCGCTCTCCTCTATGGGGGATCGGATGAACACGGACCGTCTGTCCGCGTTCATTCCATCCGCTCTGCAGACGGATGAAAAAGTAGGGTTTTCCTCCGTCTGCAGAATCGGACAATTGCGGAGGCGGACAATAGCGGGTGTCAGCGGATGTTCATCCCCCTGACACCCGCTATCCCATAGACATGCATGTATGTCCATTTTTCATCCAAAAGCGGATGGATGAAAAACGGACATACAGTCCGCATGTGTGAAAGAGCCCTATTTCTAATTCTGTCCTCTGTTAACCATGGAGGTGCTTTGCTTCCTGTGATGTGTCATGAGGCTAAACACTGCAGTTTTGGTTAGTGAAGCCCCCCCGATTCCCTCATGAAGAATAAATTCAATACCTTCCCCATCCTTTGTAACCAGATGTCCTTCCTCATTCTTTATGGGGTATGTCCTCCCTTTTTTACTGTTTACATACTTAAAGAATTTCTTGGGATTTTTTTTTTTGCTGCTATGTGTCTTTCATGTTCTATCTTAGCCATCGTTACTGCACCCTTACATTTCTTGTTGCATTCTTTATAAAGTCTGAATGCTGATGATGACCCCTCAACCTTGTATTTTTTGAAGGCCTTCTCCTTTGCTTTTATATGCATGTTTACATTGGAGTTAAGCCATCCAGGACTTTTGTTCCCTCTTTTAAATGTATTACCCAATGGGATGCATGGGATGCATTGGCAAATGCCCTTATTTAATATGCTCTTAAAGCAAACCCATCTCTCCTCTGTGTTCTTTGTTCCTAAGATTTTATCCCAATTTATGCCTTCTAGCAAGGTTCGTAGTTTAGGGAAGTTGGCTCTTTTGAAATTCAGTGTCTTTGTATTCCCCTTATGTTTCCTATTTGTGTGATTTATACTGAAGCCAATTGACCTGTGATTGCTGTTACCTAAATTGCCCCTTATTTCCACGTCCGTGATCAGGTCTGTATTGTTGCTAATTAGTAGATCCAGTAATGCTTTATTTCTAGTTGGTGCGTCTACCATCTGACCCATAAAATTGTCCTGCAAGTTAGGAACTGGCGAGCCTTAGAAGATTGTGCAGTTCTCTCTGCCCAGTCTGTCTGGATAATTAAAATCCCCCCATTATGATAACACTTCTCATCCTGGCTGATAATCCAAATTGTGATAGATTTGTCTCCCCTTCCTCCCTCAGGTTAGGGGGCCTATAGCATACTCCCAGTATTATTTTCCCCTTAGCTTCATCCCTTTGGAGCTCTACCCATAAGGGTTCCACCTTCTCCCTAGCTCCCTTAGTGATGTCATCTCTCACATTCACTTGTACATTATTCTTGATATATAGGCATACCCCTTTTTTACCCTCTCTATTTTTGCAATAAAGGGTATACCCTTGAATGTTTTCCACCCAATCATGAGAGCTGTTGAACCAGGTCTCTGGAATTCCCACAAAATCCAAATCCTCCTCGTACAACAGTATCTCTAGTTCACCTATCTTGTCCGCCAGGCTCCTACCATTGGTGAACAAGCCACATAGTTTAGACCGGTCGCATATTAGCCTCTTATTGGGTGTTCCGAGATTACATTCCCGACTATAGAAGTTAAACTAACAGGTCTTTAGTTACTTGGTAAAGACTTTGATCCCTTTTTAAATCTGGGCACCACATTGGCCCTACGCCAATCCAGTGGTACCATTCCAGTCATTAAGTCCCTAAAAATTGTCCCTTGTCTCCTTTTTGCATTAGCCGTAGAACCTCTGGCTATCCATAGCCGCACAGATATAGAGGGGTTTCGGAGGTATACAGGCGAAGAAAAAATAGCACTCTATGCAGACGATGCCCTGGTGTTTCTTGGGGACACACATACCCAGTGGCGGAATTATAGGGGTCGCCGAGATCCCCATGGCGACCGGGCCCCTTGCTCCAGGGGGCCCTTGAGGTGTCTGCCGTTTTTTTTATAAGACTATCTATCTACTGTATGTGTGTGTATGCATGTGTGTGGGGTATGCATGCGTGTGTGTGTGTGTGGGGGGGGGGGGGGGGGGTACATGCATGCATGTATGTGTGTGTGTGGGGGGGGGGGCATGCGTGTGTGTGGGGGGGCTGTGTGCATGTGTGTGTGTGTGTGGGTGTGCATGCATGTGTGTGTGGGGGGGTGCGTGTGTGTGTATGTGTGTGTGTGTGTGGGGGGGTGCATGCATGTGTGTGTGGGGGTGTGCATGCATGTGTGTGTGTGGGGGGGGTGTGCATGCATGTGTGTGTGGGGGAGTGCATGCATATGTGTGTGGGTGTGCGAGCGGGCGGTGGGGATTCACAGTAGCAGCATTTGGCACACCGGCAGCATTTAATGGGCACACCAGCAGCATTTGATGGGCACAGTGGCGGCATTTGATGGGCACAGTGGCGGCATTTGATGGGTACACTGGCGGCATTTGATGGGCACACTGGCGCCATTTGATGGGCACAGCGGCAGAGTTTGATGGGCACAGTGGCAGCATTTGATGGGCACAGTGGCAGCATTTGATGGGCAAAGTGGTGACATTTGATGGGCACAGTGGTGACATTTGATGATACAGTGGTGGCGTTTGATGGTACGGTGGCTGCAATTGATGGGCATAGTGGCTGCAATTGATGGGCACAGTGGCGACATTTGATGGCACAGGGGTGGTGTTTGATGGTACAGTGGCTGCAATTGATGGGCACAGTGTCGACATTTGATGGTACAGTGGTGGCGTTTGATGGTACAGTGGCTGCAATTGATGGGCACAGTGGCAGCATTTGATGGGCACAGTGGCAGCATTTGATGGGCACAGTGGCGACATTTGATGGCACAGAGGTGGCATTTGATGGTACAGTGGCTGCAATTGATGTTTTTATTTCTGAATTTTTCAGTTTGCTTGCGCCCCCTAAAAATTTTGAGCACCAGCTGCCACTGGTTTATATGTGCATTTATATATATATATATATATATATATATATATATATATATATATATATATATATATATATATATATATAGTGTGTTTGTTTTTATATGTGTGTGTGTTTACATGTATGTATGCACATTTTATGTAAAATGCTTTTCCTACTAAAAGCAATCCATGCTCAGATCGCTTTTCAGAGGCATTTGACAGCCGGTAGAGAGGCAATATGTTGCCTACTTTAACCCCTTAAATGCATCATCACTATGCTGCAACTGCATGCAATGCACACAGTTTCAGTGCAGCCCCATTCACCTAGGGGTGTACTTCAAGGGTGCCCTGACTGGAAAAAGATTGTGAAACACCGACAGAGGAACCCATCTCTCCATTTTCCTCCTGCAGCTGCTGAATGCCTGTGGGTGGGAGAGGAGGAGAAGCGGGGGGAAATGAAGAAATCGGTTCCTTTATATGCAGCCACCCACTTGTGACTGGGCCCTGGTGTTCCGCCATCGGGCTCGGAGTAAAGAGCTTTGTCCGGAGGTCGGGGGGGGGGGGCCTCCATGGTTTCTTGCATCGGGGCCCTGAGGGTTCTAGTTACACCACTGCACATACCTCTTTGTCCACAGTTATTTCACTTATAGACACCTACGGGATATTTTCTGGATTTAATATCGATTGGAACAAATCAGTAATACTGCCCATTGATCCGATACATCTGGAGCTTCCACACCATGCTCACCAAATTAAACAAGTTACATCATTTAAGTACCTAGGAGTGATAATTACCCCAAATGTCAATGAATGTACTCCCTTGTTGGTAAATTTAGAGAACAAAACTAAAACTATTTAGGACTATAGATGCGGTTTTTAGAGACTTTAAATGGAAATGTGGGAAACCTAGAATTTAACTTGAAATATTGCAACAGGCGAAGGATAGAGGGGAAATTGGGATACCCAACTCAAGACTATATTTTATAGCAGCACAGCTTCAACATTGGCATGGTTGGAAAGAGGTAGACATGCAGGACCAGTGGCGGCTGGTGCTCAAAATTTTTGGGGGGGCGCAAACAAACAGCCTCACTGTGCCATCAAACGCTGCCACTGTGCCCATTAAACGCTGCCACTGTGCCCATCTAACGCTGCCATTGTGCCTCAAATGCTGCCATTGTGCCTCAAATGCTGCCACTGTGCCCATTAAATGCTGCCACTGTGCTCCAAACACTGTGCCCCAAGTGCTGCCACTGTGCCCATCTAACGCTGCCACTGTGCCCCAAGTGCTGTCACTGTGCCCATCTAACGCTGCCACTGTGCCCCAAGTGCTGCCACTGTGCCCATCTAACGCTGCTACTGTGCCCCAAGTGCTGTCACTGTGCCCATTAAATGCTGCCAATGTGCCCTCTGCCCGCCATCTACCGGCACTTACCTTGTCTCAGTGTGCAGCTGGTGACGGGGTCAGGCGGCGAGCAGTGTCTCCTCATTGCGACCCGATATCTTCTCCCGCGCTCCTCCTGTCTTCTGCAATGATTGGACGCCTAAGCGTTCAATCACAGCGCCTGTGACTTCAGCCAATTAGGTGACAGGTAACACAGACCCGGCAACCTGATTGGCTGAGAGGCGGGTCAGTGTTAGGGAAGCGATGTATTCGTGACAATAGATAGATTCATGCAATGCATGAATCTATCTATTGGTGATAGAGCGGTGCAGAAGAGTGGGGGCGGCGCTCCTGCGCCCTCTATGCACGCAACGCCACTGTGCAGGACCCTATACAGAATATTATAATTTAAGATATCGCCACTAGTACAATGAATGTAATCCCATCATTTTTATAACAGAAAGTTTCCTACCTTCAACTTAACTCACAGGTTATGGGAAGCAGCACGCATCATCACTCAGCATAAGGGCTATACACGGCATATGCCTATATGGGACAATTACTGTTTAAGTGAGCTGAAGAAATTTCCAGGATTTTTAGAATGGAAAAAAGCCGGCATAACATTCTTAGATCAGCTGTATGAAAGGGATATCCTATTGCCTTTTAACGTACTGAAAGACCATTTTCAATTACTAAATAGTAATTTCTTCCAGTATCTCCAAATACACAACGCACTACAAAGTCAAACCTCAAAACTCCAAATACAATATAACCATGGGCGTCCGCAGAACTTTTTTCATGGGGGGGGGGGGGGCATCATTTAAAGGTCACCCATGCAATATAAAAAGATGTACATTCCCTAGGCTATATTTATATGGGTATGGTATGTCTGGCCTGAGTCATTTCCAATACAAAGTGACGCTGAATAGGGATGAGCCGAACACCCCCGGGTTCGGTTCGAACCAGAACCTTCGAACGGACCGAAAGTTCGCGCGAATTTTCGAACCCTATACGTTATAATGGACGCGAACGTTCGAAATCAAAAGTGCTAATTACAACGGCCAATATGCATGTTAATGTCATAAAACAGGTTTGGGGACCCGGGTCCTGCCCCAGGGGACATATATCAATGCAAAAAGAACTTTTAAAAACTAACGTTTTTTCGGGAGCAGTCATTTTAATGATGCATAAAGTGAAAAAAAAAAAAGTGAAATTTTCCTTTAAAATATGGTACCTGGGGGTGTCTAAAGTATGCCTGTGAAGTGGCATGTGTTTCCCGTGTTTAGAACTGTCCTTGCACAAAATGACATTTGTAAAGGAAAAAAAGAAGCCATTTAAAACCACTTGCGGCTTTAGGTTTGATCTTAAGTAGAATCTGAACAGGTACATTATGAAGTGTAGCTCCATCCCAAAAAAATCTATTTTTAAGCTTTTTGGAGAACATAGGGAGGGGTTATCACCCCTGTAACATTTGCTGTCTTTGCACATCTGTTCAGAACATGTCACCTCACTTTCCGTCCCAATGACAAATGTTTTTTGGAAAAGTGGGGTTTTAATTGAAACAAGGATTGGTGATAAAGTATCAGTAGAGAGGAGATACCTTTTTCCCAAATTAAATCTAACAGGATAGAATTTCCCTTCCTAGGGGTAGATTCCTCTCACTTCCTGTTTTCTCTTTCCATTTGCAAGTAGGAGTCGTTTGTAAGTTGGATGTTTGAAAGTAGGGGCCTGGCGTATATACTCTGCAGAAATTTGCCCTATTAGATGTTGGTGTAGCCACAAGACTGGTGGGCACAGGAATGGGCCCTGCTGTGAGTTAATAGATCAAGATTTGTAATTGCATGCACCTGTTGAACAGGGCAGAAAAATTGGGGGTGGTGGTGGTGGTGGTGGACGGTTTTGCCACAAGACTGTAAGCTCTCACAGTTACTCTTGGTGGGCGCAGGAATGGGCCCTGCTGTGAGTTATTAGATCAAGATTTGTAATTGCAAGCACCTGATGAACAGGGCAGAAAAATTGGGCCTTTGGCGGTGGTGGTGGACGGTGTTGCCACAAGACTGTAGGCCCTCATAGTTACTCTTGGTGGGCGCAGGAATGGGCCCTGCTGTGAGTTATTAGATCAAGATTTGTAATTGCAAGCACCTGATGAACCGGGCATAAAATTGGGCCTTTGGCGGTGGTGGTGGACGGTGTTGCCACAAGACTGCAGGCCCTCATAGTTACTCTTGGTGGGCGCAGGAATGGGCCCTGCTGTGAACTATTAGATCAAGATTTGTAATTACCCGCCCCTGTTAAACAGGGGCTGAAAAATTGTGCCTTAGGCACTGGTGCTGGTGCCACAACACTGCAACCCCTCACAGAGACTGTACTTGGAGCACAGCAGTCACACGTGTTGCGAAGCATTTTTTTAAAAAATTGTAAGTACACGCCCCTGTTAAACAGGGGCTGAAAAATTGTGCCTTAGGCACTGGTGCTGGTGCCACAACACTGCAACCCGGCCCTCACAGATACTGTACTTGGAGCACAGCAGTCACACGTGTTGCGAAGCATTTTTTTAAAAAATTGTAAGTACCCGCCCCTGTTAAACAGGGGCTGAAAAATTGTGCCTTAGGCACTGGTGCTGGTGCCACAACACTGCAACACGGCCCTCACAGAGACTGTACTTGGAGCACAGCAGTCACACGTGTTGTGAAGCATTTTTTTTAAAAAATTGTAAGTACCCGCCCCTGTTAAACAGGGGCTGAAAAATTGTGCCTTAGGCACTGGTGCTGGTGCCACAACACTGCAACACGGCCCTCACAGAGACTGTACTTGGAGCACAGCAGTCACACGTGTTGCGAAGCATTTTTTTTTAAAAAATTGTAAGTACACGCCCCTGTTAAACAGGGGCTGAAAAATTGTGCCTTAGGCACTGGTGCTGGTGCCACAACACTGCAACACGGCCCTCACAGAGACTGTACTTGGAGCACAGCAGTCACACGTGTTGCGAAGCATTTTTTTAAAAAATTGTAAGTACACGCCCCTGTTAAACAGGGGCTGAAAAATTGTGCCTTAGGCACTGGTGCTGGTGCCACAACACTGCAACACGGCCCTCACAGAGACTGTACTTGGAGCACAGCAGTCACACGTGTTGCGAAGCATTTTTTTAAAAAATTGTAAGTACACGCCCCTGTTAAACAGGGGCTGAAAAATTGTGCCTTAGGCACTGGTGTGGTGGCATGGATCATTGAGGAGGAGGAAGAGGATAGTCAGTGAACATAAGAGGACAGTCACTCAGCATCAGCATAGGCAGTCTTGAAGGGATGTGACATTAAAAATTATTCGGTTATATCCGCCTCAGGTGCCTGGTAGCTGGTGGTGATCCAAGACTGATTCATTTTGATGAATGTCAGTCGATCAACCGAGGCGGTGGACAGGCGCACCCTATGATCAGTCACAAATCCTCCAGCAGCACTGAATGTGCGTTCGGAAAGAACGCTGGAGGCAGGACAGGCCAGTAGCTCAATTGCATACTGTGCAAGCTCTGGCCAGTGATCCATCCTCAGGACCCAGTAAGCCAGAGGATTTTCGGTGGGAAAGGTGTCCAAGTCTGACCTTGCCCCAAGGTATTCCTGCACCATGTATATCAGACGCTGGCGATGGTTGCTGGAACCGATCATACCTTGGGGCTGCGGACTAAAAAATTGTCTGAACGCATCGGTCAGACGTCCACCTTCCCCACCGCTCCTTCTGCCACTGACCGAAGCCTCAGCAACTCGTCGCCCAGGACCAGGAGTTTGTAGCCTCCCAGTTTCTGGGAACGCGTTGCACAGACCTTTCTGCAAGGCCTCCCTGAGATGTCTCATCCTCTGCTCCCTCTGCGACGGCAAGATAAGGTCCGCAACCTTACCCTTGTACCGCGGATCAAGGAGAGTGGCCAGCCAGTAATGGTCCCTCTCCTTGATCCGAAGAACACGAGGATCCTTCCGCAGGCTTTGCAGGATCAGGGAGGCCATGCAGCGTAGGTTAGCTGAGGCATTCGGTCCGGAGTCTTCTGGGTCACTGAGGATGACATGATCGCCAGCCACCTCCTCCCAGCCACGTACAAGTCCACTGGTTTGTTGGGACTGTACATCATCCCTAAAAGACTGCTGCTGCTGATGCTGAGTGCCAGGCTCCACCTCCATGCTCACACAATCCTCCTCCTCCTCCTCCTCATCCTCTTCCTGTGTGATGGGTGGGACAGAAGGAACACTGTCCGGATAAAGGGGGCCTTGAGAGGCAAGGAAGTCCTCCTCTTCCTGCCTCTGTTCTGCCTCAAGTGCCCTGTCCATTATCCCACGCAGCGTATGCTCCAACAGGTGGACAAGAGGGACAGTGTCACTGATGCATGCACTGTCACTGCTCACCATCCTCGTGGCCTCCTCAAATGGTGAGAGGACAGTGCATGCATCCCTGATCATGCTCCACTGACGTGGGGAAAAAAAACCAAGCTCCCCTGACCCTGTCCTGGTGCCGTAGTCGCAAAGGTACTCATTGATGGCCCTCTGCTGCGTGTGCAGTCGCTGCAGCATGGCCAACGTTGAGTTCCACCTGGTGGGCATGTCAGATATTAGGCGGTTCTTGGGCAGGTTCAGCTCCTTTTGCAGCTCAGTCAGCCGAGCACTGGCATTATAAGATCGGCGGAAATGCACACAGACTTTCCTGGCCTGCCTCAGGACATCCTGTAAGCCTGGGAACCTGCCCAAGAACCGCTGCACCACCAGGTTGAGGACGTGAGCCATGCAGGGCACATGGGTGAGCTGCCCCTGTCGCAGGGCGGAGAGGAGGTTGGTGCCATTGTCAGAAACGACCATTCCTGGCTTAAGCTGACGTGGCGTCAACCACCTCTCGGCCTGCCCCTGCAGAGCTGCCAGAACCTCTGGCCCAGTGTGGCTCCTGTCCCCCAAACACACCAGCGCAAGCACGGCATGGCATCTTTTTGCCTGCGTACTTGCGTAGCCCCTTGTACGCCTACGGAGCACCGCTGGTTCCAAGGACAGAGCACTGGAGGAAGAAGAAGAGGAGGGGGTGGAGGAGAGAGGTGTGTCACAACCAGTAGCAGTAGTCGCGTTTTGGAGGCGTGGTGGCGGAACAACCTCCAACACTACTGCACCTTGTCCTGCATCCCTCCCAGCTGCCAATAGAGTGACCCAATGGGCCGTGAAAGAAAGGTACCGTCCCTGTCCATGCCTGCTGGACCATGAGTCAGCGGTAATATGCACCTTACCGCTGACCGCCCTGTCCAGCGAGGCATGGACATTGCCCTCCACATGCCGGTAGAGAGACGGAATCGCCTTCCGCGAGAAAAAGTGGCGTTTGGGAACCTGCCACTGAGGAACCGCACATTGAACAAACTCACGGAAGGGGGCCGAGTCTACCAACTGAAAAGGCAGCAGTTGAAGTGCTAGCAATTTAGCAAGGCTGGCATTCAACCGCTGGGCATGTGGATGGCTGGGAGTGTACTTCTTTCTACGGTCCAGCAGCTGGGGCAGGGAAATTTGCCTGCTGCATTCGGACGTCGGTGTACTGCAAGTACTTGGTTGTGACACACCGAATTCTACACCTTCAGTCCTCTCAGAGCAGCTTTCAGAGAGGACTGAAGGTGTAGTGGGGATGGAGATCCCAGCTGAGGAGGAGCAAGGAGAGGTCCGCTTAGTTCTTTGGTGTGGGTCTTTTATGTGTGCCTGCCAACGAGCTGCATGGCAGGTCGCCATATGTCTGGTCATGCTTGTCGTGCCCAAGCGGCTGATGTTTTGGCCACGCGAGATACGCTTGAGACAAATATTGCAAATAGCAGTGGTGCGATCTGCTGCACTCGTCTCAAAAAAGGCCCACACCAAAGAACTTTTCTGATAACGTGCAGAGGCAGCGCCCTGCACAGGCGGAGCTCTGCGGTGTTGTACAGTTGCTGTGCTGGCCTCTACCTGGCCTCCAGGGGGCATCCTGCCTCGTTGGACATGTGACGCCGCATCCTCCTCCTCCTCGTCCTCCTCCTCATCCTCTCTCCCTTGAGGCACCCACGTGGAGTCAGTGACCTCATCATCCCCTCCCTCTTCACCACTAGAGCAAACCTGGCAGTAAGCTGCAGCTGGTGGAACTGTACTGCCAGATTCCTCAAGCTGGGTATCGTCATCCGAGCCTTCGAATCGTTGGGCATCCTCTGGAGCATGTACCCAACACTGTGCTCAAAGAGTTCGGGGGACTCCTCAGGAGGACATGGTGGGTCTAGGGAAGGGGTGGCTGATGATGCTCTGTCAGTACCCTGAGCCTGGGTGAGAGAGGATGAGGAGGATGAGGAGGGCTTGGTCATCCATTCTACCAAGCCTTCAGCATGATGCGGCTCCACATGTCCAGCTGCCGAAAACAAAGACGCGCGTGTCCCATGGCCACGTGCTGATGACGATGCACGACCACGTCCACGTCCACAGCCACGTCCACTAGAAACAGAGCCTGCCTGCCCTGTGTTCTTGGCTCTGCACGCTCTGCCTCCCCTTGGCGGTCTTCCAGCCATTGTAGTCGGTAGTCCTGTGGGTGCTGCTGAGAAGAAAATATAGGAGCTCTGTGTGATGCCACTAACACACTAGAAGTCCTATGGGTGCTTCTGCAAAGAAAATAGAGGAGCTCTGTGTGATGCCACTAACACACTAGAAGTCCTGTGGGTGCTTATGCAAAGAAAATAGAGGAGCTCTGTGTGATGCCACTAACACACTAGAAGTCCTGTGGGTGCTTCAGCAAAGAAAATAGAGG